>REGO01000169.1:418767-446148 GCA_010120015.1 Rhombomys opimus | reverse complement strand
TTTGTTGGTTTCCTTCCCCTGTCTGACTGTATTTTCATGTTTTTCCGTCAATTCGTTCAGCTGTTTGTTTGAACAATCCACTGTTTCTTTTATTTCATTCAGTGATTTAAGCATTTCCTCTCTAAAGGCCACAAACTGTTTGGCTGCAGCTTCTTCTATTTCTTTTCGTATTTTGTTTGTTTCCTCTGTTATCATCTTCGTGAGCATAGATGTTAGTCACTGGATATCCGGTGTTTTTCAGGAGTTGCTACAGCTCACCTCAGGCATAGAGACCTGGGTGGTAGCTGTGGTCCTGATTAGTCAAGAGGGCTCTCCTCTCATCAGGAGAAGTCCTGGAGACAGCTGCCCTTCTTCTGGGTTTCTTGCTGTAAATTTAGTGATCAGCTGCAGTTACCTGTGTGTCCTGTGGTTTGGTCAATTTTGTTAGGGATAACTGGTTGCCCCTTGGAGCAGTATCTGGGGGTTGATCTCAGGGTTCCCGGTCTTTTGTAGGTCTGAGGTTGGGGCTCTGTGCCCCAGAACCCAAGAGGTAATCTGTGGCGGGTGAGTACTGCTCTGGTGTCTTGGGGCACACAGTTCTGTCTGTAAGGAGTAGTTGGTACAAAGCAGGCCTCTGGGTTGGCGGAGCGTGCTCCTACCTGCTAGTCTGCGGGAGCTGAGTTTCCAATCACTCTGTGCTCCCTGTTTGGGCCCAGAACTGTGCTGGCTGGGCGTACTTGCCTGTTTGTGATCTGCAATCTGCTAGACTTTCCCTAGGTGACCCCAGCAGCACGGTTTCTTCCTTCTCTGTGGGGTCCTCTCCGGACAGGGGTTCCCAGTCCCTGTTGTACTGGGGCACGCAGCTTGTCTGTACTGGTGAGCTGAGCGCGCAGCTCTCTGCGTGCTGCAGGAGCTTGGCTGTGATTGCGGTAGGCAACCGCCATCCCAGAGACCTTCCGGGGAAAGACTGGGTGACCCGCGATCAGACCCTCAACCTTGCTTCCCCGTGGGGTCCCCCGCGACTGGGACTCCCAGCCTCAGCCACCCTTGTGCCCACAGATCAGCCTGGGAAAGTGATGGGGACAGGCAGCCTTGCGGCTCCAGCCCAAAGACCCAAAGCCTGCGCCACCAGGGATCTCTTCCGGGTTCTGGCTGGGCATCGGAGAGTGGACCCGACTGATACCCATGCTGTGGGAGCCTCCCTCACCTGGGAAACACGACTGCTGTGGTTTCGGGGCCCAGAGTTCAGTCTCCTGGTTGCTGCACAGAGAGTGCTGTCTTGCTTCTCAGACACGGTGCTCTCCAGGCGCTGCCATCTTGGCTCCGAGGAAGAAACTCTTAAAAAGCAAACATTCTATTCCAGTGTGCCACTCAGAAAATAGAAGTGTAGAAAACACCAAATTTTCTGGTGAGTGCCAGTGTGGGGTGTTATGGAAAGACATGACAGAAAGTAAGTGGTTACATATACAGAGGTTTCTAGTATTAACTGTGGAAAAAAATAACTATGGTTATGGAGATAGACATATTAAAACCATATAAATGTAAAGGTCTTGTGAATGAAATTTATACCACAATGCTCCTGAAGAGGATTTAATTACTCCCAAAATGGATTGAACTGTTTAAATGTGTGACTAGACTAGTTAAACACAAGGCTGATGGTTGAGGAATACTTGAACATAGAGATCTAAACTAAGGAGAAAAGAAAATGCTGGGGCAAAACTCATGGAATTTATGTACGTATATAGTTTAGGAAAATGGCAAATAGCATGTTTTCTAATACTTGCAACAAAAGAGTATGTAGAATAGTGAGTTCTCTGTAATCCTAACCATTGGTCAGTGTCTAGAAGTAGGGTCAGACTTGAGACATCTGCCTTCCGTAAGGCAACGTTCAGAGAATTTTTGTCTGCATACAGAAGAACATGCATGAACAAAGAAAATAAATGTTTAGAAAGACTGAGTTTTCTCACTGTGTTAAAATGAGAAATACAAAGTCAGTCTGTAGGCTAGAATCAAGTGATATAAATAAAGGATTTTGTCAGGAAAAAAAAAATGCCTTAACATTTACTGAGGGCTTGCTTTGTTTTTGCTTATGCTCACAGAACAGAAAGGTCAGATGTGGATATTTTGAGTTCAAGAAAGCTGCTTTCATACTTTGATGATGACTGAAGAAAAAGGACAGGAAGTCAGTGACACAAGAGCCTTTGTTGCAATTAATTAAGAGCAAATGCAGCTATGTTCATAGTGGCTTTATTTGTAATAGCAAGAATCTAGAAGCAACCTATATATGCTTCAACCAAAAAATGGATACAGAAATTGTGGCATATTTACACAATGGAATACTACTCAGCTATTAAAAACAAGGAAATCATGAAATTTGCAGGAAAATGGAAGGAACTAGAAAAGATCATCCTGACTGAGATATTCCAGAAGCAGAAAGACACTCATGGTATATGTTCACTTATATACTTATCACTTATATGATTTTAGTCATATAATATAAGATAACCACACTACAATCCACAGACCTAAAGAAGCTAAACATCAAGGAGATCCCTAAGAAGAATGCTTAATTCTCATTCAGAATGGCAAACAGCATAGCTGTTGAAGAGAGGGAACAGACTGGGAGCCTACCATATGTGTTTTCTGAAAGGCTCCACCTAACAGGTTATCAAAACAGATGCTGAGACTCATAGCCAAACTTTGAACAGAGTGCAGGGAGTCTTATGGAAGAAGGGGGAGGTGGGATAGAAGGACTGGGAGGGGACAGGTGTTCCACAAGGAGACCAACAAAACCAAAAAGTCTGATCCCAATAAGGGCCAGCATAGACTAATGCATCAACCAAGGAGTACGAATGGAGAGGACCTGGGCCCCCTATTAAAATGTAGCCCATAGGCAGCTCAGTCTCCATGTGGTTTCCTGAGTAAGGGGAACAGGAACTGTCTCTGACATGAAATAAGTTGCCTGCTCTTTGATCACTTCCTCCTGGCAGGGCAGCTAAGGCAGGCCACAGGGGAAGAGGATCCACACTGTACTGAAGAGACTTGATAATTTAGAGTCATATGGCAAGGGATGAGGACATTCCCTTTCAGTAGACTGGAGGGGCAGAAGGGAGGTAAAGGGAGGGAGGAGGAGTCAGGAAGAGATGAAGGAGGGGATATTTTTGGGTTATTAAGTGAATAAATTGTAAAACATAAAAAAAACAGTAAGAAATAGCAAATTAAGATTTCTTACATACTACAAGCGTCGTTTTAAAGGGAAAAGTTTAAAGAGATTTACATAGTAAACCTCCCCTGTAATGTTAGAAATATAGATTTTTTAAAAAAATAAAGTTACTATTAATTTGAACAAAAGTTATTTATTTATAGTGTGATCTCATGGTTGAAAGTAAATTTAAAAACTTCAACCCAAAACTTGTCCTGCCTACAAGAAGTGTAAGGATAAAGATGAAAAAGAGGGATCATTTAAACCAATGACTGCTACAACTTCAGACCTACCCCATGGAAGAGAGCCAACTCCTGACACTATTAATGATATTCTGCTATGCTTACATACAGTAGCCTACCATAACTGTCTTCTGAGAAGCTCCATCCAGCAGCTGATGGAAACAGATGCAAAGGCAAACAGCCAAACAACAGTCTGAGCTTGGGGAGGCTTCTGGAATAGTGGCAGGAAGGACGGAGGGAGCTGAAGGGGTCAAAAACACCACAAGAAGACCTGCAGAATAAACTAACCTCGGCCCATGGAGGCTCACAGAGATTGATCCACCAACCAAAGAGTGTGCATGGGCTGGACATAGACTCCTACCCATATGTATCAGATATGTAATTTAGTCATGATGTGGGTCCCCTAACGATGTTAGCAGGGCCTTCCTATGTCTGTTGCCTGCATTTGGATCCCTTTCTCCCAACTGGGTTGACTTGTCTGGCCTCAGTGAGAGAAGATGAACTTAGTCCTGCTATGACTTGAGGTGCCAGGATGCATTGGTACCCCTTGAGAGTCTCCAATTTTCTTAGAAAAAGAAGAGTAGGGACTGGGGAGAGTGTGGTATGAGGGTGTGAGTGGAAGGAGAGGTATGACAGGGCTGGGATCAAGCTATAAAGTGATTAAATAGATAAATGAATGAATAAGTGAATGAAAATGGTAAATTTTGTCTGAATTTTTTATTAAATTTTTATTTTTTTAATATTACTTACAGTATATTAACTTTGTATCCCAGTTGTAGCCCACTCCCTCATTCCCTTCCAATCCCACCCTCCCTCCTTCATCTCCTCTCTGCCCTTTCCAAGTCCACTAATAGGGGAGGTCCTCCTCCTCTTCCATCTGACTCTAGCTTATCAGGTTTCTTCAGGACTGGCTGCCAAGTCCTCCTCTGTGGCCTAGCAAGGCTGTTCCTCCCTGGAGGGGGGGTGTGTCAAAGAGCCTGCCATTGAGTTCATGTCAGAAATAGTCCCTGTTCCTCTTATTAGCATACTCACTAGGATACTGAGCTACCATGGGCTACATCTGAGCAGGAGTTCTAGGTTATATACATACATGGTCCTTGGTTGGAGATACAGTCTCATAGAAAACCCCTGTGCCCAGATATATTTGGTCCTTGTGGAGCTCCCGTCCTCTCCAGGTCATAGTAACTCCCCATTCTTTCATATGATTCTCTGCACTCTGCCAAAAGGTTTGGTTATGAGTCTCAACATCTGCTTTGAAACACTGCTAGGTAGAGTCTTTCAGAGGCCCTTTGTGGTAGGCCCCTGTCCTGTTACTTGTTTTCTCTTATATCCATTGTCTGTCCATTTGTCTTTCTAAGTGAGGATTGATCATCTTACTCTTACTCTTTCTTCTTTATCTTCTTTAAGTGTACAGATTTAATATGCTTATCCTATCTTATAGATCTAGAACTGTGGAGAGCCGAGGTTCAGACGCCATTACAAGATGGCGCCGGCATCTGGTCTCTGTACTGGTAACAAGCTTTGGGGCGCATGTGCTGGATGCGAAAGCGTGCTAAGCCGCTGGCCGACCCCGGGCCGTCAGACGGGTAATGAGTAAGCAGCCAATCAGGGTATGACACGTCACTCCACGTCACTTAGGTGTGATCAGGGCTTATTTAAGCAGCACCACTTTGGGGCCTGGGGTCTTCCTCCTTTCATCGCATGATAATAAAGCCTGCTGCAGAAGGATCCTGTTGTCCGTGTGCATTCTTGCTGGTGAGGCGGTTACGCGGGTCGCAACATAGAACCCACTTATAAGTGAGTATATACCATGTGTGTCTTTCTGCTTCTGGGATACCTCACTCAGGATGATCTTTTCTAGATTCCACCATTTGCCTGCAAATTTCATAATTTCCTTTTTTTTAATTGCTGAGTAGTATTCCATTGTGTAAAAGTACAACAATTTCTGTATTCATCCCTCCATTGATGGACATCTGGGTTGTTTCCAGGTTCTGACTGTTATGAATAAAGCTGCTACAAACATGGTTGAGCAAAGCCATGTTTACATGTTTTATCAGGATATTTTTCTTTATGGTGTATGTGTGTTTACTCACACACTGCAGTTTGTGAATACAGAGGAAGATGCTGGATGTTCTCCATCTCTCTCCATTTATTCCTTTAAGACAATCTGTGTTACAGTTACTGGAACTAGGCCAGCAGCCAACAGGCAACAGCAATACTGCTGTCTCTGCTCTCCTACAGCTTCACAATGTGGGAAGTAGAGATGTGAGTGGCCATATATATCTTTTTATTTGGATGCTAGGATTTGTACTCATGTCCTCCTGTGTCCGTGAAGTCCAAACATTATTCCTCATGGAGTCATACTCTCAGTTCTGTTCTGTTTTACAATCATTTACGTTAGTTTGATGTGAAAGGATTTGCACTTTGTGATGATAATTTTGAAACACTGTAAAAACTGATGTTAACCACTATAGCTTTTTTATCAATGAAGTTAGACCCTATTGCAATCTACACATCTCTATCAGTGAAAAAAATTAATTTATTCAAATAAAGTAATAAACCTGGAGCTTTCTCAGACAACTAGGAATAGCGCTTCCTCAAGATCCAGCCATACCACTCCCAGGCATATATCCAAAAGAGGCTCAAGTACACAAAAAGGACATTTGCTCAACCATGTTTGTAGCTGCTTTATTTGTAACAGCCAGAAGCTGGAAACAACCCAGATGCCCCTCAACTGAAGAATGGATGCAGAAATCGTGGTACATCTATAGAATGGGGTATTACTCAGCAATGAAAAATAAGGAAATCATGAAATTTGCAGGTAAATGGTGGGACCTGGAAAGGATCATTCTCAGTGAGTTGTCCCAGAAGCAAAATGACACACATGGTATATACTCACTCATATAGACATACAACATAGGACAAACCCACTAAAATCTGTGCATCTAAAGAAAGTAAGCAAGAGAGAGGACCCTACGTAAAACGATCAATCCCCATCCTGAAAGGCAAAGAGGATGGACATCAGAAGAAGAAGAAAACAGGAAACAACCTAGGAACCTGCTACAGAGGGCCTCTGAAAGCCAGAAGAAGAAAACAGGAAACAAACTAGGAACCTGCCACAGAGGGCCTCTGAAAGCCTCTGCCCTACAGACTATTAAAGCAGATTTTGAGCCTGATGGCCAACTGTTGCGCAGAGTGATAGGAATTTTATGTAAGAAGTGGGAAATAGTAAGAGCTGGAGAGGACAGGGCCTCCACAAAGAGAGCAACAGAACAAGAAAATTTGAACACAGGGAACTTCCCAGAGACTCATACTCCAACCAAGGACTATTCATAGAGATAACTTAGAACCCCTGCACAGATGTAGCCCATGGCAGTTCAGTGTCCAAGTGGGTTCCATAGTAATGGGAAGAGGGACTGCCTCTGACATATCTGTTTGGTCTGCTCTTTGATCACCTCCCCCTAAGGGGGGAGCAGCCTTACCAGGCCACAGTAGAGGACAATGCAGCCATTTTTGATGAGAACTGATAGACTAAGATCAGAAAGAAGGAGAGGAGAACCTCCCCTATCAGTGGACTTGGGGAGGGGCATGCATGCAGAAAGGGGAGGGAGGGTGGGATCGGAGGGCAGGAGGGAGGGGCTTATGGGGGGATACAAAATGAATAAAGTGTAATTAATACAAAAAATGAAAAAAGTTAAAAAAAATAACATCTGCTTCTGGATTTGATATTTGGAATACATTTTCTGCATTCATTGCTTGTGGAATTTATTTCCTTACAAATAAAAAGGAAATAGTCATGATGCTTGAAATGGTAGTCTGTTGGTGAGGGTCTGGGGAATGTGAAGACTGAGGTAAGCTCCTTGCCCCAATTTGTTCAATCACTAAAGCATTGGTTACATAATGTGGAGTCAGGCATTTTCGTGAAGAATGTGGGCTTACTGTGTTGGCCAGTGCTTCTATAAGTAATGTGGTTTGAATATTTCTCAATGATTTTTAACACAATGGTCTTGCCGATATTCATAAAGATTTAGTGAACAAAGAGTATCTGAAGACCAACAGTTCACATGAGCACTTTTATGTATGTATGAATGTATATATGTATGTATGTATTTGTTTATTTTCTATATTAGTGAAGAGTTATACAGGTTTGATTCTGGGAATTGCTTTGAAGCTTCTAGGTTCAAATACTAAGTTGGCTATCACTAAGTGTAATATATAATCTATATAATACATAATCTACTTTGTTACATATCAGTGCTTTAAAAAATGCCTCATTGCTGTATAGACTATGGGGGAATAGCAATTCAAATATATTATTTTATATTACCTATGTAGAAATAATTAAAAAGTAATATATTATATATAATATATGTTATATATGCAGAAATAATATAGTATAATATATGTCTATATAAATAAATTTTGGGAAGTACAAAAGGCATCCAATTATTGAGGTTTTTTTTTCCTTCTTTTCAGTCTTTGCAATTTGTGTCAAATGCTGATGTGTCAAATGTGTCAAGATCGATTTTGAATAGTATTTACTAAATTCTTTGTCGGTTTCTTGTGCAGTTAAAAGATATATACAAACACATGGCTAGAAAAAAAAAAAACAACAAGCAGGAACAGGGAGTTCTTAGCAGTTGGTAGCTTCTGGCAAAGGGACAGTCAGTTTATCTAGACTGTAGCTCCCGGTGGGCTGCCAGTCTCCTGCAGAACGCCACACGCCTAAGTGGGCATGGGCAGCACCAACTCTAATTGATGCTTTTCGTTAAAATGAACACGAAGTTGGGTAAATCAGGAAAGGGGGATGTATCCCAAAGGAGCTGGAAGGGGGTGAATATGATCAAAATGCAGTGTATAGAATTATCAAAGAACTAATAAAAGTACAAAATACAAAAATATGAGTGTAATATTTAATATGTATCCTATCTCAAATGCTTATAATTAATTATTTGACTCATTCTCTTAAAGATTAATACCACCTACTACTTTGGCCTCAGAAATGTAACTCTATGTGCAGACACCTGTAGTGCTGAGGGTTCAATTTTATGCCTTCCAACTTCTTCCACTTAAACTCAAGAAGATATTAAAGAAAGAATAACTTTTGTTTGTATTGCACTTCCCCATGATACCTTGAGGCTACTAGAAGTGATCTCAGACCAGGGAGATGGTTGGATGGGTAAGGTTTTTGCTGCAAAGTATGTAGACAAGAGTTCGGACACGTGGGACCAAAATAGAAAACTGTGACACCACATTTATAATTTTAGAACTTAAAGGGCAGGGAAAGGAGATCTTCCTATCTAGATGGCTGCCTCGACTCTCTGAGTCATTATTGTCAAGGTCTAGATTCATTTGAAGCTCCATCTAAGTGAGGTAGAGAGCAATGGAGGAAGAATCCTAACACACAGACACACACGCACACAGATACACAGAGAGAGAGAGAGAGAGAGAGAGAGAGAGAGAGACATGCATGCTTGCATACATGCACACACACATGCACAGCTTTCACGTATACACACATGTGAATACATACCAGTGTATGTGTATGCACACATACATCAATGCACACATGTGTGTGCACTACATATACATTCCCATGGTAAAAATAGTAGTGAAATTAGACTAGAAGTACGTGTACGTGTTCTTCAAAGTTTATCACACAAAGTGCTGTGTGTTTTTCTTCCTTTCTAGAGCATATAGGCAATCAGATTTCAAATTTAATAACCATTAAATACTTCATGTTCATTTTTATTTCTTTACATAAACATCCCATCTTTTTGTGTATGATTTCATTTAACACCCTTCTAAAGAGATTGAAAGAAACACAGGGTTAATCTGAACCATTGCAACTTTGTCTCTGAATTTTAAGCTGTCTGGTGTGTTCTGTAGAATTTTGCTAAATACCCCCCCTTTTTTTTACCGTTGAGTAACATAATTTTTTATGTGTTTCCATTTTGTGATATCTTTCACTTATTCTCTGTTTGTGAACAAATGGTAAAACATGGATCAGAAGACCCTTTAAAATTCACTCCTGGAAATTCCTTTGCTAGGATATATTTTGCTGAAACAGATCTGCATATGTAATTTATTAACATGCTAGTGGTTGCTGGAAGTATTCAGAGAAGGCCACAACTTAATGAAGGGGAGTTTATTTTCTAGTCCTTGAAAATGTGATAATTGTTTATAACTGGCTTAACACAGACTACTGAGAGGAGTCAAATTTTGCTCACAGAATTGAGTGTCAGAACGTATTACCATGTCTCTCCCTTATAGATGTTTAGTCTACTGGAAGGTTATGTCTGGAAAAGCTTTTGTGAGTAACATGATGCATGAATTGATGTCTTGTTTCAGTAATTTTATTGTCTAGGTTATCACAACCAAAAATATTAAACAAAACAAAACACTGAGAGTATAATTACATTGAAGTCTAAGCAATCAAAAAGTTTCCCTTCCTCTACACTCCATTGCTTTCAACTACTGGCATGAGTCTTTCAAGACTGTATTCTTGAACTTCTCTATTATAAACTATGCCTTTCTCTATTATAAACTTTAACCTTTCAGGAAAAAAAAATCCAAATTAGAAGACTTGTATTTTAATGAGATATTATCTCATTCAGCCTTGACTCTTAGAGAAAATGTTTGACATTGCAGTTTATTAAGAGTTCAAGAAAGTAACGCCAAAAAATTCTTTGCTTTTAGGTGAGGATGGGATATTTGTTAGAAGTGAGGCCGGTGGGAGGTGATCAAGGCTGTTACCTTATAGGTTGACCTTTGAATTTAGGATGTAAGGAAGATGCACTGTCCTTCCTCCTCATCCACCCTTGATAAGTATCAGTAAGAAATAATTCTGGAATGGATATGACATAAAATTCCACAGAAAATGCTAGAAGCAGCAAGGTCACTTAGTGGGTAGAGGCATTTGGTACAAAGTCTAATGACTTGAGTTTGAACCCCATAACCTGCATAACTGAAGAAGAAAACATACAGACTCAAGCTGTCCTCTGACCTCTACATGCTGCTATGCTGTACATAAGCACCCCTGAACACACAAGAAATTATATATGGAGATATATATATATATATATATATATATATATATATATATGAATTAGATATTTCAATAAATAAGTTGGACTTGTTTTCTTAAAAATCAATAACATTTGCAAAATAAACTTGTGCTTGCAAAACCTTAATCCCATGATAAAACAAGGAAATGAAGCAAAACAAAAATTAATAATTTAGTCCACAAATATTTATGGCAGCATTTTCTTGTTATATCTACAACAAACCATCTTCCCAGAAAAATCTAGCAAAATTTCCTAAAAACAAACAGAACAGCTCAGCAAATAAAAGAAATGCAATCCAGAATTGAGGGTTTGTTAGGTTAGAGTACATAAATGTGGAAAAATATGTACCTGTTAAAACGATGCTTAGAATCTTGTACAACTAAAAGTCACAGAATTCTCTATGCATCTTATTGTTACTAGTACTTGTTGGAAAAGTGGTGATATTAGTTTTCAATTTTGTACTTAAATTATGTTCTTCACATATATATGTATAGGCACAATATATATACACATATATGTATATACATTTACTTTGGTTTTTAAACTAAACAAATAAATCCTACTAAATAATTCATTTTTGTAGTATGAATTTCCAAATTAAAATAATATAAGATATAAATATACAAGTTTCTTACTTTCCTAATATCTATCTTCTAAGGGTTGAATTTTATAAAATTCCAGTATAGCTAACTATTGTGTTTTTGTCAATGGCGGTTGGGAAGGTAAGGTGACAATAATTTCTCTGACTATGCACATAGGCTAAAGCTCCCCTCTGGGTCTTTGGCTTGGTTGTGATTTTTTGGAATAAGGAGAGAAAAATCACCTTTGATCCCAGTGGGGTTCAACCCTGACAAGGTCGTGCCCTTAGTAGCCTGAGACCCTGTGTCTTCAAACATTAATTGAAGCAGGTGAGCAGTCTTATCTGATACCCTTTTTGCTTTCTCTTTGAAAGCCCTGACCCTCTGTCATATCTGACATAAAACCCTATATCCTGTAAGGTAAAGAGAAATCACCTCTATACTTATGTAGATAAGAACAAGTTATGTGAAATTTAAGATAAACTAATACTAATATTTTCACTTGTTAAAGAAGGCATAAGACACATACCCAAACCTGATGACATTACAGAAACAACTAAAACACACATTTAACCTGAGAACACTACTTCATTTTGTCTAAAGGTTGCAAGAATCTTGAATACTTGAAATGCTTTGTCATACACTCACGCACATGTGTGCCTCTGAGCACACATACACGTGCTTAAATACACATGTAGTATTAGAGAATTTCTACTCTTTATGTTTAATATGATTCAGAAAAATAATTATCTGAGAAGCATGTGGAGTAGGAAGGTCTTTACCACATGCAACAGCAGTGTGTTGGTTTCTAAGAAATAGAAAACTCATAACATCATCTCTTAGAATCACTGTAACAATAGAGGCTTCATGTATGTAGCTTAAGGGTGGGGCTTTTCCTGAGCAGGGTGATGTCTCCTTACCATCTGCAGCACTAAGTGAAGAAAAGCAAT
Organism: Rhombomys opimus; assembly: GCA_010120015.1. Lineage (NCBI taxonomy): Eukaryota > Metazoa > Chordata > Mammalia > Rodentia > Muridae > Rhombomys > Rhombomys opimus. Next base: position 434,130 of record REGO01000169.1, on the reverse strand, counting down.
GCTCTGGGGAGTGTTCAAAGTATAGGAAGTCCATTTCACAGTGAAGCACCTGGAAGGAGAAGTGGGAGCATCCAAGAGAGGGAAGGATGATCCTGGAGAAAGAGACTTAGAAATAGCTGTGTCAAGAGACAGTGAATTGAGAATTGAGAATCGTTCTGTGTAATTTTATAATCTAGTTCTTATATTGTGCATGAGCAACAAAACAGAGTATTATAACATACAATTTTGTTTTTTATTGTGCTCCAAGTTATAGAGAGAAATGAATTCTTCTTAGTAGTTTAAATTACTTTCAACTTACCAAGTAAATGTCAGGCAGCAATAAAGTGCTGAATTGTGCCTTTTCTCAGGAGCTGAAGACACTGGGATCATAAATCAATTACTTCCTATACACAAGAGCAGTTCATTTCTACACTGAAGACATCATTTTAATGTGGCATGAAAGTGAAGAGATTATTGAATTACACAGTGTAAAACAACCAGGATTTTCAGGACCCATGGCACTGTAGTCATTTGGTGATTTTTTTTTAATTAAACCAGTTCTAACTTCAACTAATCACAATCATGCAATCATACATTAGTGTATTCAAACACACAGAAAGATATACATATATGTTTATATATGTCTCTATATATGTCTATATGGACATATATATACATATATATGTCTATGTATGTATTTATATACATATACATGTCTATATATGTCTCTCTATATAGACCTATACATATATATATACATATACATAGACATATATACACATATATGCATATCTGCTCCACAGATTAACATATACATAGAAATGCACACACTCAGATATAAAAATTAACAAACACAAATACACATAGCCACACTTCTTATTGTATCAGAACATAAATGTTGCATTAGTTAGTCATTTTTTAGATATAATGATGTATTTCCCATAGCATTGTTATATTTTGAGTGTATTTAGGTGTGGACATTTTATTCTATGTCATACTCATAAACTAAAATATGTGAATCAATATGTGGGAACAGGGACTGCCTCTGACATGAACTGATTGTCCTGTTTTTTGATCACCTCCCTATAACCGGGAAGCATCCTTACCAGGCCACAGAGGAGGAAAATGCAGCCAGTCCTGATGAGACCTGATAGGCTAGAAAAAGTTGGAAGGGGAGGAGGTCCTCCCCTATCAGTGGGCTTGGAGAGAGGCAGGGAGGACATGAGGGAGGGTAAGATTGGGAGGGAATGAGGGAAGGGGGCTACATCTGGGATACAAAGTGAATAAAGTGTAATTAATAAAAAAGTAAGTTTAAAGTTATCATGTAGCAGGCTTGGGTTCTTCAATACATTGCTCCTCTTTTTAGTCTGCATAAAAGAGTTTCATGAAAAGGTCTTCTAAGATGATCTTTTTTGATTAATTAGCATATCATCAAGAACAGTATATTCAAGGAAGTAAGTTGGTTCACATCCCTTGTACTTTTTTATCAGGCTAAAATTTTAATTAAAAAAATAAATATAATTGCTTTGTGAAAGACAACTTTAGCTGTCAGTGACTTCACAATTGGGTGGCAAAAATAAATCTTATGAAGCTAGAGATAACCATGACAGCTTCTTTTAGGACCCCGAGTCCGAGTCCACAGATCTATCATATGTAGGTTAGGAATTATGCATAGAGGAAAATTAAAATTCTAATTCTAACAATGTAAATGCTTTTCTGTTTACAATGATGCCTTTAAAAGTACAAATGATGTTTGTTCTGACAGTATAGAGGCCATATCTTAAATGTTTAGCATTTATTATAATTATTATTCACTATGACAAGATCCCATGTACTGCTGGTGATAAAAAAACAAGACAAACTTAGATTCTGGTGATTCAGTTTTCACAGATATTTAATAAATTCTAAATAACCATCAACACTGTTTTCATAGATGTTACAAGTACTGGTTAAGTAGTTTTCTGTTCCTGTTGCTGTTGAACTAGGTTCTCGTGTAGGCAGAATGCCCTAGTACTGACTACACAGACAAGCTTGCTGCCTCCACATCCTCAGTGCTAAGATGGCTGGCTTGCATTACTTCTATAACTAAATAACATTACTTGGACATGATTAGATGTGTGTGTGAGAGGACACATACACAGTTCATGTGAGTGGAAGACAAAGATCAACACTAGGTATCTACATGCTTGTTTTGTGCTGAATACAGAACAATGTTTTCAGTTTAAATCTTTAGAAAACTTTGAAGTTGAGTATATGATAATTATACCATTCTTGTTTGTGCTCAGAAATCTTTGGGTATGTTTGTTTCCCTGTGAATTTTGTGATTCTGTTCCCACTCCATTTTCTTTGAAGAGTATCATTGCACTTTTGATGAGGGATTGTATTCAGTCTGTAACTTTCTGCTAGTAATGTTGTCATTTTAATGTCATTAATTCTGCTGATTGATGATCTTTTTATCTATATTTCACTGACTTTCAATATTTTACACTTTTTTTATGATCATAACAGCTTTATTTGTTTTTTGTTTTGTTTTGTAAGTTAGTTTAATTTTGCATATTTAACAAACACAATGTAGTGTCAATTCATATTTAACTACAATAATAAAAATCTGTGATGCCTCTGGTTTTCTTTTCTTTTATTTTATTTTTATCAGTTACCTTTTATTAACTCTGTATCCCAGCCGTGTCCCGAACCCTCATTCCCTCCCAGTCCCTCCCTCCCTCATCACCACTGTGCCCCTTTCCAAGTCCACTGATAGGGGGGACCTATATTGTTCTCTAACTTCATGGTTAAAAGTTTATGTCTATCTATACTCTGATATTTTCATTCTATGATGATTTCAAGTTGTTTTCAATGAATTTATGATGGGAGTTGAGAAAAAATTCTGATCTTTATATGTTAATTTTTAACTCTGCTACTTTGATGAAAATATGGTTTAGTTTTCAAGCCTATCATGGTGGATATGTCCTTTCAAGTGAGTGATCACATCACCTACAAGTAAGGACATTTTGGCCTTCTTTCCATTTATTTTTATATTACTATAGAATTTTGTGCTTATTTCTAGCAAGAAAATGGGAATTTTATTGCTGTTTTAAATTTGGGTTTGCTGTGTAAATAATATTGAATTTGCAGAATGAGTTAAGAAGACTTCTTACTTCTCATATTTTGTAGAGTAGATTGAGAATATTTGATATTAATTTCTGATTCCTGAATTTCTGATAACATATAAAAGTGAGTCCATCTTAGTCTTGGGTTGTTTTTGTTGTTGTAGTCATTATTGATTCCATATCAATTGCATAACTTTTTATGTAGACATTAACATACATCTATTCACCTATGGCATGACATTTTTGAGAAATCAAAGAGATCATTCCACTGAACTCTAGTCAATGAGGCAATTAGAGTTACTACTTATGTCAAAGACTCCAAGGAAAGTTCACCACCCTAAATCATATCTGAGTATGAATGGGAACTGTATTCCTTGGAACTCTTTGTCCAACATGCAGGCAGAATCCCCTGAAGTGAATCTCCTGTTTTCCTAACTGCTTACTGCTTCTGCAACAGTTGGGAAGTGTTAGTAATCAGTAACTTTTATAAATTTTTTGGAATCTTGTATGTTTCATTAGCTATCTGTGTCTCATAAGGCCGGGTCTTCCTTCCTGAAGGGTATGCTACAATACAGAAGAAACAGTTTCACAGTAACAGCATTTGTTCAGCATTAGATTTAAGTTTCTATTTTGTTTGTTTTGAGAATGTAATTTTATTGGTTTATTATTGATTACATTTTATTCACTTTATATCCCGCTATAGCCCCCTCCCTCACCTCCTACTAGTCCCACTCTCCCTTCTTCACTCCCTATCTTCCCTCCTTTATCCACTGATAGGGGAAGTCATCCTTCCCTACTATCTGACACTAGCCTATCAGGTCTCCTTAGTGCTGATTGTATCCTCTTCCTCTGTGGCCTGACAAGGCTGCCCCTCCCCAGGGGGAGGCAATCAAAGAGCTGACCACTGAGTCCATGTCAGAGGCAGCCCCTGCTCCCCTTACCTGAGAATTCCACATGGAGACTGAGCTGCCTATGGTCTACATCTGAGCAAGTCTTCTGTGTCCTCTCCAAGCATGGTGCTTAGTTGGAGTATCAGCCTCTGCAGGTCCCCCTGAGCCAGGATTTGTTTTTAGCTCTGTTAGTCATCTTGTGGAGCTCCTAACCTCTCCATTGTCTTTCTATATCATTCTTTTTCCATAAGATTCCCTGCACAGAAGCCTACCACAAAGGACTTCTGAAAGACACTACCCAGCAGAGTATCAAAGCAGATGTTGAGAATGTAATTTAATTACAATAATTCTATCTTATACTTTCTCCGTGCCAAAACTCTAATATACCTCTCCAAACTTTCCTTGAAATTTAGGGCCTCCTTTTTAAATTAATCATTATTGCATGCACACGTGTGTTTGTATGAACATTAAGTATACCCTCTTGAGTCCACATAATTTACTAACTGTGCATGTATGCTTTCAGGGCTATTTATTCTGCATAAATAATTTGTGTGCTCTTCCTTGGGGAGGTTCACCTTTCTACTTCCCAAATACACTAAGTTGCTTTTAGACTTTCTTATTGTTTATTAATATTTAATATTGATTTATCTTTTAGTTAAGCAGTGGTTATTTCTAAACCAGCTGTACACCCAAATCACCACACAGAGACTAGGATTTACTTAATTAATTTAGAGCACAATGCTGGGCAATAATTACTCCATCCTAACCCTCCAGACACACATAGTTTCCTCCCATTCAGATTTTCCACAATGTACTTGCTTTCAGTCATATCTTAGGTCCAGTTCATCTTCCCTGGTGGTTCCAAGCCTTCTCCCTCTGATCTCTCTTCCCAAGTCCTCCAAGTTGCTTCCTTCTCCCCTCCAGACCAGGATGTCCCACCCTATTCTCTCCATTGTTTAGCATTGGCTGATTGTTTTATTGACAATACAGAGAACAAATGGTGGCATGTTTACACAAACTTGAGACAGGTTATTCTTAGAATAAACGTCACAATGTAATGGGATTGAAAGTAGATAGTGGGGTAGAGACATGAGCATTTGAATGCACAAAGAAAATTGTATACATTCCACAAGAACATTGTATCCACAGTGCTTCTTATTGAAGGATTTAGGGTTGAGGCCTCTTAAAGTTTTCGAAATGCAGATTGGAATGTTTGCTGATGCCATGTTTGTTCAGTCCTTGTTTTGGTGGTAAAATATGTGAGACTTTACAAGTATTACTTGTGATATTACCAGAAGACATATTCTCACAGCAAAGTCCCCAATCCTCTGGCTCTTATAATTTTTCTGTCCTCTGTCTCTTCCACAATGCTCTCTGAACTTCAAGTGTGGGAGTATTTTGCAGATATATGTGCTGAGTTGGGCTCCACAATTCTTCATTTTGATAGCTTATCTGTAGTACTCTATATCTGCTGCAAAGAGATGGCTCCTTTGTGAGGGGTAAAGACAACATTTATCTGTTAATATGAGGACAAATGTGTACAGATGGTTGTTAGGCATTTTGCTTGTTTACAAAAATAGTTTTTATGAGCTTATTTATGTATTTTTGGCATTCATGTATGTTTAGGAATCTGGCAAGTTTTTTAAAAATATTATCTATTATTTTGAGCTGTAAGATTTCTGCTTTAAATTTCTCTTTTGCACATATGATTGTTTTGTGTTTCTTTTTTCTTTGTGTAATTTAGCTAATGAAATATATGCAAAATATCATATCTAACTGTAGAATATTTTAGATCTAAACATTTGACAATAACAAAATCTGTATTTTATTTAGACCAGTGTAGAATGATGGCAATTAATTATTTAATTAAAAAATTTGCCAAAAATATCTAGCCACTTTTGATACCATATGCGTTTAAATTAGTTATTTATTATGGAATGTCTGAATTTCATTAAAACTTACCACCCATATAACATAATTTGTTTTCAGTATCTTCATATATAGGGAACAAACTTTAAAATTCCTTATCAAAGTGACTGTACATATATATGTGACTTATATGATTTGAAATGTGTCTCTCAAACTGTATTTCTTTATTAAAATGTTGTCATTTTAATAGTGGAATCTGAAGTATAGAGAATAATATTTTTAAATGTCTAAAATTACATATATATATATATATAATTGTAGAAGAATAAAAATAATAATAAAAGAGCTCTCCAAATCTGCAAATATAGAAGTTCACTGAGATCGAAAAATTTACCATTGAGTTAATCTTCATTTTTCCCAGGCAAGGACATATTTACACAAATGTTCTATAGCTCAATATTTAGATTATTGGCTTTGTCATTTCCATCTATACTTCATATTTTCCCTCTGTTGATTAAGGCAATGATTTAGCGTTTCATTCAGTATTTGGACTTTTACTTACAGGTAGGCATATATCCTGTGTGAGACACTGCATCTCACCATGTATGATGTCATTTTTAACACTTAGAATTATCTAGCCATGTACAATTGTGACTGTCAGGTATCTTCTTTTATTCATCATGCTAACCAGTCTTGTCCCCTGAGAAAGCTCTAAACATGAGAGAATGAATAGCTGCATATAACAGAAACTCACAAGACAGCAGTAGAACAGAGAGATTGATCCAGCAAACGTTAAACCCTTCACAGTACTGTTTTCTCTAATCCAGTCATCCTGTTAATTCTTATCTGATGGGAAGATTAGCTTGGACTTCACCTTAAAATATTATAGTAAGTAGAGCGTGATATTATAGTGTGTTCTTGAAATAGAAGCTCTTACAATAACTCTATCAGAGGCTATATATTCTGGATACTATGACACTAATTTGTCGGTGAAGGAGAACAAACAATCACGCTCTACTAAATGTTTGAAAATATCTATTCTTCTAGTCCCTAAACCTCTTCTGTGTACATTGGATGAAAACTGAAGCTTCGACTTTGTAAATAAATTCTGTCTGTGTAGCAATTAAAGCATCCATTAAAGTGATTGTATCTTTCCACCAAGGTGCTAATGAAATGGGTTCAATTTGGAGTAAATCACAAATAAAATATCATAGTGAATACAATCATGGGTTACTTACTAAGATAATATTTTGAAGACTAGTTTTATTGTTTATGTTGAAAACAGGTCTGAACAATGGGCTATCATTAGAATGGAGTGAAAATTCCCTTGATAATGAGTGATCCATTTGAGCATTTTCTCATGTCATATGGATCAATTTTTTTTTGATATGTTAGCTAAGTTTTCTTCTTGCCTACATTCTGATTTATCAATTCTTCTGAATTATTTGTCTCTGGTTATAAACCCACCTATAGTTTTAAGTTAGTAATATCCCTGAGATTAATGTTTTCCATTTTCTTTTGAATAGCTTTAAGTATCATATTGAACAGTTTCATACTATTTAATTTCTTGAAAGTAACATGCCTTGTTACCCTGGAGTACTTTCTTGATAACTTCAAAATATTGGCTTTTCACTTCAATCAATGTTCTTGTTATTTCCCCCGTTTACGCATCTCATCTAACTTTATAATATGGCTGAACCTTTTATGTTGCTGTTTGACATTCTGATGACAAATTTGAGCAGCAATATGAGACTTTGCATAATGTTTCCATTTTTCACCGAATTTGTTTTTTCTGTTGGGCAGACCATTATTTAGAGGCAGATTTTCCCAAACTAGCCAAATATTGAGTATAGAAGAGTTTTTGCTTAGTTTTTTTTTTTCTTTATACATGGCCATTTAATTTTTCTCAAATAATACAGTAAAGCAAGTTCAAATTTCAAATGTAGGCATAAAGCAAAATCATGAGATGAAATTGATTTTTAAGCTGTTTTCATCTTTATACTTCTTTCCTCTCATGCTCTTTCAAAGCTTTTGAATTGGGAGCTGATAAGTGCCTCCAAACACAAATGCATGTGCTCATGAATCCTGAGTATACTGTGTATGTATGTGTGTCTGTGAGAGACAAAGAGATAGAGAGACAGGGATATTATTTCTTTTTATCTTTGCTATTTGAGAAAGATGATATTCCTTTTAAGGAACTGGAATAAAGCCAATGCTTTGTACATAACTTAAGAGAAATGACAGAAAAACCTGCAACATTTCACTTATATAATCTTCTATACTGCTCTGCTTACCTAGGTCAAACTGCTGTTATGTAACTATCAGAGTGAACAGAGACCTTGCCATGGAGAAGGAAACATTAGATTCCTTTCTTATATAAAAAATGAGAAAACTATAATGGTCTCTTCCATCTTAGGGAATTCATTTTGTAAATGCAGTTCATATCTGGATTTAATTTTGAGACTAGAAAGAGATAGGGACTCTAGTTTTCTTATTGTTAAAGACTTTGATTCTCATTTTTGGAAAATCTTTTGTGAGTTAATTTTCAGAAGAGTTTTACTGGGAGGAGTATAATATGCACACTGGGGTGAAAAACTGTGGAAATGATAACTATCAGGTGATTAACAGAGATACCTGGTGTAAACTGTCATTAGAGTGAGATTCCAAAACATAGGCTAAGCTTCTAAAAATGTCTGGAAGCAAGATATGGTCAGAGACAAGAGGGGGTCACTAACCAAGCAACTACTAGTGATGTTTAAGAATCCCCTGGGGATCCTGTGGAAGTATTGTGGGAAAGATGGAAGGACCTAGAGGTGAAGTAACCCCACAAGAAGACCAACAGAGACAACTAACCCAGACCCTTGGGGCCCTACAGAGACTGATACCCCAACTAAGAAACATGCATGGTCTGGACATAGGTCCCCTGCACATATGTGGCCAAAGGACAGAGTGGTCTTCATGTTGGTCACCTGGTGAGTAGAGGGAGATTTGTTTCTAACATGCATGCTGTTACCTTCTTTTGGATCAGTTCCACCTGTCAGGGCTGCCTTCCTGGCCTCAGTGGATGAGGATATGCTCAATCTTGATGTGATTTGATGTTCTAGGGAGGGTTGATATGGGAAGATATCCCCTTTTCTGGGGGAAAAGAGATAAGAGAAGTGAGAAGAAGAAAATGGGAGACCGAAAAGAGAGGAGGGAGGTATAAAGTAAATAAACTTAAATAAAATAAAAAAGAAAATATTAATCAATAATACATTGCAGGTGTGATTATACTTCACTCATCTTCATCTCCATCTTGTTGATACAATAACATTTTCTTTTTATTAGCTGGCATTTAATAAATTAGCACTATCATGTTGAGTAATCTGTTAACTACTATAAAACACATAGTGGTTTGTATCACAGAAGATGGATAAAGGGGTTTTGGGTCTTTACATGTTTTTTGAGGTTCTTCAGGACTTAAGCTAGACTTGATCCATTGCATGTCTCCAGAGGTCTTTTGGATTTTAACTTTTGTGATGACTCGATTTGAACATGCTTAAGATGTTTATGACTAGTGAATGCAAATGAATAATACATGATTCATTTTTGAAGTAAGTGCTACCATATAGAAGAGGAATCAACACAGTCAGACATGTTTACAGTGCATATTAACAGAATATTTTACTAAACAATATTTATCATTTTAATTAATACTTATATGAAAACAACAGGTTCATAATTGTTTAGGAGCAACAAATATACCAATTAATAATTGTATTTTAGCTGTTACATTCCTTATTTAGTCTTAAATCAAGTATTAAATTTAGGTGTACTTGTCAACTATAAGTATCTACATAATAACTTTGTTTTTAACAAGGGAGAGGTAAGCTGAAAGAAATCTGGATCAGCCTATGAAGTTCATATGTGTTAAAGAATGGTTTAGTATTCTAGAAATGCTATTTACTTATTGGCATCCATACTGTAGCTGAGAACATAGCTTTATATAAGAATGTAAAAAAAAACTGCTATGCAGAAACTAATTTATTCATGTAATTAGCTATGAAAAGTATCATAAATATGTTGAAAACTTTATTCATACAGTAGTAATATGGTCTTACTCTTTATACATATTCACTTACATCTTGTATAAACATTCCTAATATTGAAACCCACCAATATAAATGTTATTTCTATTTCTTCAGATGATGGGATAAGATGAGATCCATTCCCAACCCATCTGTTCCTTTCTGAACTCTCATTGGCTGGTTCAACTCTGCTGTTCTGGCCCAAAGTCATTTTCAAGAATACTGATTCAAACTGGCATCACTTGGCTTCTCACTATGTTGTTCTGTCTGGCCTTAAACTTATTCCAGCAACATGTGTATATCTTCTGGAGCCTTCTAATCATCTGACTTGCTGTCTTTACCTGTGTCTAGCTTGTTCTTTCTGAAACCTGTCAATGTAAACTGTCCCAATAAGAAATTCTTGGTAAAAGCTCTCTCTCTGTCCCTGAACTGCTATTAAATAGCCTCTCTTTCTTGTCCTGTTCTCTTGTGAGTTGGGTGTATCCCATCTCTGACTTATTCTGTCAGATCTTTCTCTGATTTGTCACTTTGTCGCTCAATGACACATCACTTTCAAACAAGGCAGCTTTAATTTATAAAGCACCTTACCTTCATTGTTTTTGGTTAAAAGTATATACTAAGGGTGGGTCTGTATTCCAGCTAGATCTTCTTGTAATTCAGAGTATGTCTTTATTACAGATAGATCACATAGACATAGATGGTTTTCAATGTGCTCTTTTACCAGAGCAGCTATGTTGCTAGAATAAAATACCTCTATATATTCTTCTTTTTTGTTTAAGCTAAAAATTATACACAGTTTAACTATTACAACAGAAACAATTATCAATTCCATCAACTTAACAGTCTTAATTTCCTTATTGATATGTTGAAGATGATCCTTCATAACTACAGTCCTGATTATCTGTCCTTCAGCAACAGTCTGTTTCAGCATCAACATTATCTAGTCTGCCAGTCTTATAAATGGTCTGTCCTTTCTGAGCCAGTTTGCTGATTGCTCCCCATGCATGGAAGATCAGTTTTCTACATTGTGTGCACTGTTGCCTTTCTATATCTTTTTCTTCCTGGAGTCATGCTTATCATGCAGAAGCTTTTTTTTTTTACTTAGATTAGATCTTTATCAATTTTGATAGAACTCATAGTTTTTCATCACCTGTAGAAATATAGGCAAAACCTCTTTCCCAATGTAATACATTCCCTGATTTTCATTCTGATGTTAAAACATTTTTAAAGTATACAAGTTGACCTGATTCAGTAGTTTTTCTTTTTCTTTTTTCTTCTTTTCTTTCTACAATCCATTAGCTTTTAGCAGCTGTTGACTCATTGACATTCAAAAAATTAAAGATAATAAAACATTATTCAGTCTATTTCTGGGAGTTCTTCTTCCCCCTTTGTGTTTATTAAGCATCTTCTTTAGGATGCAATTTAATCTTTCTATAACTGCTTGACCTGTTGAATTGTATAGTATGCATATAGTATGTTTTTTTCTTATAATATGCAAAACACTGTTTCATTTTAATGAAAATATATGTGGGGGTATTATCAGTCAGAAGTTGTAAGGGATTCCCCATGATAGCCATCACTTCAAGTAAAAGTACAATTAGAGAATCAGCCTTTCGGAACTCAAAGGAAAAACCCATATTCAGTGCAAATCTAAATATGTAGCAATAGTATAATGTATAATTTTTAGTTTCCAAAATGAAATACATCCCTGTGTCAAATTTCATTTCTTTGCATTTCCTACATTCCCTGATTTTCATTCTGATGTTAAAGTATCTTTAAAGTATACAGGTTGATATAATTCAGTAGGTTTCTTTTCTATAATCCAGGGTCTTTCAGCTAATATTATTTCCCCTTTCTGTTTATCAAGGTACACTTAGACTTTTATGAATCCCCATATATGAAGAGGTAGCATTTCTTAACTTTAAACTAGATAATTAAGTGCTCACATTCCATGTTTGCCTCCATGTCCACTAGCTAGGCTTCTTAACCATTTATAAACAGAAAAAAATAATTAAGCCATATTACATACTATGTCAATATACAATGTCAGTTAAAATAGGTATCTATTGTCTTAAATTGAAGGACTATTAATCACAGCTCTCTATTGTTTTAGTAAATTTTTCCCTGATAGGTTTATGGCTATATCTGCTCCATAAGGCCTTAATCTTTCTATTTAATCTACTGGTCCCACACATTTAATTTTCTTTACACTTTGTTTTACTTGGGATAATGGTCCAGTTTTTACAAACTTTATAGATACCTTCTTAAGGGGCCAATGTGGACTCTAAGATTCTGTAGAGATTATAGTTATATCAGCTCCAGTGTCCACCAAACTTTCAATTTCAATATCATTTAATTTTAATTTTCATCTCTGGTCACTGAAAACCGTTTACCAAAAGCCTGTTTTCCAGTACTTCCAAATCCTCCTGTTTTTTGTTTTTTATTTTTTTATTTTTTATTTTTTGGTTGAGGTTGCTTTGCCTTTGATATATGAAAACAGTAAATGCTGGGGCTCCAAGATGGCGGCGAGCAGAGTGCACCATTTTGGAGAGGCAGAAGACTTGAATCTCCGGAATTGGAGAGTCAATCGAAGCTAGAATTTGGACTTTTGGACTTTCTAAAGGAGAGGGGCCACCACAGAAACGTGGAGTGCTTGTAGATTTAGATAGGGCACAGACTTCTCCCAGAAGGAAATAGGGCGCTTCTCTTGTCTGGGCCTCCCTCGGGAAAACCTGCACACAGCACCAGGCAGCTGAGCGCAAAGCTCACATCCGGGGGATTTAGGCAGCAGAAACAGTGCTCTGGGCCCCTTACTGCAGCGGTCTGCTGTAACCACCTGTTGAACACCCATCCCTTCCTTGGACACATATCCCACTCGGCCCCACTCAGGGTGCTCAGGGCCCTCTGGACCCGAGGAGCGCCCCCTCCCCCACCCCGCTGATGAGATCCCTAGGCAAACCACAGCAGGAAGTGCAGCGGAGTTCACGTCCCAAGCGGCCAGAGCGCAATAACCCCAGAAACCTCCTCACAGGAGGAGCACAGGCCCAATCACAGAGTGCCAACCACTGAGCGCTAACCACAGAGACTCAGATCCACAATACAATTCTTCCTGGATACCAAAGCTGCAAAGCTCAGTGTCTGGGACCCAAGATGGGCGGAGGCAGGGAGGCAGGGCTCCAGACCGCACAGCAGCAGTGGAGAGCTGTAAGGACCTGCTGAATGCCAACACTCAGAGGAGAACACCCCACCTAGTTCCGTCTCATTGAGCTCTTGACCCTCGGAACACCCCACCACCACCACTACCACCACCTCGGCTCTGCAGAAGTGCATGCACTGCCGAAACTCCACCCTGCCAGAGCGCACGCCCAATACAGTGCTAGACACAGAGACTCAGATCCACAGTACAACCCTTCCCAGATCCCAAGTCAGCAAGTGGCAGCATGGACTACACAGGGCTGCCCAGCCAGTGATTGTATGGGCTATCCAACCCCTCAGTGACAGAAAACCAGCTGAATAGACACCAGCAGACCAGTAAAATCAATACGCACGTGCATTCTTCAACAGCGCTTGCAATCCCTTAGCACCTGCAACAACTTCAGTGCCTGCAGGGCACCCCTCTCACACACTGAAGACCTCTTCATTCTCCAACACCCTGTCCCTCAGGACACACCCACAGGCACACGCTCAAACACACGATACCCTGCATTTGCTCTTCTGCACCTGCGAACTTTCCTTCTACAGGTATAGCTGAATAACCAAAGCACACACTGAAACCACTAGACCTCACCCATTTTCCTGAAGAATTCTCCAGATACCAGAGAAAAACCAGTCTGACCTGCAGAATCCAGGAACAGACAGTGAACACTACGGATAACCAAATGGCCAGAGGTCGGCGAAAGAACACAACAAACGCAAATCAAGATATCATGGCTTCACCGGCAACCTCCAAAATTATTGGACACTCCAACTCAGCAGAAAAACAAGAAAATGATTTTAAAGCTGTGATTATCCAGTTATTTGGGGCACATAAAGAAGAAACCAACAAATCTCTCAGAGAAATAGTCACAGAGATTCAAACAGTTAAAGAGGATACAAATAAATCCCTTAAAAATTTGGCCTCCCAAATAGAAACAAAGAAAAACGAAGTGAAGGAAGACACTCTTAAAGAAACACATGCAAATATAGCCAAACAATTGGAGGCAGAAGCAGAGGCACTAAGAGAGGAAACAAACAAAAAAATAGAGACCATCATGGAGACACAGGAATCCACATTCAAACAGATGAAGGAAATGTTGCAAGACATGAAAACAGAATTAGAATCAATAAAGGAAACACAAACCGAGAAAACCCTGGAACTGAAGAACTTAGAGAAAAGAGAAGGAACCACAAAGTTAAGCATCACTAATAGAATACAAGAGATGGAAGAGAGAATCTCGGGTGCTGAAGATACACTCACAGAAATTGATACTTCTCTCAAAGCAAAAATAAAATCAGAAAAATCCCAAACAAAAAACATCCAAGAAATCAAGGACCCCATGAAAAGGCAAAATCTAAGAATAATAGGAATTGAAGAAAAAGAGGAGTTCAGGCTACAAGGTCCAGAAAATATTTTCAAGAAAATCATAGAAGAAAATTTTCCCAATGAAAATGAAGGCAAAACATACCCAAATTTATGGGACACATTGAAAGCAGTGTTTAGAGGAAAATTTATAGCACTAAGTGCCTGCAAGAAGAAATTCTTAACATCACATACAAACAACTTAATGGCCCAACTGAAAATCCTAGAAAAAAAAGAAGCAGGTACACCCAAGAGGAGCAGATGGCTGGAAATAATCAAACTCAGGGCTGAAATCAATCAATTAGAAACAAATAAAACTATTCAAAGAATCAATGAAACAAAAAGCTGGTTCTTTGAGAAAATCAACAAGATAGACAAACTGTTAACCAAACTAACTAAAAAGCAGAGAGAAACTATCCAAATCAGCAAAATCAGAAATGGAAAGGGTGACATAACTACAGACACTGAGGAAATTCAAACAATCGTTATACAAAAGCCTATATGCCACAAAATTTGAAAACCTAAATGAAATGGACAATTTTCTTGATAGATTCCATCTTCCAACATTAAGTCAAGATCAGGTAGAAAAACTGAATAGCCCTATATCTCCCAAGGAAATTGAAGCAGTCATTCACAGTCCCCCCCCCCAAAAAAAAAAAGCCCTGGGCCACATGGTTTCAGGGCAGAATTCTACCAGACCTTCAAAGAAGTGCTAACACCAATTCTCCTCAAACTATTTCACAATATAGAAACAGAAGGCACATTACCAAACTCATTCTATGAAGCGACAGTCACCCTGATACCTAAACCACACAAACACCCAACAAAAAAAGAGAACTTCAGACCTATCTCTCTTATGAACATTGATGCAAAAATACTCAATAAAATACTTG
>REGO01000169.1:388274-408595 GCA_010120015.1 Rhombomys opimus | reverse complement strand
TTTTTTTTTTTTTTTTTTTTTTTTTTTTTTTTTTGACTTTGGTGTCGATTGAAGCAGTCCAATCTCCTCTAACATGCATATCGGTTTGGGTATAGATATGTTTTTAACTGAGAATTTATTAAACCCTTTCCCACTCCCTTCTCTCCAAGTATATCCCTGTTCTTCTCCTACTTTCCCACTTTGATTTATGTGATCTCCATGTTTTTTAAATGTCTAGAGGCTGCTGAGTTTGCCTGTGTGTTCACAGATGTAGACTCTGCTGGTGTAACTTGTGTGGTATTTTAGGGGCGGCCACCCATCTGAAGAAAACTTAGGCTTCCTCCCTCAGAGGTCATCAAGGGCTGCTTTTGTCTGATATCAGTGAGGGACACCATGAGCCCCTGAATCAGCCATGCCGAGATTGTGACTTGTTTGACCTGTGGTAGACCTTGTGCATGCAGTTACATCTACTGCGATTTAATGTGTGCAATATGCTTGTCATGTCCAAAAACAACATTTCACTGTGACGGTCCACCACTTCCAGCTTATACTGTCTTTCTACCTCCTTATCTGTGATGACTCGCATGCCCTGGAGGAAGAATGTGTGATATAGAAAAGTAATAAGCAATCTCCCTATATTAGTAATAAATTAAGTGCCATGTACTATTAATGGCAAGATGCAGATGTGTGTGTTTTGAGTAGTTTCATTTGGCTTACTTTCCACAGTGGTATCCTAATTACACTACAATATTTGGTAAGAATATTAGGGTATAAATAATATTAGAATTTCAGAAACTGCTTCACCAGCATGCATTCAAAATTATATAATCGTCAATAAAATAAACTGATAATTTGAAAATGTGACTTAATTTGTAATGACCTCAGCCCTTCTTATTTTAGAATAATTTTAAAAGTGATTAAAAATAGAGTAAATGCAAATTATGCTATTAATTTTTTTTCTGGTAATCTTTTTTTTTCCAGGAAAAGTTTCTAAAACTTTCAATGTTATAGATATGCTCTGTGCATTTTTCTTTTTTATTTAATGAAAATAGATTTATTTCATACACTGTATTTTGATCATGGTTTTCAACTCAAAACTACTCCCATAATCTTCTAATCTCCTCATTCATACAAATCGACGACCTTCTTTCCTTTCTTTCTTTCTTTCTTTCTTTCTTTCTTTCTTTCTTTCTTTCTTTCTTTTTTTCTTTCTTTCTTTCTTCCTTTCATTAGAAAACAAATGAGCAGCAGTAAATCATAATAGGGCAAAACAAATAAATAACAAATAGAAAAAAAAATGTGCCCAAGGAAAATATACAGATAAGAGATGCACACATTCACACTAAAAGAAATCCCATAAAGATGCAATATTTGAAACCATATTATATGAGCAAAGATGGGTTTTCAAATGAAGGCCAGACATGGAGTTCATTGACCCTCACTGATGTGGAGTTCATTGACAGGAGTTCATTCCTGGATATGGGTGTTGCCCTTAGTGTGGTGTGGCAGCCATTTTGGAGTTAATGGCATCTGAGCAGTGAAATTCAGCCTCTTGGCTTTGGTTATTTTCCAAAGTCCAGTTTCTCATAAACTGACCTTGGTGGTCCTACAGCGGACTGCTCTGACCCTGAGAAACTCTGTGCAACCATAGTAACCAGACAGCAGACTCTGTAACCTTGAGTGAGCTCTCCTATGTTTTGACCAAGTAAAGCTCTTATGTGAGAAACTGCTTGTACATTTTTGCCTACTTAAGTGTTAACCTGACTTCCATTATATTGACACCTGGAACAGCATGTAGACTTGGTGTCCTTCTCTGTGTCGCCCTGTCTCTCTCTCTCCCAGCCCTCTCTAAGGTGGTATTCAGGTGTCACTGCTGGCCGGTGACAGTGTGGCTTGTATACCATACCCAGTGAAAATTCTTTGGAAAACATATTTTTCTTTTGTGAGAAGTTTTTAGTTGGAGATAGCTTTTGGTTTGATAGACACATCCTATTTAGGAATGAGTTTTCCAAGGACTCTTGCTCTCCATATTGTCTGGATTTGGTCATTGCATTTATTCACATCTTCTGCAGGAGGAAGCTTTTCTGATGATGGCTGAAAAAACATTCATATATGAGTATAGCAGAATGTTGTGTATGAGTCATTTTATTGCTAATTTCTTTTAGAAAACAGTTGCTACTAACATGCATGGATCAAGGCAAACAGTAGTTAATTTTTTTAAGTACATGTCCTCATTTTAGGGGTTCCTCCCTGAATTTCCTTTCTTATCCACATCTTGTATTCTATACTTTGTATATCATTTAATTCTAGATGCCTTCTTGCCACCTTCCCTCTTTGTTGGGTTAGTAATAGCAGGAGGGCTTATACAATAGCTTCTGTCACTGTATATTTCAGGAAATTGCCAATCTTGTTCCCCAAGTAGCCTCTCCACACAGGGACGATGGAAAACTTGGCCAAGATAATGATCCCTTGGATGGTAGTGGCTACCTCCTTGGAGCACTTAACACCAAGACCAACATGTCCATTGTAATCCCGAGTAGTGACAAAAGTCTTGAACCTGGTCCACTGGCCACCCCCGTGTCTGCTTCTGCACTGGCATGATCTTTAGAGCCTCATTCTTTAGGGATGCACCTATAAAAAAGTCGATAATCTCGAATTTCTTAATGGGTAGGGAGAACAAGCAGATCTCCTACATGGACTTTATCTTCATGTCCTTAATGAGGCAGCCCAGCTTGGTGACAGGGATCCAGTCATTGTCTTCAGCTTTATCTTCATGAATCGCATGGCCTTGATCCCAGCACATCCTCGGCCAAGAATGAGGCCTCTAAGACCGCTGGTGAATCCTCCCCTGAAGTGACCTTTTGGTACTGGGCCCCTGGCTCCTCTTGATGTATCTGCCATTTGGTGTTTTCCAGAAGGAGGAGGAGGAATAAGAAAGAAGAAGAAGGAAGGAAATAAGGAAGAAAGAAGAAGAAGAAGAAGAAGAAGAAGAAGAAGAAGAAGAAGAAAGAAGAAGCTCATTCACATTTTTATTCCTCTTAAATCTACTTTCTACCATCCTTCCCTCCCCTTAATATCTTATTTGTTTACTTACTTAAATATTTGTTACAGCCCAACTGAGTCAGTCAAATGCGTGTGGCCTACATAGGTGAGGATGTAAACAGATAACTGACTCTCCCCTTCTAGAACCATCAACTCTGAATAGCTTCAGCTTGGGTGAAGATTTGTGATTCATAGCAGAATCACAGTTTTTCTCTGGGCCTCCTTGATCTCTGGTTCTTATAGTCTTTTTCTTCTCCTCTAGGACTTGTTTTTAGTTTTTTTTTTTTTTTTTTTTTTTTTTTGTAGTGGAGGTGTGATGTTGTAATCAAGTTATTACTGATCACTCCATAGACACTTACTCTCTGCACCTTGACCAATACGTACCTTAATCAAACCACTGTGTAGTGGAAAAAAATGTTTCTCTGGTGAGGACAGAGACTTCACAAAGATACAGGTTCATGAATACGTATTTACTGGGCAGATAGATATTATGCCTATTGAAAAATAAAACAGTAAGATCAACCTCAGGCCAGAAGAGGGCACCAGATCTCATTATAGATGGTTTTGAGCTACCATGTGGTTACTGAGAATTGAATTCAGGACCTTTGGAAGAGCAGCCAGTGAGCTTAACCTCAGAGCCATCTCTGCAGCCCCAAACCAAGGACAATGCGTGGAGAGAACGAAAACCTGGCTCAGTTGTAGCCCATAGACTCAGTCTCCAAGTGGGTTCCCTAATAAAGGGAGCAGGGGCTTTCTCAGGCATGAACTCAGTGACTGGCCCTCTGATCACCTCCACCTAGGGAGAGCAACCTTGCCAGGCCACAGAGGAGAAAATGCAGCCAGTCTTGATAAGACCTGATAGGCTACGGTCAAATAGAAGGAGAGGAAGACCTCCCCTATCAGTGGACCAAGGAAGGGGTACAGGGGAAGAAGAGAGAGGGAGGGTGGGATTGGAAGGAGACAAGGAAGGGGGCCACAGCCAGAATACAAATTGAGTAAGTTGTAATAAATGATAATTAAAAAAAATAAAGATCAGCCTCAGGACCAGTGAGCTCTGAGCCATGAACTCAGAGTAAGGTTCTAAGTATCATTCATGTATATCCTCACATGTCACAAGCCTTAAGTCTAATCAGAAAGCAATAGATATATTTAAGTGTTTCTTATGAAATATTCTTACATCAATGTTGTTTTCAGTTATTTCAAGAAAATGTTTGCAATTATAGCTTATCATCATTGATTAAACTCTGTAGTGGTTATGAATGTGCCAAATTTATAAGGTTTTCTAGTTGTAAATTCATTTGTTCTCTTTACATAAAAGAAATAATATTGAATATATAAACACATTGGCTTATCTGCATAGAAATTTTAATCTCTCTTTCTTTATCTCTTATGTTCCTAAAGTAAAATTCTAGAAATCTTTAAAATTATAATTGTTTTCTGTATTGAATTTTCTTGCTTGTATACATGGGCAAGTCCTAGGCATTAGTGACAGTAAATCATATACATCTTATTAACAATTTTGGAAACACCTTTATGTAATGAACTTTGGAAACTCATCTACTGATTTCAGGGGTTTCTTTATTAATGTTTCACTGCGTGCTTCTAAAACCAAAAAACTGTATTTAAATGTTTACTGTGAGCCTATGTTAAATGAGAGTTCTGAGTGGCTATGTATGCATGCACATGTATGTGTATAATGTGTGTACTATTTCTTGTTGAATTATAACTGAGCTTTTATTTTCTTCATAGAAGGAAGATCTCAATTTAGGAGAAATCTATGACTCAGTCATAATGTGATGACTCAGTCTATAGTCATAATGTGATGCTTATACAATTAACCAATTTAGCAAGCTACGTACGAGTAAGTATCTGCTTTATCTTACTTAATTTTCTTGATTAACTATCACTTTATTTAATTACTTATTGATTTTGAGTGTATTTCTTTTTATTAATGTATTGCTAGCTCCACTGTTCCTTTACAGTATTTAAAAATTTACAGATCCTAGTATAATCCATAAACAAAATAATAAGTATATGTAATAAAGTTGGAATAGTATTCAGACCTTCAAGCTTGATGTTATTGTTCATTACAAATTTTTCTCTTTGTACTTACTTCAGAGCTTCCTTCAACAAAATTTCAGCTTACAAAATTGTAGCTTTATTCATGTTTCAAACAATTTCAAGTTAAGTCATGTAAATATTTATGAATCCAAATTTACACATGCTTAAACCAAAAGATATTTTATAAAAATAACTGAAAATTCAAACTAGAAAATTTCTGACCCACAGCTGTTTTGAAATATTTTATCACACTCTTTGTTTTTTGGTCATCAACAAAGACATGCATAAGACAAACTGCTGGTGCCTCCCCTCCCAGAAGGTGTGGAGGTGACTACCACTGTTTCTTCATCACCATGCTGGATTGCAACTTTTTAACCCATGAGCCGAAAGAAACCTTCCTGTCTTAAATTGCTTCAGTCAGGTTTTTTTTTGCCATAATGAAAACAAAACCATAAAAATCTATACCAAAAGTAGAGTCATTTCTGAAATTCATTCAGCTTAATATCACATGCTTGGAGTTGTTGGCTAGAAGAGCTTTAGAATCCTAAAAGACAAAGTATAAGGGGACATTTCAATGGGAGATCAAAGAGCAGAATAATAATAGAGATGTCTGAAGACTTTTCTCAAGGGATTTCAAAGAGCAACATAGATGCCATGTAGAATTGGGTCACACTTGAATGATTTTATAATCTGGCAAACAGACTGGCTGCATTCTACTAATGCACTAGAAATTTAGTGAGGCAATTTTCAAAAGTCATGGGCTATTTTTTTTTTTTTTTGGTTGGGGATAGATAAATTTTGAAGACAACATAGCATAAGCACAATGATACTGCTGTCAATATCTGCAACTAACCATATTACAGATGATATCTTTCACCATGAAACACACCTGAAATATGTAAAAATATTCCACTTGACAAACAAAATAGTATGAGCTTATTTCAATTTCTGAACAAGGTGGAAAAGACAGGTTCAATAAAAAGATCAACTGTTAAAGAGACATGGGGGTTAAGACTTCTCATAATATTTCCTATAAGTCCACACCTGTTTGTTTATAACCCCCATTTCTATTCATTGTTAGCCAGATAGAGCCAAGTAATTGTGGTAATGATACTTGCTTTTGTGCCCAATGCCGGAATGCTAGTGAAGTAGCCAATGTAGCTCATGCTCTAGATGTAAACAAAGGAATTAATGCTCAACTAAAAGGAGACTTGATGGTGTTCAATCAGAGGATTGACCTCATGCAGTAGCAAATTAATACCCTATGGCAAATCGCTCAACTTGGCTGTCAATGGAAGTATGCTGGACTTTGTGTCACTAGCATACAATATGAGAATGTTTCCCGTGCTGCAAATCTGTCTAAACAATTGTCTAGCTATATTTTAGGTAATTGGACTGAAGAATTCGATACTATGATGGAGCAGCTGAGAGTGGCCATTGTTACGGCAAATTCTACCAGAGTGGACTCAGGACTAGCCACAGGAGTATCATCATGGATTGCTGCAGCCATGAATCATCTGAAGGAATGGGCGGGCATGGGAGCATTAGCAGGCCTTCTGGTGTTGGTCTCCTTGCTTTGCCTGTGGTGTATATGCAAGGTTAGGGTCTCACAACAGTGTAATGCAGCCATGATCATTCAGGCCTTTACAGCCATTGAAGCAGGACAGTATCCCCAAGCATGGTTGGCTACCATAAAAAGCTAAAATGTTACGCTCAGGATGCGAGGCTAAGCACTGCACTCAGGGTCAGCCGCTTTCGACCCAGAGAAGAGCATGTCTGATTGCATGCGGGTTGATGCCCCAGGTCCCGCCTCTGAGAAAAAGGTATCAGACGGGTCTGATGCTCTTTGGGTGGATGACACCTAAATGAACATTGGTACAAAGTGCCAATTTATTTCTAATATCAGAGATCAGACCTCTACTCTTGCCTGACGCGTCTAAAACAAAAAGGGGGAACTGTAGAGAGCTGTGTAATACCGTGCCTTAAAGATGGAGCTGGTTTCCGCCTTCCACCTTCCCGATGGTGAGTGCTCTCTGTCACAGATGACTCCATAGTTGGCTAAGGCTGAGGATCTGGCTTGCTTCCGTGTATGGGGACCTATCTGCATTGTCCACGAGGCACGCTGGGGTTGGCTACCCAGAGGCTATTTTAAGCTGTGGGCTGGCTTTACCCAGGGTCAGAAGATTGCTCAAGGTTCCTGAATAAACTGCATTGAGAAGAAAAAAAAAAAAAAAAAAAAGATCAGAAAGAAGGAGAGGAGGACCTCCCCTATCAGTGGACTTGGGGAGAGGCATGCATGCAGAAAGGGGGGGAGGGTGGGGCCGGGAGGGGAGGAGGGAGGGACTTATGGGGGGATACAAAAAGAATAAAGTGTATTTAATAAAAGTTAAATAAAAAAATTTAAAAAAAAAGAGAGAGATGAAGAAAACCACAGACCTTAAGAATATGAAAGGTCATAAAGAAAGAAAATTAAAACTCTTAACAGGAGCAATGCCACACCAGGGAAGGTTTTCTGGGTTAGAAAAGTATGACATTTGATAAAGTAGGTTGAGGAAGAATGTTATCAATGTTGATATTTGTCAAAGAGATGTTTGCTATTTACACTTGTTCAACCTATGGAAAATTTTTGGTTATCATGAACAGGAGATAGGATGCAGAGAGCAGCATGCTGCAGTCACAGTTTGTTAACTGCTGGCTGATTTGTCTTTTGTTCTTTTTTTCATTTTTAATTAATTAATTCAATTTACATCTTGGTCATAGGCCCCTCCCTCCTCTCCTTCCAGTCCCACTCTCTCCCCTCCTTTCTGGAGGGGAGCCCTTCTACCCAGACACCTCAGCTCATCTATTCACATGAGGACTGAGAATTGAATAGATAGAGATAGTGGCTAAAGAGAGGGAACAAGGTGGAAGGGAGAGCTCAGAAAGAAATAAGGGTGGGGATCAGACCTGGGCAGGACAGTAGCAACTGGTGACAGGAGCAACTGGTGAGGTAGCCCCAAGGACATGTGTGTGGAGATCTGGCCCGTTGTCTGCAGAGCAGTGACAAAAGATACCCCCTCACCCTCACCTCTCATCCCTTGCCACCTATGGCAGGCAGGAGAGATGGCCCGGGAATCATCAGAGCAGGAGAGTTGTTCCTGTCCCTCACCTACTAAGGTACTGTGTGGAATATGTCCTGCATCTTGTGTGAGCAGCACTGCAAAGGTGGTCCTGATGGTGTGGGGATGGATGAGCTAGCCCCAAGCACATGAGAGTAGGAGAGCTGGCTCTGCCTCTTGCTGCTGATGACATGGATGAGCTAGCCAGCACAGGGCAAGAGAGCATATCCCCATGGTGTGAGTTCCAGAGAGCTGGAAGGCTGAACTCTCAGACCTAGATTCAAGAGTTTGAACTGGCACTATCCAATATCTACCCCATCAATGAGCTGCAGACCAAAGCTGGGGGGTCTCCATGACACTGGGCAACAACAGGCTGAGAGGAGTACCAGTGAGGATCCAGTATTGATGGTGTAGCAGAAGCCTGAGGCCTGGAACCAGACTAATGACTCATTGCAATGAACATTTGCAAGCAAAGAAAGTGTGGACAAAAGAGTGTACTGAGACACACTGTGACACACTACAGCTTCCAAAATAAGATTTTTTCTTTTTTTTGGGGGGGGGGTGGAGTTCAAGGGTAGTGAGTGGGTCTGAGGGGAGGAGGAGATGAGTGGGATTGGGGTACATAGTGTGAAATTCACAAAGACTCAATAGAAAGTTTAAACAAATATATAGAAAAATAATAAGCAGGTCAACTCAAATTATTAGTTAGGGAATATAGAGGGTTAATTATTATTATTATCATTTTTAAACCCATGTATTACCAAAGAAGTCTGTATGTTTTACTGTTACCAAAAAATTCTGTGTGTTTTCCTTAAAACATAAAAAAAAATTATTTTGAAAAGTTTGAGTTTTAGTTGTTAAAGTAGTTAAAGCAATTGCATCTTTTATCTTTTTATAGATTTAGAACATCAACCATGCATGGAACATGATTCAGTTAAGTCCAACCCTAATTTCCTCCCTTCTATGTTCAACCCTATGATTATTGCCTAATTCATGTATTTTTTTAAATTAGTCTATCTGTGGACTGGGGGAGGGGCATCGGTGGAGAAGAGGGAGGGAGAGTAGAATTGGTAGGGGAGGAGGGAACGGGCTACAGGTGGGATACAAAGTGAATAAACTGTAATTAATAAAAATAAATTAAAAATTCCAAAAAATGAATAAGCAAGCAAGAAAAATTAACCTACTGAGTCTGCAACTTTTAGCAGTATGTACATGGGTATAGGGCCATAGATTGGAGCAGTGGCAGCCTTTTAGAGCCACCTCCCTGATTAATGACCAGACCATTTCTGAAAGTCGTGACTTACCAACAGCTTCTCTGTTAGAAGGCTGACTTCAGATCTGCCCTCTCTATACTGGGATCTTTGTATGGCTTGATCTTGTGACAATCTTGTGCCTGCTGTCCCTGTAGCAATCACTTTCAGTGCACAACTGTCATGTGGTCTCTGGAAAGACAGCTTCAATGTCATCATCTGCTTCCTCTTGCTCCTTCACTGTTTCTGACATCTCTTCTGAATTCTGACTTCTGAATGAGTTCTGAATTTTGGCTGGAGGGAGTATGATATACTTGTCCCACTTAGGACACAGCTTTCTGTAGTCATATGGTCTCTACATGATGACTGGTGTGGTCTCTGGGTTAATCACCATCCATTGCAGAATCTTCTCTAGCTAGGGTTGGGAGATGCACACATCCATGGCTATAACAATAAGTCTTTAGAAGTCGATTTAATAGTATGTCCACTTGGCAGAATAATGGAAGTAGTTTTTCACCCCCCTATGGCCTATGAAGTACCTATCCCTATATTCTTATCTTTCTTTTGGTTGGCGGCTATTTTCACCATACTAATCTCCCAGTGCATGAGCATGCAAGGTCTTCTCATGTTGTGGTAGCTTTTTCAGCTTCTTTCTTCAGTGTCTTAAACTTGACCCTGCAGAAACCTTTCATATCTGTGGTCTTCGTTGAGCAGGACAGCTTGTCTCAGTGAATAGAATGAGAAGATGGAGAAAGACACATGACAGCAAACTGGCCACCACACTCAACAGAGCACAAGTGTGTGAACACACACATACATGCGAATGTGAATATATGCATTGATCATATAAACATGCAAATAAAGCAAAATTCAGCAAGACTACTCAGGCCTCACCATCTTCTCATGTAATTTCAGGTTTTTCTAAATATGTGTTCTTGTCCATGTCATTTTGACTTCAAAGAACATTCATGACATCACTTTAAAAGCTCTCTAAAGTCTCCTGTCTATTTGGGGGCAGGAGTAGGCAAATATAACATTTCCCTTCCCTACCTACAAGCTTACCCTTCACAAATTTTAATCAGTACCAGAAGATGAGTGTATATGTAAAACACCTCCTAGAACTATATGTTTTTAAAGTTTAATGAAGTCTCTCATATGAAATTTTATTTCCAGAAAATGTCCACAGAGCATGTATTCAAGCTGAATGTGTGTTGCTGACTTTCATTCATTGAGTCATTATGGTCATTTCTGTGACTAGTACTGAGGATAAAGGAATTTAGGATGTGGGTTCATTGCATTTTACTGTTGATTCAATAGTAAAATGTCATGTTTTGATGACATTATAAGTTTTTGAGTGTTTAAAACAAAATGATTTTCATCTCAAATGCCTCTGAAATTTTTGAGATTGTCATTAGCTATGTGTGTGTGTATGTGCACATAAGTGAAAATAACAATTGTATACAGTGTGTTTTCATGGATTATGATTGAACATGCATGCGTCCTTGAATATATGTAATTATATAGGACTTTGAGGATCCTTAATAGGAGGACGTGATACATACTATTTACAGTTATCAAACAACCATATCTTTGAAGGTCTAATAATTTTAGCAACCTCTCTCATTCTGGTTATCTGCTTTAACTATGCACCTAGACTGTAAAGCTTCCCTCTGGTTAACTCTTAGGACATAAAGATGTAAAAGTACTTAGCCTCATCAAGTCATTAAACATAACATAATGCAGACAACGCTGTCACCACTCTAATACCTACCATGGGTCACCTTGATAAGTTATTGGTAGAAGAAGCTCAGGTAGAAGATACTCCACATAGAAGCTAACTCAGGGAATTTGCAGTCAGAATGCCTGAACAGTGTACATGTTAAGAGATGAGAATGTAAACTTATCTTCGCATTACACACTTGGTCACTAAATTTTTTTTTCTGAAAGTATTGCTGTTTCTCAACCTGAGAAACAAAACACAAATCTGTGGGAGAAGAGGAGTTAAATGAGAAAAACAACATGAGTTCAGGAACTCTGTTATTCTATAGATTGTCTTCTTGAATATTCTAGAAGTTCTAACTAGCCTTCAGCAGTGTGCTCTAGCATTTAGTTCATAGAAGCTCACCAGCTGGACTATGTTACAGCAGATAATATGAGCATAGTTGGAAAAATAACATGCTGCCATGTATAGCAGATACTATGGTCTAAAAGTTTATGTTATACCTAATTCAAGGGAATATAAAATATGTTACAGTTTATGTCTATATTTGTTTTCATAATTAAGATAGAACTTGGGACTGTGATGAAAGCACTTCATCTTTTTTTTTTAAATAAAATTGTATTACCAGCTCATGAGATGTGAATGTGAGAGAGCATATACCAAATACTTTGGTTTCTACTTGGTATATTATACTTATAAACTGTGCTGACAACCAACCTTCAAAGACAATTAACTGCAACCTTGGCTTATGTTTTCTCTGTACAGCTCATTTTCTTTGTTTGCACATGTGTGTATATGCCTGCATGCTCATGTCAAAATATTGATGAGCCAAAATGAAAAGAAAAACGTGAAGTGTAATTGAAGGTTCAATTTCTGTTTGTGATTCTGAAAAAAAAGAAAAAGGATCATTTTAATAAGAATAGAAAGCTAGTTATCAAGTACATTCAGTTTAAATTCTATTCTATTTTAACATTGCTTTGGGCAGAGAAAGACCACAAGGAAGCCTAAAGGAAAAAGAGAGAGAAATTAGGGTGAGTGAAAACATGCTACAAAGTAGGGTCAGGGTAGACCTGAATGACAGCTAGAATGTGTGGCTCCATTCGCTCACTCTCACACCAGTCCTTCATGCCCTTCAGTATGACTGTGATATTTATACTATATTTCTATGTGTTTTAACTTTAAAACATACCTTTGGACAAATAATTCATATTTCATCATTGCTATATTTTTGTTTTATTGCCAAATACTTATAAGTTTCACTATTCTTCCTGATATTTCTCTTTACTGTTTTGTCTGGGTAGTAAAAGAATTGGGAAGCTTTCAGTGTCCTTAACAACTTAGGCTGCAAATGTATCATAGCTAGTTAATTCAAGCCACAGAAGTGAGCTTCTCAAAATTGTGAAGCATAGAAAATATGAGCTATCATGCAAGAAACAGAGATCCTGGGAAAAGCGTACTTGTGGTTTGCAGAAGATCACTGTATACAGTGTGTGTGTGTGTGTGTGTGTGTGTGTGTGTGTGTGTGTGTTGTGTGTGTGTGTGTGTGTGTGCAAGAAAGAAGGGAGGGGCAGAGCATAATAAAAGCAGACACCAAGGTCACCTTCTTCAAATGCACTGACCACAGTCTCATCCTCAAGGAGACCACCCCTTCCAAACAACATTTTTTTGGGAGATGATGATGGCCTAATTTGTCTGTGACATTTTTCTGTAAGTTTCTATGACCCACTCAGCTGTGTTGTGAAATTATACTGGGCAAGAAAATGGAAATCGCTGGGGAAAAATTTCTGGGACAGTGGAGGCTCTCCAGAGTTTATGGGGTGAAGCTAAGATTACTAACAGCAGGGGAGGTTGATCTATGGAGTCTGAAGTTGCCATTTCCTGTGGCCCAGTAGGACTTCCAGTAGAGGGAGGGAGACACCAACTCACTCACAGAACCTTCTACGCAAAATTTGTCCTGCCTACAAGAAATGTAAGGATGACATGGAGCAGAGAGTGAGGGAATGGCAAACCGATGCTTGGCCCAGTTTGGGATCAACTCCATGGGAGATGGCCAGAGTATTGATGACACTCTGCTGTGCTTGCACAAAGGAGTCTAGCATGACTGTCTTCTGGGAGGCTTCATCCAGCAGCTTATGGAGATGGATGCAGAGACCCACACCTATACAACAGGCCAACTTTGAGGAGTTTTATGGAGGGGTCAGGGACACCACAAGAGGACCTATAGAGTAAACTGACTGGGGCCCATGAGGGTTTGCAGAGGCTAAACCACCAACCAAAGAGCTTGCCAACCAATGAACCTGAACCCTCTACTCATATGTAACAGATGTGCAGCTTGGTCATCATGTGGGTCCCACAACAATGAGAATAAGGGCTATCTCTGACTCTGTTGCCTGTCTATGGATCCTTTTCCCCTGGCTGGACTGCATTGTCTGGGCTCACTGGGAGGGGATGCACTTAGTCCTCCATGACTTGAGGTATCGGGGTGGTACACCTTAGGGCCCCTCCTTCTCTAAGAAGAAGTAGAAGGGGTATGGGGAGAGGGTTATGGAGGCAGAACTGGGAGAAGAGGACATTGTGGGCTGGGATCAGGCTGTACAGTGATTAAATTAAAATTAGATAAAAAAGAAATTATATAAGTTTGTCTTTATAAGGTTTTGAAGGAATGAAAGATGTGTTGCTACAATCCTCATTTTTGGCTCATTGAAGAAGAGCAAAGTATGAAGGCTGCACATAACCTTTTAGCTACAGCATAATACTCAAGTTTAACGTATTGGGGCATACACATGAATATTGAAATAATAGGACCTCACCTTAAACACCAACATACAAGATTTCAAAGTAGTTAGCTGAAGTAAATTTTAATGCAGTACGCCATAATTCTTCACCTCTATTCATTCTAATTGTGCCAGTGTTCATTGGAGAAAACAATCTTTCCCTCAGCAATCCCATTTTATTTCATAAAATAACAAAAACCTTGTTGCAACAGAAAGGCCATTTCATTTTCATTTTTATGTGCTCAACAGCAGCCCAACACATTGCATGAAAATTTCTAAGGCCACCTTTGGAATTCATTTGCTTCATTTATCTTCTGATTAAAATATATACAAAAGAACAGGGAGTAAAATCAGGCTAGAATTTATACTCAGTAAGGAATTTCTGTGGGAAGAAATCTATTGTTAGAAGAGACAGAGAGTAACCTTGCCCAGGAAGCAAACAAATAAAAGACTGCTGTGAGCTTGGTTCTTTTGTTAGCAAGTGCAAAACATTGTATTTGATAAAATTGTTTTAAGAATTATTGGAGGGCCAGGATAGCATTAACTTCTTCCAGAGGGGATTTTCATTTTCTTCTGTCCTGCATCACTCAGCACTTGCCGGCCATGGTTCCCAAATCCAATTCCAGACACTGAGATTTGAGGTGGGTTGTGGAGGCTGCTTTCCTTCATTTATGGAATTCTGCTCATCACGGTTGTGCCTATGGGCAGGCTGTTTAGGAACGACATTTGATCAGCTCTAAATTTCAAATTTATTCTTCCTGATCCAAAAACTCCTCAAAGATGCCTTCCTTAATTGTGGGTTTGTTGTAACCAGTTTTGGAATTGAAGTCATGTCCCCCTGAGGCCTCTTTACATTTCCATCTCTTAAAGATCTATGGCCTGTTGTTGTTCACAGCTATTAAAAGCTTCTACTCACTGTCCATTATTCTTTGTTTTCTATCTCATTTTTCCTGGAAATAAATGTTCCACATTTTCTATAATTTTAGATAATTAGCATTTTCAGGAAAGAATACAATATGTTTGGAATTTTAAAAGTGAGTACAAAATAGTCTAATCAAGGTTACTCAGTCCAACAAAGAAAACCAACTTGAGTTTTCATTCATTATTACTTGTATGCAATGCCTGATTAATGTAAAAAGAAATTTGTTAGTTTTGGGCTACAAAAATAAAAATTAAAAAAAAAACTCAAAACAAAAAAAATATCAGTCTGAAGTCATTCAAAACAAAACAAAACCGTTTCCACACTGATACATGTGGAATGTGTCCAGCATTTTATTTTAGGGCTTTGCCCATTCTTAGCTGGCCTTGGGGATTTGGGCAACAATTTGACTATCATGAGCTCTCCTCAGAGATGACTGAAAACCTAGTATGAGTTCAAGTAGAAATTGTCATATGCTGCTAATGACTGAAACAATCTCTGAGGGAAGCCAGTTTTATCCTGTGATTATCTTGCAATGGTTATATTTAAACAAACACCTGTTGCTAATCATTCCTTGTCAAAACTTGATTTT
Organism: Rhombomys opimus; assembly: GCA_010120015.1. Classification (NCBI taxonomy): domain Eukaryota; kingdom Metazoa; phylum Chordata; class Mammalia; order Rodentia; family Muridae; genus Rhombomys; species Rhombomys opimus. Next base: position 393,160 of record REGO01000169.1, on the reverse strand, counting down.
ACCACAGGCAATGTAGACAATAGATGGGTGAGGCACCTTCTGCCAGGACATATAGGGTTTTAGCTTCCATTTATTGATATATTGTTTAGAGTTTTACTTTTCATTTATAAATATCATCTATCTATCTATCTATCTATCTATCTATCTATCTATCTACACACATACATACATTGCATATTGATCATACTCAGCCCTCACTTCTAACTATAAATCCCCGCAAATGTCCTCCAATACGTTTCTATTTCAACTCTATGTCCTTGTTTTTTTTTTTTGTTTTTGTTTTTTAATTTTAACTCAATTACTTAACCTAAACTAACTAAATTAATTAATCCAAAGGAGTCTAGTCAGTGCTGCTCTTATAGGTATACGTGTGGGGGTCAATCACTGTGGCATGGAAAAATAACCAGTGGCCATACTCCTAAAGAAATGTTATTTTCCCTCTCTCGGAACCAACAACTGAAATAGCCCTTCAGCTATATGAGGCATCTTGGGAATCCGCCATCTTCCATATCTGGACTTCTGACTGGCTTGATATTGGGCTGGTCTGCACAGCCATGAGCACAGGTATCTGAGCACAGCCATGAGCACAGGTATCTGAGCAGTGTCAGATCCAGCTAGCAGCCCTTCACAGTATCCCTCCTCCTCTTTTAGCTCTTATGCTCAGTTATTTTCTTTTACTGAAAATAGATGATTTTCTCATACATTCTCATTACAAATATTCTGATTACAATTTCTCCTCCTTTTATTCCTCCCGGTACTTCCCCACCTCTCTTCCCATGTAGATCTACTCCCTTCCTGATTCTCATTGGAAAACAAACAAACAAACAAACAAACAAAAAACAGGCTTCTAAGAGATAACAACAAAACATAACAGAAGAAAATGTAATAAGATAAAACAAAAACTGTCACATCAAATTTGGACAAGGTAAACCAACAGGAGGAAAAAGAGCCCAAGAGGCAGAAGCTCACTCATCACACACTCAGGAGCCTCATAAAATACTAAAGTTAAAGCTTTACTATATCCTTATATATCCTTAGAGGATCCGGTACATACTTATGAAAGCCCTGTGCTTTCTGCTTCAGTCTCTGTGAGTTTATATGTGTTTCGTTCAGTTATTTAAAGGCCTTTCTTCTCCTGGTGTCCTCTATCTCCTCTGACTCTTGCACTCTCTCTGCCTCTTCTTCTCTGAGGTTCCCTGAGCTCTGAGGGAGGTAAGAATTGATGAAGACATCCCATTTAGAGCTGAGTGTTCCAAGGTCTCTTCTCTTTTCCTCTCCCCTCCTCTCCCCTCCCCTCCTCTTCGCCTCTCTCCTCTCCTCTCCTCTCCCCTTCTCTTTCCCTCTCATTCTCTAGCTGTCTTGCTTTTTCTCACTTTTGCTGTCTCTGTGAAAATAGCAGAGGTAGTCTGAAATGAAATTGAAGGCTCTCTCAACATTCACAGGAGCTATTCTTAACATCACTGTGTCCTTTTATCAATGAAGCATTACAATGTTACTGTTCGAAATGTCAAAGCTTTCATTTCTGACCTAGGAAATGATGAAATTATGATCGAGACACTAGGATGATAGAAGTAACAATGTTGTTTTTATTAATGATACTTAGAAATTAACAGCAGCCTCGAAAACAGACAGTTGATAATAGTGTAGTAAGGTAGTATGTTTAATAGACTGTGATTCATCTTTGAAATGGTGCAGCACATAATTGCATGAACTTGAGACATGATACACATTAAATGTTGTACACAAAGCTATAATAACTTCTTTTTCTCATCATTTAGTTATTTGAGAATTCTGTACAGTGTATTTTTATACATCCACTTTTGTCTCCCAACCCTTCCCAGCATCAAGAGTCTCCTTCTCTACATATCAACTTTGCAGTGATTTATATTATGTCTTCCACTATACTTGATTTTGCTGGTAAATTTTTCATTATCTTTGTTATTTTATATACTACAATATAAGGATAGTGTCATGCTTCCTGCCATGATCAAACAGTAATTTGCAGCCTTGAAATATAATAAGTGACAAATACAAGCAAAACAAATTATGTATAATAATAGGTAAAAATATGACAGTTTTCTCAATTTTGATTGATGTATCATTAAGTTCTATTGTAACATTTACAGCTAAAACCTTGCTATGCCCGCCAGACAAGTGAGTGCTTTACATTTAAGTAAAATAAAATGGAAATTACATCATCTATTACAAAAATGGCTCCTTATTCTAAAATATGTGGATTGCTAGTCCAAAGGACATTTTGAACCAATGTCTGTCACTTTTTACCTGAGGAAAGTGCAATCATTTTATACATTAACAATTTATATGAACACAAAAGGAGAGCAAAAGCAGAAACCTTACAATAGGTAGAAAAATGTTAAATAGTTGAAACAAAGAGAATGCTAGCTTTTCAGTAGCAGAATTATCTCCTCTGAACATGTTTAAGTAAGGAGTTGTAATGGTTTGTGTTTTCTATTTCTTAAAAAAGATTCATGATTTGCTAGCAAATAGAAGAAAATGATAATCTATTCTCATTCCTAACAAGAAGATGTGGAAATTAAAATTTGTGTTCTGTGGGCACACTCAAAGCAGCATACTTAAAAAGTCAAGGGTCCAAAATTGACTGGAAGAGCTGTAAAAAAAAAATAATCTAAATTTAACTGGCTTTTGTAACCAGGGCAATCGCTTTAAGGACAATTTAAATAGTGAGAGAAGTAAGTGGCAATCCCATATGAAATTTGCAAGAAGAAAGAGCAGTTTCTATTATAACAAATAAAATTAAACCAACGTCTGTGTGTCTCCGAATGCAACACTGACAAGATGAAATAGCAAGAAGCTGGGATTGTAGCTCAGAACAAAGAATTTGTAAGAATGCCTAAAACGAATTGTATATTCTAACACTGCGTGCATGAGTAAGCAATCTATTACCAGCTTATGGTCAATTCTTTTTCTTTTGGGATCTTTTTTCCACAGTAGTCTTATTATTAAAGCAATGAGAGTAAATGTCACTGTGGACTAATGGGTGATAAAAGAAAGTTAGAGCTATACATTCCTGAGAATTTCTAAATCTCTCAAAAGCACTTTTTTTGAGAGTTGTAGGATCTTCCTCAATTTCTGCTTGTTTTCTTCTGTCATTATCTGAAATCTATGAACAAATCTTGGAGAGACTGTTTTTGGTATATCAAAGAGGGAACATTTTAATGATCCCTCAGCCAGAGAAAGGCTAGAAGTTGGCTGCTTCTCCCTTTTTGAAACCATGAAAAGATAGGACAACTTTACTTTTTTGTTTTAAATTGCCACCACAAGTTCTCAAGATAAGCAAAAATAAATTATTTGAGAAAGAAATAAGGACTGTCAACAGTTCTTTGCTATAGTGAAGACATTGTTTACTTTCTAATATATATTTATAGACATTTTATGCTTTGTAGCAAAAAATATATATAGCAAGGAAAAAAGTTTCTAAACTGTAGTAATTCAGTTTGCAGTTCTCATGATGAATGAGAAAACACATGGTAATTTAAAGGAGAGAGCCTATATCTGGTAATGGTCACTTTTAAAATGAGTGTGAAATCACAGATGAAGTGAATCTGTGATTAATATCCAAGATTTAACCTGGGATTTTCTGACATGACTGTCACATTTTGGTTTATTAATTTTCCTCACTAATTTATTATCCATTATTTTTATTGTCACTATTTCTTTTCCTTGGTTGCAAAAGAGTATAATCAGAACTGAAGTCCTTTCAAATTATACACCTGGGCTCTAGACTATTTGTGTGCTTTGAGGAGATGGATGATGGTACCCAAAAAGAGTGTGGGTGTGGGAGGCCTAGTCTGCAGTGCATTTGACTATGTTACTATATTGTTGAGACATTCTGAAGTTCACCCTCACCACCTTTTATTAACTGTGGAGAATTATGTAATGTATCCATTTCTGTGCCTGGTACATAGGTTTTCTTTTTTCCAATAAAGAGTAGTAAATAAAATAAATGAGAAAATACAGTTTTCTCTGCAATGTATGTGGAGGTCAGTGCACAACTGTTTGCAGTTGCTTCTCTCCTTCAATATTACGTGGGTTCTGGAATTGAACTTAGAATACCAGGATTGTTTGGCTAGTGCCTTTACCTGCTAAGTCCTTTTCTGGGCCCTTTTCAACACTTATTAATCACGCATAGCACACTCACATATTAATGTGATGATATGGCTGTTTACTTTTATATAAGATTAAAATCTTGGTGAATGTTTGCTGTGGCAGGATGCACAACTTTACAATGTTTTCAGAGCTGATTGTTATTTTGAGGAAATCAAATGCTGTTGTTTAAATGGCAGTGCCACAATTCTGAAGAATTGGCCCAAGCTGACAACCTAGCCCTTTAGAAGGCTATATCAGTGATTAATCAGGATAGCACTCTGTGGGTCGTATGTAGAGGTACACATTTTCAGTAAGTACATCTGGAATTGTTTTAGATAATATTATAAATAGTGTTTTCAGTAATACAAAACAAAAAAATTCTTTGTCTACAACCATCTTATTATTTTTTTTCTTTTTTTTTATTAATTACACTTTATTCATTTTGTATCCCCCCATAAGCCCCTCCCTCCTCCCGTCTCAGTCCCACCCTCCCCCCAGCCCTTTCTGCATGCATGCCCCTCCCCAAGTCCACTGATAGGGGATGGCCTCCTCTCCTTCTTTCTGATCTTAGTCTATCAGTTCTCATAAGAAGTGGCTGCATTTTCAGGGTTCTAGGTTGTCTCCATGAATAGTCTTTGGTTGGAGTATGAGTCTCTGGGAAGTTCCCTGTGTTCAAATTTTCTTGTTCTGTTGTTCTCCTTGTGGAGTTCCTGTCCTCTCCAGTTCTTACTATTTCCCACTACTTACATAAAATTCCA
>REGO01000169.1:363254-380933 GCA_010120015.1 Rhombomys opimus | reverse complement strand
TTATAGCAGCTTTATTTGTAATAGCCAGAACCTGGAAACAACCCAGATGTCCATCAACGGAAGAATGGGTACAGAAATTATGGTATTTCTACACAATGGAATACTACTCAGCAATCAAAAATGAGGAAATCATGAAATTTGCAACCATCTTATTCTTAACCATACCTTGGTATATTAGTCAACACAAAGATAACAGTAGGTTGGTTCTCCTGGTTGCTTAGAACTTATTTCTGGCATTATGTTCTACTCTTAACTATTTACCATTTTGTCCATCTTGCTGACTCTAGAAAGTCCGGATCAAAAGGATCCTACCGTATAAACCTGAATGCTAAAAGCATGGATAGATAATGGGACACCTCCACAGCACCAGCGTCTTCATCATAATGAAGTCACATAATATGATTCGATAACTTAGTAAAGACAGAATCCTGTAAACCCTGTAGTGTAGAGATAATGATTTATATGCCTGTTTCTATGTATGCTTATTTTTTATTTATATAATTTATATAGTTACTTCATTGTTGGTTGACCCTCTCTGAATATTTTATCATTTCAATACAGCCAAATGATTGTGGCAAGTTTAGAAAGTCTAATCAAAACATCTTTTTTTTTTCTCAAGCATCCTCAAAGACCTTACAACCAAAATATATGAGAATAGAAGCAACATGTTAAATCTCTTCACCAATGTGCTGTTCATCAACCTTATATCCATGGCTACACCCCAGTCAAGATGCCTTCTTAAGTATGTTCACTGAGTGCCAGCTCTTGTCTACTGACTGTACCTTATAGATACTTTGAGTAGATATTTTGAGTTGATTTTTTTTTTCATCTTGAAGCAGTCACAGGTTTTCCTTAACCATATTCTAAATGAACAAAGCTAGTAGTGTCAGAGATTATGGTGTTAACTTGAAGATGACAAGTATCGCTGTTTCTGAAAAAGCATCTCCTGGGCATCAAGTGAAGTTAAGCTGATGGCAGATTTGGAAGTTGACAGTGGTGGTTTTTCAAGATACCTGGGGGAGAAACTTATGCAGGAGTATGTCTATGCTCCAAGTTTCATGGAATTACTCTTATGCTAAAGTTTGGATTTTGGTATAAGAATACATTGCTTTCATTTTTTGTTAACAAAATACTTTGTTCTTATACATTTCAAATGGTCCAACCAATTAAGACAATAATTAAGAAGTCTAGCAATAGCATAGAATGTCTGCCAATAAAAGTTAAATCAGGTGTCATCTAAAGCTAAGCATCATGTCCCATGCAGTTGTGTTTGCGTAAGATTTCAGATTCTCTATAAGACTAAGTTTCATATGGTGGGATGACAAATTCACTACAAGACTGGATCATAGAATCTGCCCACATTTCTTTTACGTCCATCTTTAAATCTCATCTGCCTTTCAAAAAAAGGGGGCTAATCTTTGTTAGCTGAGTCACTCATACATTTTAATTTCTTATCATTGAGATTTCAACCTTAATAAAATTTTATCTGGTTTTGTCAGGCTTCTTACATCAAACTCATCTAATTGAATCATTAAATATATCTTTAAAATGCCCTGTCAATTGGATTGAGTCAGTGGAAGCAGCTGTGCACACACCACAGGTGATCATATCTAACACATGGAGAATTGCCAGCATGAGAATTAAACTTCTTTGTGATATGTTTCCTTCAAAGAGTATATTTCTGAAATGAATTTCTGCAGTATTATTGGTAGAGATTTAGAAGATGGCCTTATCCTTCGACTGTGCATGGAGACTGTACTGGATTGAATGCAGTCTTCCCAAAGTCAGGGTCTGGCTAGAACAGCATAATGTGGCTCAACTTGGACAACGAATCCTTGATGTGATGAGTGAAGATAAGATAATAGTTGACCAATCCTGTTCATCCAAGGAAACTGCCAATAGTGATTAAATCTCTTGAGCTATTGTGAAACTTTCTGCTATCTCAGAAACCAAAGTATGGGAGATGCCTTCCTAACCATGAAGCAAGCAGACTGTGAAAAGTGTATGTTCTTAGGAGATCAGTCTTCATTATAACATGTTCAGCATCATGGTGTTTAACTCTCTTCTGCAGGTGGCTTTTAATGACTTTCAAAGGAAGAGAATGCATCTTAAAAGAACCACAGAGGAGAACTTTGCAGCCAGGCCTGAAGATACCTGATAAGCTGGTTGCTGGCCTTCCAGGCAGTGTCACACATGGGCTCCCTCCAGACTTGAGTTCTCAAGTTGGATCAGTCACTGATTGGGCACAATTTCTTTGCCACCATTACTCCAGCACATCTTGCAGGCAGGACAAATTGTAGGTCGGAGGTGTAGGGGCTGAGTTGACATTCTGGTACCTTCACTAAAAGCCTTGCCTGGTTATAGAAGACAACTGATTCAGGCTCCACATTCCCCTTTTCTATGAGTCACAGCTAGAGTCATCCTCATAGATTTCTGGGAGTTCCCATTGCACTAGATTTCTACCTTGAGCCCTAAAAGCCTCCCAATTCCAGTCTTAACTCTCTCTGCACTCTCTCCCTTTATCCTCACCACGTGATCACTCTTGCTCTTGTCCCCACCTGGCCCTCAATCCACCCAAGATATCTATTATATTTTCCCTTTCCAGGGAATTCTATATGTCCCCCTATGAGTTCTCCTTGTTACTTAGCCTCTCTTGATCTTTGGGTTATAGCATGAGTATCCTTTACTTTTCAGCTAATATCCACTTATAAGTGAGTACATTCTATGTCTTTCTGCTTACCTTACACAGGATATTTTCTTTTCTAGTTCTATCCATTAGACTCACAGTGACTCACAGTGGCTCACAACGACTGGAATTGACAAGCACACAATTTGTGTGAGTCTTACTTAGATCCTTTTCCTATATGTTTAGTTGTGTAGCCTGGTGTTCTTCTGGGACATCTAACAATAGGACTGGAAGCTGTCTCTGTCTCCTTTGTCTGCTTTTGGGACACTTTTCTTCCCATTGAGTTGTTTCATCCAACCTTCATCAGGGGATGTGCTTAGTTTTATTGCAACATGATCTTTGCCATTCAGTGTTAATCCTGGGATTTGCAGCCTATTATGAAGAAAAATGGAAGAAGAATGGATCTGGAGAAGAGGAGAGGTGGGCACAGAGGAACTGGGAGGAGAAGAGGGAGGGGAAACTGCTTTTGGGATGTAATATAAGAGAGAAGAAAAACTTAAAAATGTTTTTTTTTGTTTTTGTTTTTTAAATAACATTTGTCTGCTGTGGTTTGGGCAGGCACAAAGGTTGCTCAGCTCATCAATGTGCCACCAGCCTCATAAACACGTTTATAAAAACCTCCTCAGAAATGAGACTCCATGATTTCTTGGCCTGCCCTTTTTCAGGTCATTGTTTTCCTGTGTATGTATAGATTGTCTTATTGCTTTCTCGTGCTGTAATAAGCCTTGTGAGCTTATCTGGTCTGTTTTGAATTTCTTTTTTTCAGAGACTATGAACTTTCAGGACTCTAAGTTCAATGCTTGTTGTTTGATACTAGAGATGTTGAAGGGTTTTTGTTCTTGTTTTTAACTTTTTATTGGTTCTTTGGGAACTTCACATCCTGCATCTCAATCCCATTTATCTCCTCACCCCAATACCTGCCCTCCATCCTTGCGTCTTCCCCAATCCCTAAGAGAGGGAAAAAAATCTTATTGTGGAAGCTGTAATGTGTCACAGCATATCACACATTATACCCTTTTTGTCCACACATCTTTGATTGCAATGAGCCCTTGGTCTGGTTTGGGGCCTCTGGATTCTGTTAGGCTGTCAATACTGGAACCTCACTGGAAGTTTCCTCAGATATTCTGCTCTGTTGCCCTGTGTCATGGACATCCTGTAGTTTTTGCATCTGCAGAACCAGCCCCTTCATGTGCTCCAGCAGTTCATCAGTGGGGTAGATGTTGGAATGGGCCATTCCAAAGCCCTGGATATTAGCATGAGAGGTATCTGAGCTGGTCAACCTGCCAGATCTTTCACACCCACACCACCAGGGGGAGCTCCCCTGCCCTGCTCAGGCTGGCTCATCTCATGCCATAGCTAACAAGTGGCAGAGCAAGCTCTCTAGTACTCATGCCCTCGGGGCTGGCTCACACACAACCCCTGAAACTAGCGCTAGCTCGACCCTGGTACCCAGGTGAGGTCCAGGGCCTGTTCCCTCAGGTGCTGTTGCTGGTGAGGAATGTGGCCAGTTCTCCCACTCTTCATGAGCCTGGAATCAGCTATTTCAACCTGCCCCCTAGGTGGTGATGGTAGAGAAGGGGGAGGAGAGCATTCTCCTTTGACTGGACCACTGCACAGCAGATAAGAGGCACAACCAGCTCTCCTGTGCTCATACCCTTAGGCTGGCTCACCCACAATGCCCAGGTCAACCGCCAGCCCTGTGTGCTGTCCAGGAGAGAGACAGAACCTTCTCTCCCTAGTAGGCCGGCTGGTACAGTTAATCTGTATATTTTTTGTCTATTATAGCCTGAACTAAGTTTATTCTATTATTTATTTATCTGTTTGTTTGTTTATTATTTATTTTTCATTCTCAAGACAGGGTTTCTCAGTGTAGACTTGGCTGTCCTGTACTCACTTTGTAGTCTAGACTGCTCTGGAACTCACAGAGATCCTCCTGCCTTTGTCTCCCTGGTGCTGGGATTATAGTCATGAGCCACCACAAGTGCCTATTTTTTAAAATAATTACTTTTCTTATCCTTATTTTCATTATTTATTGAAGTTATATTCTTTCATACAATATATTCTGATTACAGTTTTTCCTCTCCATCTCTCTCCATAACCTTTCCACCATTCTAATTATCCAGATGTACATCTTTACTTTCTATTTCTCATCAATAAAATGAAATAAAATAAAATAAAAACAACTCACAAGAATGAAAAACAGAGATCAGAAATAAGAGGCAAAGGAAAAGCACAGGAAACATGTATAGACTCAGATGTAAACACATTTGCAGACTACAGAAATGCATATTAACAAAATCAGGACCCATAATATATAAGTGAATTACTTGTAAGGTTAAAAAAAATCCTAGACAGCATTATGAGACAAAAAATAGAAAAAGAAAAACTCTATCAATATCATTAGACTCATTTTGTACAGGGCATTCCTTGCTTGACATGGTTACCCTTAAGTGTGGTTTCTATATCCAATGAGACTCTTTTGGAGAAAACTTACTTTTTGTTTTCAGGCCATTGTCCCCTGGAGACAGCTTCTGAGTTAGGGATGAGGGTTTGAGCACACTGCTCTCTAGGTACTGATAGCTAACCTGGCAAATATCCGTGCAGGCCCTGTGCACTCTGCTACAGTCTCTGTAAATTCATATGATAATCAGTCCTACTCTGCCTAGAAGACCTTGGTTCCATGGCGTCTTCCATGCGATTATTACAGTCTTTCTACCCTCTCATGAACTGAGTTTATGGTTTTTTTCTCTATAACATATTTTGTTTCCAATCAGACAGAAAAGACATGTAAACGTGGCAAAGTTATAATATGAGACAACTTAAAATTAATATCTTACCATAAGAATTTTGTAATTCAATATATCAATATTTTTTTTGCTCCACCCAAATTCCATGCCATTTTAGAAAAGAATGCAGTATTTTCTTAGTCACCAAACATGTTTATAATTGTATCATCACCTGGACCAATATTCTCAGAGAAATAAATTGGTTTTCTCCATTCCCTTTCCTCTCCTCTCTTTCCCTTTCCATTTCCTCTCTTTCCTGTTATTGAGCTATTCAAGAGTTAAAATTATTCCTATTAGCCAGAAAGTCTGAAAACTCAGCGAGTTGATATAATAGCTTAAACTCTAGGAATACCAAGGGGGCAAATCCTTCTTCCTCTACGCAGAAGCCCAAAACTCCAGAATCTTCTGCTTGGGGCCTTCTCCTGAATGAATAGGTCCACACAATCTATTGGGAATAGTTTTATGTATTTAAATTTTTCTGACTTGGTGTGATTTCCATTCAAAGCATACTTCCACAGTGGCTCCTATACTGATATTTCAGCAATATACACGTGACATTAGCCAGGAGAGTTCATGTTTAAAATTAATGACCAGAAATAGCATTCAGAGTCTTGTTTTGAATGTGTCTGGCAAATCGTTCCATACTAGAAAATCATCTTTCCAGGTGAGGACTCTGTAATTTAAATAGTAGCTATACTTAATAATTACTATTTTGTGAAATTGAAATAAAGATTTCAAAATTACTTATTTAAAAATTATGCATGACTAATGAGGAACTAAAAAAAACACAATATAGTAAAGTCTGATATAGTAAGCCTGGAAGAAAATGTTTACATGTTTATTTCAGTCTTCATTTCACAAATGAGGCAAGTATTATTTAGGAAGATAAGCTTTAAAAATTGGAGTCTTAGTGTTCCTCAGAACTTTGTCATTGTCTAACCATTTCTCCAGAAACAATTACTGCAGTAAGTGGCTATTTCTGGGGACATGAGAGTGGGTGCTCTTGACCTGACATACAGCTGCATTCACTTGAAATCTTACTTGTTCTGTCTGAAGGTACACAGTGCGCACTTCCATTTTTGAGAGCTGGGAGAACAATTCCTTGCTGAAGTGTTTTACAGGTAACCTTCCTTTTGGCTTAAATTCAGTCTACTGAGGAGAATTCCTGAATTGAGTCATGGAGTTTTCTAAATATCACAATGATAATTAATTAAAAGTTTTGTTTCTCTTACTTTAATTATTATTATTATTTTATATATGGTTCTGTACCAACATGTATTTCACAGTCACTGATCACTTTTTGTATTTTGAATTTTTGAGAATTTTACAAATGAGAACTGTATTTATACCATTTCTCACTCTCTTACCTCTAATTCTTACCATACTTGTTCCTTCTCAAATTCGTGGCCTCCTTTTCTTTAAAGGGAAACTTACACACACACACACCTGCACACACATACCACCTGCAGAGTTTTTAGACTTGTTCATATGTATATGTTTTTAGGGCTAAGCTCATGGTATTGCATTGTCAACAGGGGCTTATCCCTGGACAAGACTGCTTCTCCCTCTCAGCAGTCATCAATTGCATATAGCTCATCATTTAGGGTGGAGTCCTGTGAGATTTCCTCCCTCCAAAGTGTCATCTCAACTGGTCTTTTCATTGTGAAGGTCACATTTCAACGCATGTATAGTGAGAGTGCTTGGGTGCAGCTTCCCTATCATGCATGGAAGACTGAATCTCACATCGGACTTCCCTGTTCTCTGGTTCTCTTCCATGATGTTGCCTGAGCTTTAGGAGTATGGATTGTCTTGTACATGTTTCAGCTGGAACAGAGCACCTCACAGTCAGTTGTTTTCTGCATTTTGCCTAGTTGTTGATTTCTATAATAGTTTCCATCTACTGCAAAACAAAGCTTCTTTGATGTGGGGTGAGAGACAAGAGACCCCAACAATGGGTATTGCCTTTGCCAGTGGTTGTTAACCAAAATGCAAAGATAGAACTTTCTTGTCAAAAAACACCATATATTTTGGACATGGGACTTGGAGGATTTGAGCCAAAACTGGCCTCACAGATCCCCTCCCCGCCTCAAGGAGTAGTTCTCACAGTTCCTCAGTAACAGAGATTCATGCTGGGCACTGTAAACCTAGACTACTACCTGAGGCTGGTGAAGTCATGGACTCTAGAAGAGAGGCTGCAAGTGTGACTTCCTAAAGAGTTATAATTTCTGGCTTCCAAATAATTAGCCTTATTTACACACTTCTCCATTCAGATACAGTAAAAGGAATAGCATTGATTATTTAGAAGAAACATTCCAAACGTAGAGTGAAGATCATGTGAAATGAATGTTAAAATGATAGTTTGTTTCTTAACCATTAATAGAAAAATGCAAAGATATAGATCAAACACAAGGAGGCAAATTTTTAACAAAAATGGCTAAATTCAGAAATATGTAAACCCTATAATTATAAACGCTTATTTTGTCGCTCCTGATAAATACAATTCTCAGTATGAAAATGTTGACATATGGAGGCATTTTTTTTTCTTTATGATTATTTTGGTTTGTGCTCTGGGATACTGCAGTGATCAGTTCGGCTATATTTGTATTTTTAAAGATTTCACTGTGAATAATTTCCTTCTTTTATTATGGCCAAATTAATTTGAATAAATTAATATTTATTTTCTATAATATATTTTTCACCTATGTTGTTCTGACAGCTGAATTCAGATTGTAGAACTGAAATTTTTATCTTATATTGAACTATGAAAGCCAGTTGAGTGGTTAACAAAACATAACAACACTGATTGAAGGAGATACGTAATTCTTTGGTTGTGTAGTGTTGCTAAAACAGTGTTTTTCAGCCAGCATTAGATGTATTACCAAATTCCCTTAGGAATTAAAGCTGACAAGTGATGGGCTTTTAGGAAATATGGTTGCAAAGATCAATCTTTTACAAAAATTAATAAAGGAATCAAAATCTGAAGGATATATTAAACAATGATATATTTTTTAAATTTTTGAAATTAAAATTTTATTATATCTATTTCTATTCTCTTTTCTCCATCCAAACCATCATGTCTGTGTTCCTGTAATTTAGATTCACAATGTATAAAAAGAAAAGAAAAGAACTGAGTTGAGGAATAAGAGTCTTCTTTGTTATTGAAGTTAATATGTTGATAATACTTCTGGTACTAGCAGTTGGAAATAACCAAATGAATAAAACAAATTTTATTCTGGAGAAGAAAAGCTTCTGCATAGATCAAATAACAATTGAAGTAATCTACTTTGTTAGTAATCATAAAAATAAAATGCATGTGATCTTATCAATTTGTGGAGATAAAGTCCTTTACTCTTGATTAAATTTTGAACAAATTAATGTCAGACGAGAATTATTGTAACTTGCTAATGAACAGCTGTTAAAACTTTGAAAGTCTAACACAGACCAGCCAGAGTCCTTATGAGGAGAAAGACAGCACAGCCACTCTCCTCTGCTTTATTTAACATATCAGTAAGCTGAGAGACAAATCAAAAGGGAAGTCAAATACACACCATTTTGATAAGAGCAAATACATTTCCATTACATATACAGCAAGCCTCATAATGTCATAGGAAAATCCAAGGCAGCTAAAGGATCTCCTAGAAATAGGAAGTTCATCTTATAGGGTTATAGAATAAAGGTTAGCACATATATGCATTAAACCCACACTTCAATCTAGGAACATTTTACGGCTAAAATAGAAAGCTTATGTTCTATCATAGTTATCAATAATTGTAATAGGGCACACTCAAGGTTTTTATGCTGACAACCACAAAGAAACTAATGGAAAAAGAATCAAAACAGTTAAATGAATAGGATATTAGACACTGTGTGATTCGGCTATCATCAATACCCCAGGGACATTTTTATAGGTATAGTTTATTCTAAACTTATACAGAAAGATAAACCACTAAAACACCTACAGTATGGTAAAAGCTTGGAGGACATTCAATGACATTTAAAATGTGGAATTTTTCCAAGTGATAAAAATAATGTGATTTACCATAGAGGCATGCTATGCATGCACATATTAATCAATGAAACAGTGATAGCTGGGAAAATCTACAAAGACAGAGCAACTGAACTGCAGACAGATAAGGAAAGAAAGATGAGCTCAAAGTGATGTTAACATAATTGCACGTCCATAGAAAAGATCATTATTCTTACATTAGTTAAGAAAATAAATTTTTCTTTAGTTTTATTCACAAATGTGTAAGTCACTCAGGAAGTGATACGAGTTGGGACTCTTTTACTCTTTTGGAGTTGCCTGGTGAAGCTTTTGCCTTGTCTTATTCTATCTTGTTTTGTCTTGTTTGGCTGTTGTTTCCTGGAGGGTGCTCTCTTCTGAAAAAAAAAATGGAGATGGAGTAGATGTAAGGGAGAGGGGAGGATTGAGGGAACTGGGAAGAGTAGAAGGAGGAAAATCTCAGGATGTATTGTATGAGAGGAGAATCTATGTTCAATAACAATAACATCCATGTGTCAGGACAGCCTACAGAGGGATGCTCAGGTTTCTTTCACCAGGTATATTTAACAGCCACGTGTCCATATCCTAGAGCAGTTGCAGTGTTTCTTTGATGAATGCATTATCATGCACTTAGCCACATTAATGTCCACCTGATAATTTTCTTCTTAGTTGTCCAGTGTCTTCTTAGAAGTCCAGGATCTTCTGATAGAGAGGAAATGAGTATGGAACAGAGATGGGGCAGGATTCAAAACTCAACTCTAAAATATACAGTTACCAACTTTGGTAAGGAACTTGGGACAAAGACCCAAGAGACTGGGCATCAGGACCCAGCTTATATATAGCAACATGAAGACTAAATACAATTTTGATGTACCAAGCATAGTGCCTCCCTGATCAACGTATACCAGATGACAATACAAACATTTCACATGCAAATATATCCCTCTACTTTTTTCCCTTGTCTATTAATTATACCTCATCAAACATCAATAAAAATATTAAAAAAATGGAAAACTGCAGATACATTCATGTTTGAGACAATGTACCTTTGAGAAGAATGTGACTTGCAAATTTAGAATGCATCTTTAAAAACATTTAGGATAATCAACAATAGAACACATGTGACTAGTGCCCAGCCCAGTCCTGCTGGCCCAAGGAATGCTTGAAGAAAGACACCCAAGTGTCAGACCCTGCCACATCAGCCCAGGGAGGCCAGAAGAAAGACACAAAGGCACATGCCATGGGTGACACTACCATGGACAATTGTGTGCAGTAGAGATGAGAAAAATGAAATACTGGGGAGTGGAGAGATGGAAGAGAAAGAGAAACTGAGGACCTCACACTTGGTGGAGAAAGGTGAAATTGGAGACTTGACAGAAGTTGGCAACAGGAAGATTTGAGGAGGCCATGGTGAGGTTCTGGCCTAGCTGCTTCTTAGGGCCATGTCTGAGTTCATGCTCCTGCTGCAGTTGAGGTCTGTTTTGATTCTGTGGCTTGAGTTGCCACCAAAGATCAAGTGGATGTCGGTGGTCTGGGCTACCACCAGAGACCTTGTGGTTATCTGAGGGCCATGGTGCCATGAAGGCCATGCTGATCTGGGTGGGCTGGGCTGCCACCTGAGGCCATGGGCACATCCAGGCTCAGTCTCTTCAAGTGGTTGTTTCTGGGTCTATGTGGTCTTACAGCAGCCAGAATCTGTGTTGTTGTCCTAGACCCATGTTATCACCAAAGGTCATGCAGATATCTCTGGGACTGAGCTGAGCTAGACTCATTCCTCTCCTGGGCAGAACAATAGTACTGACCCTAACAGCAGGAGATCAGGTGAGCTTTAGAGTTTGTGTACAAGAGAGCTAGCCTGAAGGTAAGGAGAGCAGGAGAGCTGGTCCTACCCCTCACTGTCTGTAGCGCTTCTGAGAGTGGACCCTGTACCAGAAGAGCTGGCCATGGAGGCAAAGGTGTGAGTGAGATGACTCTAGGTACATGAGAGCAGGAGATCTGACACTATTCCTGGCCACTTGCGACATTGTGTGAACTGGCCAACACAGTGCTGGTGAGCTAGCCCTTGTGGTCACAGGTGCAAGAGAGCAGGTGGACTGACCAACTCAACTACCTCACAGACCCAGATCCTGGGCTTTGAGTTGGCCCACCCAAGCAGCTCTCCTATTTATGATCTACTGGAGTGTGTGAAAGAAGCCAGTTCTTCAGAACCAAAGCTGCAGTATCTCCATGACACAGGACAACAGCAGGATATTTGAGAGAAATCAATGTGAAGATCCAGTATTGATAGTGTAGCAGAAGCCAGAGGCCTTGAGACAGACCAATGACTCATTGCAATGAACGTTTGCAAGAAAATATGTGAGGACAAAACAAACAAACAAGCAAAACACATGCTGTGACACACTACAACTTCCATGACAAGATTTTTATAAAATTCTCTCATTTATTTTCTTTTGTGGGGGATGTCTCATGGGCAAAGGGCAGATACAAAGGGACTGGAGGATAAGTAGGATTGAGGTGCTGTTGTGAAATTCAGAAAGAATCAATAAAAAGTTTAAAAAAATAGAAAACATGCATGATTTGAGAAACTAAATTCAAGTAATTTAAATATTTAATTAATCATTTTCATCATGAATGACTTTAAAAAGTCAATAGAATACAACATAAAAAGACATTTCAAGGACACCTGGGGAAAAAGCAAACAATAAAATTAATAAAATGGGTGTTCATAGCTTTGAAGAATTACTTTTCTTAAATCCTCTACTTTCAGAGTTTTCAAACTTTTTTGCTTAAAATCATTTTCTTGTAAATAACATATAGTGAGATATTTTATAATCTACTCTGGGAATATGGTTTTGAGTTGATAGATTTAAAAGCTCATTTTCATTGTGCATGTGTTGGAATAGTTACACACCTTGTTTGTAAATGTCTATTCACATTAATTGAACATTTGTTTGTTTTTCATTTCTTCATTTCCTGCTTCTAACTGAGGATTTTGCTATGATTCATTCTTATCTTTTTGGTGTACTAATTACTTTTCACTCTTTACTATTTTAATACTTTTTCCAGTGTTTCTAACATATGATTTACCTAAATAAACCTTGAGTGGATTATAGGGTGCTGCATGTAGTGTTGTCAACTTTGTTTTCACAGAAATTATTTTTATTTTGCATGTGTGAATGTATCCTTGTAAGTATGTATATCCATCATATATGTACCATCTGTGGGGCCAGAATAGAGCATCAGATTCCCTGTAATGGGATTTACAAATAGCCGTGAGCTAACAAAAAAGTGCTGACAACCAAAACCAGGTCCTTGGTAGAAGAAAATGCTCTTAACCACTGACCTTCATCTTTGAACTTCATCTTAGATTATACTTAAATTAGATGAAAATAAGAAAATTCGAATTTCCTTTTACTTTTATATACTCTTTCTCTCTATCCCCTTATATAAATTTGGGTTTGCTAAAATGAAACTTTCAGTAGACACTCATTAGAAAACAAAACAAAACTAAAACTAAAAACAACAACAACAAACACTCCACTGACCAGGTAGAGCGTTGGCTCAACTCAGTTGAGGCAACGTTAAGAATTGCTTAGATGGCTTTTCAAACATTTGGGCAAGCTCACAGTGGATATTAGTGAAGTTGCCGGTCAGTATGATTCCACCATTTGTGTGGGTTGTGAACAAATATAGCTAGGCTTCCATCTGCAAAGAGACATTTCACACAATTGCAGTGTTACTAGAGTACAGATTTACATCTTGAAGTAGCAGAGAAAGTGTATGCAAGAAGATACAAACATCCACTTTCAAACTGTGCTCAAAGTATGGCAACTGTGCTCAGAAATTTGTCTACCTTTTAGTAAAATTAGAGGACAGCTAAGAACACAATTTCCTTTTACCTTGAAGCATTAAAACATTTCTTGCTGGCAGGTGTGTTGCAGTAACCTTCTTCCTGTTTTTGAGAATCTGGGTAGGTATTTCTTCACTATTCAAACACAGATTCAATCAATGTAGATCCTAGGTTAGTAGGCTTTTTATATTTCAGCTTATTTTTAATGATTTTATACAACATTACCTTGTCTAAATAGTAAGCTAAATGTTATCAACCCTTCCTCCAACTCTTTCCATTACCCTGCCATTCTCTCTCAAATTCATGATTTTTTTTAATTTTTTTAAAAATTTATTCATTATAAATCTCTTTTGAAGCCACTCCTTAAACCCCTTCAATTCCAACCCTTCCTCTCTCTTCCCCTTCCCCTAGTCCACTGAAAGGGAGTGTTATCCTCCTCTGCCGTCTGCCCAGGGCTTATCTAGTCTCATCAGGACTGCCTGGATCCTCTTCCTCTGGGGCATTGCAAGGTTGCATCCCCAGGGGCAAGTGATCAGAGTAAGCAATCAAATTTCATGACTTCTTCTTTAATCATTATTTTTACACACACACACACACACACAGAGAGAGAGAGAGAGAGAGAGAGAGAGAGAGAGAGAGAGAGAGAGAAGAAAAAGAGAGAACTGAGACTATTAAGTGTTGCTTTCATGTGACCTCTTGATGTTGACTGCCTCAGACCAGGAGAAAATTCATTCTCCCTGTCTTAGCAGTCCTTGATTGCTCTTCATCTAGGAATGGGGTCTTGTCAAATTTCCCTCATCTAACTTGGTTTTATTTAGGCAACTACAATCTTGAATTTTCAAGATTGCGACTTCCCTGTCATGTCTAGACTATACTATCTTGCAGCTAGTGTCTGATCTTCTCGCTCTTATATTCTTTCTGCAGCTTCCGTGCTGTACCCTGTAACTAACTAGGGGCAGGTGCTCTGTCGGTATTCTAATTAGTGTGGTGCACCCTAGAGTCCGCCATGCTCCCTGTTCCTTAGATGAGGACCTTGTTTTGAAATGTCCTGAACAGAATGTTCTGACTGGGCATATCATAGTCCATGATGTTCTCAGCACTTAGTTAGAAGGGCTGCTTTGCAGACGTTCTAATTAAGGTTGGATACCCTACATCCACAAAGTACAGGCAGTTTCTTTTTAAATTAACACGTTCGAACTTTATTTTTCTCCTTCCTACAGTCGTGGTGTCTGAGATAAGATATGCTGGAAATTTCAGAATCATTGCACTGTAAGTATGTCACTTTGGGGGGGTTAATTCAGAAATTATTGCTTTGTCTTTTGGGAAGTGAGGTTTGAATCTGACATGTTTGGGTATATGTTGTCTTCCTTTTGTACACTCTGAACTTTCTCAACACGTTTTCTACTTTATTTTTAGTTTATTTTTAGTTCTGTCTCAGTACTCGAAGTGCTTTCTCTGTGTGTTTGTGACAGTATGACTGTCTAATTCTACAAGTTATATTTCTTTTTTGAGAAGGAATTGATTCTCACATCCTATTGTCCAATCAAAAACTCTGTGGTTAAAATGAAATCTTTAGTTTATATTATACCCAGTTCACACATGCAATCAAAGTGAATGTAAATAAGTCACTTCTAGAGATATTCTCCAGTTCCTTTGAAAATATAAAATTTCAGATAAAAGCACTTTGAACTATGTTTAAAAATAAAGAGTGCTATCCATTTTAACATATTAATAATAAAATTTATTTTCATAGATCAAATATTTACTTTGTGGCTGATCAAAATAATTAATTACTCATTGTATTTTAAAAGCTCGGTTATAAGATAAATTAATTCTAGTTTACTGAGCCACCAATTAAATCTAGAAGTTAAGTAGGAGACAGTGCTTGTAATAGCAAAATAAATCAGTTGTAGAAAGGCAAGGCAATACAGATTGACTCTTACTTTATAGCTCATTAGCAAAAATTTTTACTGTCTCTCTGTAACTTAGTATACAAATTATATAAGATGATTAAAAAATATCCTTCAAGGCATATAAAAATAATCATCACCTTAAGGATTTGGGGCTAACGTAAGTACCATAGTAGGAAAGATACCTTTAGACCTGTGATGATACCACATCCTAGCCAATAAAGTCAATCATGTGCATATCACAGTAGCTGATTCTCACACAGACCATTGCAATGGTCATTAGGCTGTTGAAAGATGGTGTCATCCTACAATACTTATTAATATTTGTGAAAATCATTTTTTGTCACCACTGTATATACATTCTCCACTCTGTGCTACAATTTCCTGTCTTCTCATGATGGAAGTTTGACGAAGCAGATAGATTTATTACTGATGGACTATGGATACATCACTTAAAATTGAGGTATATTTATTTCAATAGTTGGTTCCTCTAGTAACATCTGTTATCTTTTTCCTTTCAATGCTACAAAACGACTTTATTCCTCACAGGTATGGTTGATCTGTCAGTAGCAAAATTTCATGAAAACATAATTTTTTTCTCAATTTCTTCTTCCCATCCTGTTCTACCAGGACATCAGACTCCATCCAGAGGCTCTTGGCCTCATCATAGCTATCACTACATAGAATATACCTCTTTCTTCCAATACACTAGCTCTTGACCCTTCATATACCCTTCATTTTCAAGGTCACTAGTAATTGATGCCTCCCCAAAAGAGCTGGAAAAGATTCCAGTAACTCTCAACTCCAGTCCTCCCCATAACTGGATTTTGTTCCTTAATTCATGTCTCACAGACCATTGCCTCTGCTAATGTTTTTCCCCCTCGCCACCTCCTGCTCACAGTTACAGAAACCCTTTCTGCCTTCTCCCATATTCTTGTTTTACCCATCCTAGATATTTTCAATCAATGTGTAAATTATTATATTCCAATACAAGAGGTAAGCTCACCGTTATATATTTTTAAACTTTAAAAATTTCCCAATAAAACACATCAAAGATCCAGTTAGAAAACATTATTTACAGTCCCTTAGAAATATGAAGTTCTAAGATCTCTCAGTTTCCATCATCCCTGCCATCACTGGTGTTGCCATCACTGTGTTGCACTTTTGCACCAAATGTTACCACTATGTTTTGTCAGAAAATTAGCAAAATTGTCACTTGGGGTAAAGATAAGAAACTTTAAGCTTTGGTCAGTAAAATCTTAAAAGCAATATATATATTAACCTAAGTTTTGTTAGATGACTTGCAAGCTGTTATACTCCAAACTGCTTAATTCAGTTTCTGAGCATCAAATTGAGCAGAATGTATCAATATCTTATGTCATCCATGATTAGTGTTTACATTTAGGCATCCTAGCAGGGTTCCTATTACCCACCAAACTTATAAAAGTTTATAAAGAGGAGTGCTATGTCTCATTCCAAATAATTATGTTGAGAATGAAGGGCACATGTAACTTATTTTATATTTTGTCATTGCATACACAATACCAGAAAATAGAAAATCTGTAAGCATAGCCACCAGATTCCAGAGAGAAAACATAGATTGCAAAGTATCATAAATGGACTTCCTGGATTGACATAGGTTTCTGTATCATGACTATGGTTATATATGTTTTTTCTTAATTGAATAGAACAAATAAACAGAATAACTTTATTGTTTCTATAACTAATAAAATAATCTGGACTGGGGGAGGGTAAAGGCATAATCAGAATATATCATATAAAATTTTTCTTTTCAATAAAATGTCCAATAAATAAATGTAAAAAGTGAAGATAGTCTAAACTGTATTTCATCAGTTACAGGTCTTCAACACAAAATAGAATTTATACCAAGGTGATTAATTCTGCTCCCATATTTGGAATTTTTCGACTGTTAACGTACCATACAAAGTATTCTAAAGCTGGCTTTTCTTGCTTTAAATTCAGAGAATCATTCACTTTATTCCAAAGAGATTAAAGTAACATTTTATAATGAAAAATAACTAAGTCTATACAATATAAATATAAATCTCTTATTTTAGTTTCAATGTACTTCATGCTTGCAGTGTTTGCCTAGCAAACTATCTTCGTCTTATACTTGAAAGATGGCTTAACAGAGTGTTTTTTTAAACTTAAGTCTTGGAGAGATCAGGGATACAAGGCACATATCTAAACATAGTAAAGGCAATATACAGCAAGCCTATAGCTAACATCAAACTCAATGGAAAGAAATTTAAATCAATCCCACTGAAATCAGGGACAACACAAGGCTGCCCATTGTCTCCATATCTCTTCAACATAGTACTTGAAGTCCTAGCCAGAGCAATAAGACAACTAAAGGAGATCAAGGGGATACAAATCGGAAAGGAAGAGATCCAAGTGTCACTATTTGCAGATGATATGATAGT
>REGO01000169.1:345122-361269 GCA_010120015.1 Rhombomys opimus | reverse complement strand
AACCAAGGACCATGTATGGATATAACCTAGAACCTCTGCTCAGATGTAGCCTGTGGTAGCTCAGTAACCAATTGGTTTCCCAAAGTGAGGAGAACAAGGATTATTTCTAACAGGAACTCAATGAAGATACCTGATAAAACAGGATCAGATGAATTGGGGAGAGGTCCCCCCTATCAGTGGACTTGGAAAGGGGCACATTGGTGATGAGGGAGGGAGGGAGGGACTGGGAGGGAATGAGCATTCGGGACACGGCTGGGATATGGAGTTAATAAAATGTAACTGGTAAAAATAAAATAAAATAAAATAAAATAAAATAAATAACTTCACAGAAATTATGACCAACAATTCCTAAAATGCATCTCACCAGGTAAAATGGTAACTATGTATGCATGAGAATGTAATTTTGGGACCCTAACACCTGTCCAGGCATGGTGGCATGTTCATGTGGAGTCAGCACAGAGGAAACACATATAGAAGGTTGATCATTAACCAGCTACTTGAACAAATCAATGAGCTCCAAGTTCAGTGAGAGATGCAACTGGAAAATCTAAGGAGAGAGCAACCAAGAACCTCTGGCCATGGCAAGCCTTTCTATTCACCACCACATGGTAGTGAACCTGCCACATGAACCTGCACACACACACACACACAAACACACACACACACACACAAGCATGTACTTAGACTACAAATGCAGAAGGAAGAAAATATAAAATGTAGCTCTCATGATTACAACAATAGAATTCTACAAATTTCACTATCCCATTTGTAATGCCCACTTTTAGTGAACTATGAGTAGAGGAAGGTTTCCTCAACTAAGCAAAGACAATGTATAAAACACAAATAATAACATAATTTGTCACAGTGACCCTGGAAGGGCTTACAGAGAATTCAGAATAAAACATGTCTGTTGCCTTTTGCTATTTCTATCTAATATCAAATTATACACCCTGAGTAATCAAATAAGCAGAAAAGAAAACAAAGCAAATGTTAACTGAAAAAGGAAAAAAGAAAAGTGTATTCCAGAGATAAAACTCAGAAAGAAAAATAAAATCAGCAAGTTTGATTTTGGTGTTTAATAATTTTTTTCCATACGAGAAGAGCCAGAGTCTATGTTTCAAAACTGTCAATACATTACCTGCTGGAAAGTGATGATAGCTAAGTCCTGGACTATAGTTATCTCTGTAGAAAGGGAATTTCAGCAACTCTGCAGGTGGTGCTGATCTCGTTTTGACAGGAGCAAAGAAGAAGGAACTATGATCATCTGCTCAGGCATACAGATTGCATCTGCAAAGTACACCAGTAGACACCCTCATCAGATTGGCCGTAGGTCTGTTTGTAATGTCAAGGATGAACATTATGTGTTTTTAAATGTAGTTTTGCTTAAAATCTCATGTCTATATTGCAGTTTAATTGCGGTGAGAATAGTATATACCTCCTGTTGTTTTTATAATAAGAGCAGTGATTGAAAACAAAACATTAGCAATATTCTAGTGAGCAAATACCTCTAAGCAAATGGTACTAAGTCAAAGTTTTATTCAATGTTCCTTACTTCATTTTTAATTTTTTATTTATTATTTATTACAGTTTATTCACTTTGTATCCAATGTGGCCCCCTCCATTGTCTCTTTCCATTCTTCCCCTCCTCCCTTCTTCTCCTCTATATCCTAGTCCACTGATAGGGGAGGACCTCCCACATCTTTTACCTCCCCCTTCTTTCATAAGAATCCCTGCATTCTGCCCAAAGTTTGGCTATGAGTCTCAGCCTCTACTTCGATACCTTGATCAACAGAGCCTTTCAGAGGCCATCTGTGGTAGACTCCTATCCTGTTCCCTGTCTTCTCCTGCTTCAGATGTGTATTGCATTTGCTCTTCTGAATGAGGACTGAGCATCTTCCCTAGGGTCTTCCTTGTTGTTTACCTTCTTTAGGAGTATAGATTTTAGTATGTTTATCCTATTTTATATGTCTAATAACCACTTATGAGTCAACATATACCATGTGTCTTTCTGCTTGTGGGTTACCTCACTCAAGATGAGCTTTTCTATTTCCCACCGTTTGCCTGCAAATTTCATGATTTCCTTGATTTTAATACCTGAGTATTACACAATTCCATTGTGTAAATGTACTACAATTTCTGTATCCATTCCTCCACTGAAGGAATGGATGGACAAAACAAACAAACAAACAAACAAACGAACAAACAAACAAACAAAAACTGAGTCCTGGAGACCCTGCAGAGACTGATAGCCCAACCAAGGACAATGCATGGAGAGGACTTAAAACTCCTCATATGTACCCTAAAGACTCAGTCTCCAAGTGGGTTCCCTAGTAAGGGGTGCAGGGTCTGTCTCTGACATGAACTCAGTGGCCAACTCTCTGATCACCTCCCCTGAGGAGAGGAGCAACCTTACCAGGCCACAGAGGAAGACAATGCAGCCAGTCCTGATGAGACCTGATAGGCTAGGGTCAGAGGGAAGGGGAGGAGGACTTCCCCTATCAGTGGACTAGGGGAAAGCCATAGAGGGAGAAGGAAAGAAGGTGGGATTAGAAGGAGAAGAGGGAGGGGCCAGAGCTGGAATACAAAGTGAATAAATTGTAATAAATGATAATATATACATCATATATGTGTGTGTGTTTGTGGATGAGTGTTTTGGATGCAGTTTCATTCACCACATAATTGCCTGGTGCTTTATACGTCACTGCAACCTGAATAGTTAAACAATTATAATTTTACTTTCTCACAAAAGCAGTTTCTAAATGAATATATGTGTAGTTCGTTTTCCCTTTGGAGGCCAAGAGGTTCCAGCAGGTGCAGACTTGAGGTGGCGTCACTCTTCTTTTGCCTTGTCTTCACAAACTTTCCCTTCGAAGCTAAAGTGTCAAACAGATAAATGCCCTTCTTAAAAAAACACATTCCAGACAGGACATTTCAAGATCATCTGGTTAATCAGCTTGGTAAAGATTCCCTTTGGATTTAAGGTGGTATTTTCAGGTTCCTAGGGTTCAGACAGGATATCAGCTTCCATTGTTGGCTACGGGGAACTTAAAAACAGTTCATAATTTGTAGGTGGGTGACCCAAAGCTAAACATAAAATGAGGCAAATTCATGGTTTAGACATGAAGACAACTTCATTAATTGAAAAATACAATTACTATATTAAAGAAACGTGAAATCAACAGCCAAACCATATAGAGCCATCTATATGGTTAAAAGTTAAAAGGTTAAAAGTACTTATATTTATATGTATAGACACCTCTATGATATGTTAATTTACACCAATATTTTAGCAGTGACCTTTTTTCCTGGTGGTGCTTTTGTGATATTTATTTTGTTCTTAAATAGTTTGATTTCCATATAAACAGAAAAAATACCCAGGTAATTTAATCTCCTATATGAGTTTTTATTCTCCAGAAATATGATCTATTTAGTGTAAGCAGTTTAAGAAAAATATGTCATTAAATTAAGTGCTATATGGTGGCTAAGAATCTAACTCATAGCTTTTTCAAGTATGTGTCCTAAACTGTAAAAATTAAAAGTTTTAACACAGAAGAGTAGTTCTAGACTTAAATGCCATGCACTCCTCACTACCTGTGGATTTGAACATCTGTAACCAGAGAGTAGAGGCAGCAGGTGTTAACTCTGCCAGAAGCTTGCTGACTTATTTTTCCTAACTTCAGTCTTTTTTTCATTTACTGTTGACATAATTCTTGAGCTTTATTTTGGTTTTATCAGTTGATATCTGACTGGAGTCATACTTGCCATATGCTTTTCAGATGAAAGGGATATTAATGAAAAATACTTTTTAAAAATAATATAATTATGGGTAGTCCCAGCACAGAGATACTTGTCAGCAGTGGAAACTGAGAAAGAAAAATTTAAAACAAAAAAAAAGTGCCTCAAACATTTTTGTTTGGTTAGTATTTGGGGGAGGTTGATGGAAAGAAATTGTTTTGAAATAATATTCTAATTCTTGTTTTAAAAATCACAGAATTATGCAATGGCACACAGTGAGCAAAAAGATTAAAATGGTAATTTAGAGCAGTGTTGGTCCAAAGACAAGGCTGAATTAAAAAGCATCAGTCCTTGTAAAGGACAATGTGATAACATTGATTTCCAGGGAGACCTGTAGCAGGAAGAGCTTAGTTCTGACGACCATGGCATGCTTGCACAAAGGGCAATGGAATTACTGTGTCCCTTCACCTTCTGTCAATCTGTTTAGCCAACATCCTCCTACATACTACATACTAATGTAGTTAGTGTGTCATTTGGTTTTCTTAAAATTACAACGTATTTGCAGGGGTGAGTCTTCTAGCTTTCCCTGGTTGTGAGGCAGTAGCTGAAAGTCTGGAGGCTCAGTGCTCACAGTGCTTTGTAGGTTATGCCTGCCCTTAAAGTGTCTAATTTGGTGGTCTACAAATTGCTAAGAGACCTTAGAGTGATGGTTTTTCCCCTAATTTTCCATAAACTGAAGGGTATACTCTGATTGATTACAGGCTCCTGTTCTTGAATTTATTGACATTTTAAATTCAAATGTCAAACCAAATAGTGTGTTTTTATAATGAATAGGACAGATGAACTTTTGAAAGAAAATTATGATCAGTGGAAGAGTAACACACAAGAAGGGGGAATTATCTTAGACAACCTCATTTTGTATAACATAAGTAATTTTAAATAAAATCCATAATATTGCTTATAGTATTCTTAAAGATAGGAACTGACTTTCACTTTAATCTATGTCAGGTTTATTTTCTCTGAAACGGGGTGCAGAAAATCCTTGCAATTTTTTGACAGGCACGGTATAAACACACTAAGTCATGTGAATATTTCAAGAAGATTAGGCACTTGGTACATATTTATGCTTAGGCACTACCTTTCACATTTTAATATGTAAAGAAACAGCCACAGCTGGGAAATCCTGTCTTTCATGTTGTAAGACCAAAGAGTCTGGATTTTTGCCTAAACCCCAGATAACCCCTGCTGCTGATTCAGTGTGCACTTTGAATAGCCAGGAGAACAAAGCCAACTGTTAGGTGAACACAGTTACTGTCTGGTGAAAAACACCTGTTGGTAGATACTTGAGTCTGTGGGATAAAAGTGACAGAACAGCTTGGAAATTGATTCAGGTTAATACAATTCATAAGATACTGATGCTGCCTTTCTGGTTTTAGATGGGATTTCTAGGGTTTTAAACATTCCTTTAAACAAAGCTTCTGGTGGAAACAGATACTGCCCAGGATTTAATCAAAATTGTTGTGCTGCTTGTGGAATCCATGTATTTATGTACGAAAGGGTATATTGTCTTCAGTCTCTACCCATCAAGTCCAAGCTGTGTGATGTTGGTCATAAAAGTAAGTGTACATACTTTTCAATTTCTAGCAACTGGAACAGATCCAATTGTATGTGAATTCTGAAAATTAAGTCCCAAATATTTTCTTCAGTAAGTACAAGCATCAACAGTTCCTAAAACTGTTCTGTATTAATTACTAAAATTAAGAATATTGTTTTTGCTATTTTTAATTTATTTTTATATTAATTACAGTTTATTCACTTTGTATCCCAGCTGTAGCCCTCCTCCCTCATTCCCTCCCAATCCCACCCTCCCTTCCTCATCTCCTCCCATGCCCCTCTCCAAGTTCACTGATAGGGGAGGTCTTCCTCCCCTTTCCCCTGACCCTAGCTTATAAGGTCTCATCAGGACTGGCTGCATTTCCCCCCTCTGTGTCCTGGTAGGGTGCTTCTCGCTTAGGGGGAGGTGGTCAAAGAGCCAGCCACTGAGTTCATGTCAGGGACAGTCCCTGCTCCCATTACTAGGGAACTCAATTGGATACTGAACTGCCATGGGCTACACCTGAACAGGGGTTCTAAGTAATATCCATGCATGGTCCTTGGCTGAAGTATCAGTCTCAGAAAAGATCCCTGTACCCAGATATTTTGGTAGTGTTGCTCTCCTTGTGAGGCTCCTGTCCTCTCCAGTTCTTACTGTCTCCCCCTTCATTCATAAGCTTCCCTGCACTCTGTCCAAAGACTGGTCATGAGTCCCAGCATCTGCACTGGTACACTGCTGAGAAGAGTCTTTCAGAGTCCGTCTGTGCTAGGCTCCTGTCTTGTTCCCTGTTTTCTCCTTCTAATGTCCATTCTGTTTGTCTTTCTGAATTAGGATTGATTGTCTTACCCAGGGTCCTCCTTCTTGCTTGGTTTCTTTAGGTATACAGATTTTAGTACGTTTATCCTATATTATATGTCTAGTACCCTTTTACAAGTGAGTATATACTATGCGTGTCTTTCTGCTTCTGGGATACCTCCCTTAGGATGATCTTTTCTAGATCCTACCATTTGCCTGCAAATTTCATGATTTCCTTGTTTTTAATTGTTGAGTAGTATTCCATTGTGTATACATACCAGATTTCTGTAGCCATTCCTCCATTGAGGGACATCTGGATTGTTTTCAGGTTCTGGCTATTATGATTAAAGCTGCTATGAACATGTTTGAACAAATGCCCTTATTGTGTACTTGAGCATATTTTGGATATATGCCTAGGAGTGGTATAGTTGGATCTTGAGGAAGCACTGTTCCTAATTGTCTGAGAAAGTGCCAGATTTAAAGATTGTCGAAACATTAAAAGTACTGTAAAGCACCACATAAAGTAAAAATATAAGTTAATGATGTTATGGATACCAATAGTCAAATCATGTATGAGTGGCTGTCTATGTCAGGATATGTCATTTTAAAATAAAACAGAAAAATAGCATTAACAAGAAGACAGCCTAGAATACCTACTTTAAAAATATCCACTAGCCTTGGTTTCAAATAAGTTATTAGAAAATGTATAATTAGAAACATTATTTAAATTTTATGTGCCTCAGTAACCTCATCTTTAAAATGGAGATAAATATATTCATTTCAGAATATATTTTATACTACACATGAGTATTTTGTACTACACATGAATATAGTACTACACATGAGTATTATGTACTGGAAGATGCTAAGCAATTAGTAAATGCCAGTATCTGCAGTTTGGAGACTATAGTTATAGAATACCACTAACCATGTGGCTGAAAAAGGAAAGAAACCTGTTTCCCACAGAGCTGGTGTCCAGCAAGCCCAAACACAGTCATTAGCCAGCTTGCTGTCTGGTGACACCCTGCTCTGCCCCCATGTTCAGAGATGACATCCCTGAGCTTTGTCCTCATGTGGTGGGAAAGAGCATGTAAACTCCGGAACACCTTTTAATTATTAATAATCAATTAATTAATGATTAATAAATAAATAATAATTAATAATCTCATTAATGAGGGCTCATATTCTGACATTACCACCTTGTGGTTAAATATTTCAACATATGAGTGAGGGTCATAAACATTCACATCATAATAACTAGGTATCATTAACTTTTTTCTAGTGCTAGAATTATCTTGTGAAGGATAGCTCTTAATTCATTTGAGGGTAATGGCTTGGATATTATTTTTTAATTAAGTTAGTTCCTTGACAACCTCATAAATATATACAATGCATTTTCATTATTCTCACCCCAATCTACCACAACTTCTACTTTCTTGTAGGCCCTTTTCTCATGTTCATGTCTTTTTGCTTTGTTTTGTGACCTGAGTTTAATCCAGGCCTTCCTTGTGATCACGTGTTTGGGACAATCTGATGAAACATGCTAAAGTCACCACTGTATTAACAACTGAATGTAATGTCTTCTCTTTCTAAGATCCATCAGTAGTTAACTGTCTAGCAGTTTGGGGTGGGATCCTGTTCCAACTGACCATCCTCTGAGACAAACACCACAATCTCAAGACATTCAACTTCACCCCCTTGTGAAAGATCATCTCAGTGTGTCTTAACAGCTTTTGCTCCCTCTTAGAGTCCTGAAGATAGTCAGTAGACACGTGCTAGAGTATCCAGTAACTACATACCACCTTTTGTATACAACTTTTTTTCTTATTTGTGCATGGCCTCAGAGAGGGGCTCGAATGGATAGGCAGGGAAAAGACTCAGTAAGGGGGTCTATCTATGAGGCTACTGCTAAAAGGAAGCTCTCATAATTCCTGCTAAAACCTTTCATATGTGGCCTGTTGGGAGATGGGCACCCACAGAACTACAAGTAACCCGTGACCCGTGCTCTGTACAGACGCTCAGTAAACTTATTGGTTCCCCAGCAGAATTATACCTCAGTTTGTCCTAGGGGGTCTTAGAAAAGGGTGTATGTTGCTTACTTCTGACCTGGAAAGGAATTTCTGCTACAGACTCCAGAAGCATGACTCCAATACATGCCTATTATAGCCCCAGTCTTGTGTTGGTCCAGTCTTCTATGTGAATGTTTATTCCTTCCTAATCAATATATTCAACTTTCTACTTAGGTAAAACATTGATCATTCTGACTATGGTCAGTGAACTTCTCCCCTAATGAACATATCACCAAAGGAAACCTTGACCGTGTAAGTCTAAGATAATTAGACTTAATTCACTAACAGAGACCATCACTTTGACAGAATGTCAATATAATCTCAAAATGGGGACTTCTGTGACAGCTTATTGCTATTGATTGAAAACAGAAAACTGAATGAGATATGACAAAGTTCAATGCATGAGAGCAGGAAATTGGCAGGTACACATGGCAGGAATGTAGCTAAGGTGAACCCCTGTGAATGAAGAGCTTCCTTCAATCTTCATGCCTTCCCTCCTCCCCTCCTTAGGAGTCTCTGTTAGAGTCATTCCCATATCCTCCCAGGAGCCTACCCTGTTGCAGGTCTCCAGCTTGTCAGAGATGCCCCTCCCCTCTAAGTTTCTTTCCTTGTTCCCAACCCTCTCACCTCCCACCTCCATTCTCCCCACATCTGATCCTCATGCATTCCATCTCCTGCCGAGTTCCCTTTCTTCATCCACTTCTGCTCTTCATTCAGTTTTCCATTCTGAGTGACATTCCAGCACTCTCCCTTTGGGCCCTTTTTGTTTCTTAACTGAAATCACTACCTCCTAGCCAGGCAGAACTAGTGGAGGGAAGGAAGCAACAATCTACCTGCAAAACCTCTGATCCAGAAATTACCCTGCCTACAAGAAGTGCAGAGATAAAGAGGAAGCAAACTTTGAGGGAATGTCCAAATAATGATTGGCCCAACCTGAGACCCACCCTACAGTAGAGAGCCGGCCCCTGACACTATTAATGATGCTCTTCTATGCTTGTAGACAGGAGCCTAACATGGCTGTCACCCGGAAGACTTCACCTAGCAGTGGAACCAGACAGATCCAG
Organism: Rhombomys opimus; assembly: GCA_010120015.1. Classification (NCBI taxonomy): domain Eukaryota; kingdom Metazoa; phylum Chordata; class Mammalia; order Rodentia; family Muridae; genus Rhombomys; species Rhombomys opimus. The sequence goes on along the minus strand of REGO01000169.1, from coordinate 352,012 downwards.
GACAGGTGCTGATACTTACAGCCAAGCATGAAGCAGAGCTCAGGGAGTTCTGTGGAAGTGCTGGAAGAAAGAGAAAAGGACCTGGAGGGAAAAGGAATCTTACAAAAAGACAAACAGAGACAACTAATCCAAACCCATGGGGGCTTCTAGAGATGGAGTCATCAACTAAGGATCATGTGTTTTCTGGACTAAGCCCCCTGGAAATATGTGGCCAAGGGCAGCTTGGTTGTCACATGGATTGCCTGGCAAGTGTGTGTGTGGGGGGTGTATGTTTGGGGGTTGCTGTTTCTAACATGAATTCTATTGCCTGTTTTGGGATCACTTCCCCCTGGGCAGTGCTGACTTGCCTGGCCTCAGTGGATGAGATATGCCTAGTCCTGATATGACTTGATGTGCTGGGAAGTGTAGATACTGAAGGAGGGGGGCTCCTCCTCCTTTCTAGGGTGGAAAGGGAGAGGGGAATTGGAAAGTGGGGGAGGAACACACTGAGGAGTGGAGGGAGAGGGCATCCTTGTGACATAAATAAACTGAAATAAAATACAAATTAAAATGAACTTCTTTCAAGTGATAACTATGCCAAAGTGGACTATCAATCACTCAAGCAAGTAGATCTGTTGTCTCACCAGAAAAATTGCCCCATAAAACAGTTTCTACTACTTTTATGACACAATAGTGGATATATTTTTCCTTTAATAGTTCATATATTAGACCAAGTACATCTCTTACTAAATGCTTGTCATGTAAACTGAAGTCATGATCATTTTTAGTCCAGTGATATATGTAAGTGATGCAGATTTTCATTTCTAAATCTCCATGCTTCAATAACCAATATGCCTAAAGTTCAAATGTCACACCAAGGTGAAAAAGTCAGAAATGGTCTATGCCTACAATTATTTTCTTTCTTCACTTTTATACCACATTTATCTTTAGTGGACTACCAGATGTTTTTTAAACGTGTCAATATGAAAACAGTATCTTTTGAACATTTTCTCACTCAATTCACATTAAATATATCTCCATAGTCATTAGGCATAAATCTTTTATTCTCACTCTATTACTTAATGACATGCTTGCCTATGAGATCAAATGTGTTTGTCACAAAATAAAGTATCCCCTGGTAGTTTTGGGTCTAGTTTTATTGGTATAAAGTCTCTATAACCAGAAGACTATAAAATGCTGCTACTTACCACTACTATTATTATTTTACTTTTTTATGAAGTTTTCTAGAGAGGTAGGCTGCCTTTCATGTGTGTTTGACAATGATGTGTACATGCTTATGCTGTGGAAAAAAATCCTTTGTGTACCACGCCATTTTGATTTAGTTAAAGCTGATAGCTGGCTTAACATGCATGATAAAAATCAGACGCCACTTCTCCCCCAGATATTCATTGTTAAAGTAATTATAATAAAAGTTTACATATTAAAAGTGATATCCATTTCACACTGATCAGTGAGCTATGCTCACTCAGAGCATGTGGATGTGGAGGGAATTGTCAATAGTTAATAATGATAATTGTCTTTAAGGTGAATTCATGGAATTTCAGTGTTGATACAGGTACCCAGGCCCACTGCCACATGAAGTCAGCAACAGTGTAAGGAACTATTCAAAGCCAAGGAACAATCTTTGCATGCTCAGATTCCAGCTACCATTCTGCAGCTTTCTTCCATTCAACAATCATGAATAGTATTTAAGAGACTAATTCTTTCTAAAGTTAACCTGAAGAGCTCCCTGTGACCTAGACATATAATATGATTCTACATTGATGTCATATAGAAAACGAAAGGAGACAATCCTGAATAGATGATAATCTCTAGAATAAAATCCATCTCTTGCCCTATTAACATTGTCAAACAACTGATCTGAGAAGGGAAGTGTGAAAGGAAGTCTTTAGGGAAGAAGGCAGGAGGAAAATACAAATGGAGGTAGATAAAACAACATAAATATATCAGAAAAAACCAAAAACTCTATTAAGTTATTTACAAAAAACAAAACAAGCCTATAACACATATAACTCCGTGTAGAATATATTTCACGTATACATAACATATATATATATATATATATATATATATATATATGAGAGCAACAAAACATAGCCAATCACTGTTGCCCTCCATTATTTCCCACATGTGGATACTAAGTTCTTATTACTGAAGACACTATGCACTTCAAAGACAGGATGCAGAAAATCCTTAGCTGGAACTTCCAGAAGAAATGCCATAAGCTTTTGAAGGAGGGAGGCAACTGAAAGTCCTACCAAGGTATAAAGCACATGACATGATAACCCTAAGGATGCAGAATTGGACTACATACCTTGCTAGTAACCAACAGATTTCTAGTTTTACTTAAGTCCCTCTCTAGAAGAGTGAGGGCATACCTAGCGCTAGAATCCAGCTTAACTTCTCAGTCCCAGTGAAGTCCATCAAAGTTTTGACAGTTTTTGCAAGTGTGCCTTGGGAGAGTGCACTGCTAGTTGAATGTTACTAGTGTAGGCATTCCAAAAATGCCCACATTTCCAACATAAAGATAAATAAATGTAGATGAGTGATTACATTCACTTCAACACTGCAATGACAGCGTGGAACTCACTTTTAATGGTGAAATCAGATGTACACTTTGAAGGAAACAAAAGGGGAGTGGATCTGGGAGAGGGAAAGTAGTGGGAAGCTGGGAGGAGTCCAGGGAGCAGAACATGTGGGCAAGATATATTGTATGAGAGAAGACTCCATTTTGAGTAAAAAAAAAAAAAAGAAAAAATAAAAGCCTCTGTACTGAGATTGTAACATCACATGCTTGACTCTTTCCCTGGATAGTTGAACATTAAAGGTTATGCTATGGCTTATGACACTTATTAGAATATCTAGGAGCTATCAGACATTGACAGGATCATATACATATTTTATGATAAACTAATTTGTTTGTGCGGAAATAAAACTACTTCTAAACACTAACTGGAATTTATAACATATTTCCATCAAGTTTCATTGACATGTAGCTTTTGAGCTTGTGTAGCATTAATTGATTCCAGTGTATGCAGTCCAGTGAGAAGCATTTTATTCCTCAAACTATACTTTACAAAGGGCACTCTAGACCAAAGCAGCACAGCTTGTATTAACAAACTAGAATGACAGCCTCTTTCTAAAATGATAGTGTGATGGTTTTTTTCATGACAGTTAATATGAAAGGATAACCAAATCTTAATGTTTTAGCACAAATCAGTTTTCAGAAGAGAAAGTGACTTTCACCTGTTTGTCCCAGAAAGAGCCAAAATTAGTCTAACCCTCCCCCACACAGTCTTTTTTTAATTTTCATCTTCACTTTTTATTGAATTTTAATTCAGTTTTCTGTCTCCCAACTATCATCATAATTGTGAACATGCTAGTCTTGAGACTATTTGCAATACAAAACATTAATTAATTCCATGTACATTCTGAACTTATTTCTTACTGAGTGTGCTGTCTCATCAACAGGCTGTGCTGATTTATGGAGAAATGGAGTTCTTAGGGCTCCTCTGTTGGTTATAACTTCTATGGGGCTGAGATTTGAGAAGTCTGGTGGGTGTCTATGTATCAGCCATGTGGGTTTGAATAGTTACATTTTCACAGAATTAGGGAGCAGGGAACCATTTTACAATATCACAAAACTGTACATATCATTATTGGACAGTATAGTTTAAAGTAACCTAGCTTCCTAATGACAAGCTAGGTCGCAATTTAATAAAGGTTATCAAGATTTACTTTTTTTTCCTGTTTTCTTCTTCTTTGGATGTTCATCCTCTTTGCCTTTCAGGATGGGGATTGACCATTTTAGGTAGGGTCCTCTCTCTTGCTTAGTTTCTTTAGATGTACAGATTTTACTGGGTTTATTCTATGCTGTATGTTTATATGAGTGAGTATATACCGTGTGTGTCTTTTTGCTTCTGGGACAACTCACTCAGGATGATCCTTTCCAGGTCCCACCATTTACCTGCAAATTTCATGATTTCCTTATTTTTCATTGCTGAGTAATACTCCATTGTATAGATGTACCACAGTTTCTGCATCCATTCCTCAGTTGAGGGGCATCTGGGCTGTTTCCAGCTTCTGGCTATTACAAATAAAGTTGCTACAAACATGGTTGAGCAAATGTCCTTTTTGTGTACTTGAGCCGCTTTTGGGTATATGCCTAGGAGTGGTATGGCTGGATCTTGAGGAAACACTATTCCTAGTTGTCTGAGAAAGCGCCAGATTGATTTCCAGAGTGGTTGTACAAGTTTACACTCCCACCAGCAGTGGAGAACCTGCTACAGAGGGCCTCTGAAAGCCAGAAGAAGAAAACAGGAAACGACCTAGGAACCTGCCACAGAGAGCCTTTGAATGCCTCTGCCATGCAGACTGTGAAAGCAGATACTGAGCCTGATGGCCAACTGACAGGCAGAGTTAATGGAATTTTATGTAAGTAGTGGGAAATAGTAAGAGCTGGAGAGGACAGGAACTCCACAAGGAAAACAACAGAACAAGAAAATTTGAACACAGGGAACTTCCCAGAGACTCATACTCCAACCAAAGACTATTCATGGAGACAACCTAGAACCCTGACAATGCAGCCACTTTTTTTTTGAAAAGGAAATAAGTATAATTTATTTCCACATATGCACATATCCAGTAAAAGTCCAATATTATGATTGAAAAGTCGTAAATATTCCGTAGAAAATCACCTAAAAGAGAGTTTAAAGTAAATTATCATAAAACTGTGTTATATACATTAAAGTATGTAATAAATATGAAAAAAAGATTTATTTTTTTGCATCAGTATGTAATAGGAGTTATCTAATAAAAGCCAGATGTGTGGTAATACCATATCTTGTTATGCCATGTTTGGTTGATGTTCCTGGGAGGCATGATTTTCTGTGAGGATGAGCAGGAGGGACTCTTGGGGAAGAGAGGAAGTGGAGGAATCTGAAAGGAGTGGAGGGGAGCAAGCTGAAGTTGGGATGTATTGTATGAGAGAAGAATAAATAAAAGTGAAAAAAGTTTTTTTCTCCACTTAGTCACACTGAAAAGCACAGATAACCTTTACAAATAACCACCATAGAAGAGCTGTGAAGAGGATAAAGTCACTTTACCTTCTGAAAGTTGATTTTTGCTAACATTTTAACAGAGTTGATTATCATTTCATATGAACTTTCATGAAAAAGATCATCAGGCAATCACTTTAGAAAGAGACTGCCTTTCTAGTTTGTTAATAGAAGCTGTGCTAGGGTCTAGAGTGCCCATTGTAAACTAAGACTTGAGGAATTAAATGCTTTTTACTGGACTGCATACACTGGGATCAATTAAAGTTACACACACTCGAAAGCTACATGACTGAAATTTGATGGAAATATGACAAGTCACAGTGGAAGTAGGATGGGAAGGTTATTAAAACCCTAGGAACTCCCCATGCAGTGGGGGGTTGGATCATGTTTTCACAGCTTTCAAGAGGTTCATGGTCATTATTTGTATTAGTGTGAATTCAGATTATGACCAATACTGTCTAAGAATTTTGATTTCATAGTTTTTAGACTATTTTAGAGAACTTAATATAGATGAGTTTTGCTGAATGTTAGGAGAAACCTTTAAACTATGTGTCAATGGAATATAGTTATGATTTGGGGTTATTGCATTTTAAAACTGTGTGCTAATGTTTAATAATGCAGATATGCTAAAGTTGGAATGTTGAAAATACAGCTCCCAGAATAATTATAAACTTGATGACACAGCACATACAGTAAATGTATATGATTTAGAAAGCCAACTATATGTGAAATAACTATATAAATTGTTATTAGAGACATTTTAATAGGAAATATAATTCTAAAATTTGGGACTTGAACACAAATGCCAAATGTTCTCATTCTGTTTCAAGACGACCTTTTTTTTTTATATCTACTGAATACTCTGTTGAAAATGAACAGGATCTGATTTCATTATCTGTATAGAAAAGAACAAGAGGTACCACTTAAGGATTTTAATGATGTCTAAGAAGCCAACACTCAATATAATCACAATGATATAAGATATGTTATTCACAATGAATTTCTATGAAGACACTTTATTTCATTGTCTTGTGCTGGAAACATATAATTAGATACCAATGCTAATTTTTACAAAGAAACCATACATTTCAGTTCACTATTCAGAGCAGTAGGGCTATAAAATGGTAGTAAGTTGTTTTGAAGTAACAAGATGTCAAGTAAATGTCCCCGATTTTGTGAACTGACGTACTTACAAGGCTCTGTGCCCTGGGCTGTGTCCCCTTAACTATTTCTGCAGCTGTTCTGCAGAAGTTTCCAGGGTCGGCACTCAAATCTACTCTATTTTTCTTACTGTAGCAAATACTTTCCATGTGGTAATATAGAAAATCTTAATTTAGGAACATTTATGAATTCCAGAGGGTTAGTCATATTTCCATTGTTATGACAAGTGTTTGGAGAAAAAAAAAATCACGTAAGGGTGGAAGAACGTAATTTGACTCACGAGCTGAGAGGATTCAGCTCATGGTCCAATTCTCTGTTGTTGCTGGACCTATGAGGAGGCAGAGACATTAAAACCAGAGAGGAGCAGAATAAAACTATTTACCTTATGGTACTGAAAGCAGAAAGATGCCAAGAAGGGATCTGGATAAAATAGACCCACTGGGAACATGCTTCCTATGGCCTGCCTCCTCCAGCATAGACCCATCTGTTAAGAGCTGATTCCACTGAAAGTATATTAACAGATTAGCTCATTTTCAGTAGTAGCACTTTTATGAGCAACTTGCTTTCTTGATAGATTCCATCTTCCAACATTAAGTCAAGATCAGGTAGAAAGACTGAATAGCCCTATATCCCCCAAGGAAATTGAAGCAGTCATTCACAGTCTCCCCTCCA
>REGO01000169.1:318421-342442 GCA_010120015.1 Rhombomys opimus | reverse complement strand
ATTTCTAACAGGAACTCAATGACTGCCTCTTTGGCCTCCCCACCCCCCAAGGGAGGAGCAGTCCTGTTAGGCCACAGAGGAGGGCTTTGCAGCCAGTCCTGAAGATACCTGATAAAACAGGAGCAGATGAATGGGGAGGAGGTCCCCCCCCTATCAGTGGACTTGGAAAGGGGCATGGTGGAGATGAGGGAGGGTGGGAGAGACTGGGAGGGAATGAGGGATCAGGACACGGCTGGGATACAGAGTTAATAAAATGTAACTGATAAGAAAAAATAAAATTAAAAAAATTAATTAAGTCTAAAAGGGCTATCGCTGTGACACTAATATAGTACTCTTCAGAATACTCATAATACCTAGAATATAGATGCCCACGAATAACAGAATGAGTAAGGAAGGGGACCATGTAAACTAGGAAAGGGCTTTGGAGAGTAGAGAATAAATGAAATTCTTTCATTTATAGGAAAATAGATGGAGATGGAAAACTTCATACAAAGTGTAAGTTTGATAGGGAAAGACAAGGACCATGTGTCTTCTTCACACCTAGAAATTTAAGAGGTTAAACTGCATGTATAATATATATTCTAGAAACTTGGAATCAGGTGTGGGTTTAATACTGACAGGTTAGATTTGACCAGTTTCTTCCAATACACATACTGAAATATTACTCTGGATCCATTAGCATGAGCAGTTACACAAGTCAATAAAAAGTGTGGAAAGTTGCAGTAGGACTGTATTAATAAGATAAACTTTAAATGCATTATGTAGCATAGTACATAATGTATTTATATTCCAATATTTTTGTTTAAAACACTATTGCTCCAAAAATATGAGAAGGATTTGATGCAATGGCTGATATTAGTCCATTTGATTCAAGCATTCTGTATTATATTAATTAGGCATAGTTCCATTTTGTATTCATAACACAACAAAAGCTGGTTGATTCATAATTTAATAAATTTATATATAATGTATTAAAATTAAATGATGAATAAATAAATGAATTCAGAGTGTGGAAAAATACAAATTGGACTGGTTCTATTAATGATAATCTCCCAATTGTGATTTTTCATGATTTCCTTGTTTTTAATTGCTGAGTAGTATTCCATTGTGTAAAAGTACCACAATTTCTGTATCCATTCCTTCGTTGATGGGCATCTGAGTTGTTTCCAGGTTCTGGTTATTACAAATAAGGATGCTACAAACATGGTTGAGCAAATGTCCTTGTTGTGTACTTGAACATCTTTTGGATATATTCCTAGGAGTGCTATAGCTGGATCTTGAGGTAGCACTACTCCTAATTGTCTGATAAAGCACCAGATTTATTTCCATAGTGGTTGTATCAGTGGACATTCCCACCAGCAATGGAGGAGGGTTCCCCTTTCTCCACAGCCTCTCCAGCATGCATTATTTCTTGAGTTTTTGATCTTAGCCACTCCGATGGGTGTAAGGTGAAATCTCAGGGTCGTTTTGATTTGCATTTCCCTGATGGCTAGGGATATTGAACATCTCCTTATGTGTTTCTCTGCCATTCTATATTCTTCTACAGAGAATCTCTGTTTAGCTCCATGCCCCATTTTTTAATTGGGTTTCTTGGATTATTGCTTTTTAAGTCCTTTAGTTCTTTATAAATTCCAGATATCAGCCCTCTGTCAGATGTTGGGTTATTGAAGATCCTTTCCCAATCTGTAGGCTCTGGTTTTGTTCTAACAACAGTGTCTTTTGCTTTACAGAAGCTTTTCAGTTTCATGAGGTCCCATTTATTGATTGTTGCTCTTAAGGCCTGTGCTGATGGTATTTTGTTTAGGAAGTTGTCTCCTGTGCCAATGAGTTCCAGGGTCTTCTCCACTTTTTCTTCTAACCAATTTAGAGTATCTGGTTTTATGTTGAGGTCTTTGATCCACTTGGACTTTAGTTATGTGCAGGGTGATAAATATGGATTTATTTTCATTTTTCTGCATGTAGACATCCAGTTGGACCAGCAATATTTGTTGAAGATGCGTATTTCTTCCATTGAATGGTTTTGGCTTCTTTGTCAAATATCGAGTATTCTAGGTGTATGGGTTTATTTCTGGGTCTATTCAGTTCCATTGATCCACCATTCTGTTTCTATGCCAGTACCAAGCAGTTTTTATTATTATTGCTCTGTAGTACAACTTGAGATCAGGGATGGAGATACCTCCAGATGATCTGTTGTTGTAAAGGATTGTTTTAGAAATTCTGGGTCTTATGTTTCTCCATATGAAGTTGAGAATTTTTTTTCAAGGTCTGTAAAGAATTGTGTTGATATTTTGATGGGAAATGCATTGCATGTGTAGATTGCTTTTGGCAGAATGGCAATTTTCACTATGTTAATCCTACCAATCTATGAGCATGGGAGATCTTTCCATCTTCTGATGTCTTCTTCGATTCCTTTCTTCAGAGACTTCAAGTTTTTTTTTTCAAACAGGTCTTTCACCTGCTTGGTTAGGGTCACCCCAAGGTACTTTATGTTATTAGTGGCTATTGTGAAGGGTGTTGTTTCCCTGATTTTTTTCTCGGCCCTTTAGTATTGGATGTACAGGAGGGCTTCTGATTTTTTGAGTCAATTTTGTATCCTGCCACTTTGCTGAAGTTGTTTATCAGCTGAAAGGGTTCTCTGGTTGAGTTTTTGGGGTCACTATCATATCATCTGCAAATAGTGAAAATTTGACTTCTAACTTCCCAATTTGCATTCCCTTGATCTCCCTTACTTGTCTTATTGCTCTAGCTAGGACTTCAAGTACTATGTTAAAGAGATATAGAGCTAATGGGCAGCCTTGCCTTGGCCCTGATTTCAGTGGGATTGATTTAAGTTTCTCTCTGTCGAGTTTGATGTTGGCTATAGGCCTGCTGTATAATGCCTTTACTATGTTTAGGTGTGTCCCTTGTATCCCTGATCTCTCCAAGACTTTAAAAATGAATGGGTGTTGGATTTTGTCAAATGAGTTTTTGGCATCTAGGGAGATGACCATGTGTTTTTGCAAAGTGTTATTTCTATTTTCCAGGTAATATATTCCTATCAAGTGTGTGGCAGATGTGTCTGGCTCTAGTAAATGCTATATTCTTATAAATCAATTGACAATTTTTGTACTACTTTATATTTTTTTATTTTTTGTCTATTTTTCTTTTCTTATATATTTAATATTTATCATCTTCAACTGCATTGGGCAAAAAAATGAAAAGATTAATGCTTAAATGTGTTTTTATTCATAATTCAATTTTTCATTAGCTTTATATTCTTATTCTGATTTTTTTCTACTTTCACAACAGAAAAATTTTTGATTATATGTATTGATTAAAATCATTCTATAGTTTATAGTAACCCTATATATCTATATCTATTTGTGACACGGAAATAAGGCAGGTATGATAACACCTTTGGCAAAAGGTACAAGCAGTGCTGAACAGACGACCTGAGTTCCCTTCCTAAAGCCCAAACTGAAGAGAGAGAGCCAACTCCTGAACGTTGTCCTATAAAGGTCACATGCATACTGTACAACACACAAACTCACACATACAATAATAACAACAAGGGAGATTAAAATTTCTCTATATCCTGTACTTGGTGAGAAATGCTGTCTGGACACAGAAGTGCTATATGCTACATTAATGATGATAATGACACATTTTATGTGTATGAGAACAGGCCTTTTATTTTTGTTAAAGTAATTAAAATTGTTTTTAATGTTGTTCAGTAATGGTACCATCTCTAAACGCGGTCAATAATTCTATACAATGCTTTGTAAATTGACTGTTTTTGATAGTTATGCATTATCAGAAATTCTTTCCTATTCACTTGTGTGAAAAGATTTGCATTTCCAAGTTTTAGAGTTCTATTTTTAATTAAAATTATATATTTGTACTCGCACTTTTCTTTCAAGAAAACATGTATTTTAGTGAAAAGCTTTCTAACTTACTTTAATTTGTGACTGAGAAAAAAATTCATCCTGTGCACAATAAAATGTAGGCTCATAAAGTTTATAATCATGTTTTGAGAAAACAAAAATGTAGTTACACTTTATTCCTTTTTTATCTCGTTCTACAAATTTCAAAGTTACTAGTAAGTACACATTTTTTATAATTACAATGTAATGCAGATTTTCTATTAGTGCTTTGAATGCTCCACAAGCATGTTTATTCCATCATATTTCTAAGCGATGAACCACACCTAAGCTAAACTCTGTGACTATTTGCAAATAATTTTAAATAGTACAAAATTCTGATTTATAAAAAAAGCCAAATAGAAACATAAATTAAAACTCAATCTACTTGGAAAATATTCAGTGGGCATCCAAAAGGGCAGTTTGTTAATGAACTTTGGTAGAATACAATGACAAACATTTACTTAATATATTAGTAATTTGGGGGTTTATATGTAATTAATTTTCTAGATGCTATCCATATAAATGTTACATGTCAAAATGTAAGCACAATTTATGTGCCATCACTAGCAATCAAAATAATATTTTATTTTCCATCTAAATTAATAATCAAAGATAAATATGATCACCTCAACTGTAATGAGTAATCAAAGAATCGATTAACTGAACAGGTACTAACAAGGTAGGGGCATTTTTTTTAGAAAATATCTGTTGGATAGCCCTTTCCTGTGCTCCTCCCCGTGTTTCTATTCCTGTGGCTTTCCCACACTTTCTTCTTTGATTTTCCTTGCCATCACAATTATGAACATGCCTGGGGCCACAGGGAGCTACAGGGGGCCAAAAGAGAGAAGGGAGGGGGTACAGGAAAAATAAAGAATATGAGAGTGTGGGTTATTAGGTAGAAGAAAGATTGATAGCTGGAGTATGTGGAAGAAAAGAGGATAGTGTGGAGTTCATCTAATCAAATCACATTTTAGACAAATGGGATATTGAACAAATGAATAAATGAGAATTAGTATGGTTAGCCAAATTGCCAAGCTTGAAACTGAGAAGACTATTGAGATTCTCTACAGAACTTAGAACCATGACTTGGTTGTATTAGACTTCCACAAACTTCCTATGCTGAAATTAGAGCTAATACAACCTTGCATAAGTTGGTATTTAATACAGCATAAATTATCAGTTATTTGGCCATGGGGTGGATGTCTATGCAGGGTAAGGCATGGGAGACAAGTACACATAGCACTGCCACTATAGTAAAAACCTGATTATTGAATTACTTACTCTGCAGTGACTCTTGGAAGTTCATCCACAAGCAGTAACAAAGGGAAATGAATTTTTATCTCAACATTTATAAAGTAGTTACGTGACAAATACAGCTTCAGAAAACATTAGCTGAAGACTGATGCTTATGACTGATTTGAAATAACTTCATGTTTACAAGTATGGCCACAGTTGAGGAGAAATGAGGCCTCTCTCAAGAGCAAGTCACATAAGGAAACAGGAAGCAGAACAGCAAAGTGAGAACCTGACTTGTGCTACATTGTCACAGTGAGGTCAGCTAATTTTATGGGCAGCTCTGAAGCTTCTGAAAGGGTTTTAATTGAGAAGAGAAAGCCAGCTTTTTGGTTATATCAAACAGTCCCTGAAGGAAGGATAGTCCAGGGAAGGGACTGTTTCATTTAAAAATATTATTACAGTACACGCTTTCCCCAAGCACAGACACTCAAAAAAATATTGTTTCCACAGTTCTGTATATTTAGTGAGTCTTCTTTTGATGTCACTTATAGTCATTCACATTTTGTGATCTGATGTCAATTCTGTTGTGTTCTAGACTCAGCAGCTTTTTCTAAATAAAAAAGAAACAGCTAACATTATTAACATTTCTTTTTCTAAAAGCCACTTAAAATCTAGTTTTAGAAATCTCAGTACACTTCTTCCATCTTACCTTGTTAGTAGAAGCAAACTGTGGAGACATCATAGTTAAAGGAAAGAGAAATTAGGTCTCATTTATTTTATTTTAATACCATTTTTTTATTGCAAAAGCAGGGAGGATTTGTTTGTGGTGCTCTTTAGTCTTCTTTATAAACTATACCTCAAGTTATAAGCAGTAAAGCAGCTGCCTTGAGTTGAGACACTTCTCAGTAACAGACTCATTCACAGTGCAAAAAGCTTGGTGATGCTGAGAATTGGTGTCTTGTTAAAGGGATAGAGGTGGTATATCAGAGCATCACCACAGTGCTGACTGAATCATTCTCCTCTTCAGATTCTCTTTCATTATTGTTGGATCCCGGCAATTCCCAGATGGAGTAGAATGCAAAGCACACTCTTATTGGATGAAAGCTTCTGTGCTTCCTTCTTGGCACTGTTTTTGGCATTAGTGTAGAGAACATATGGGAAAACATTCTTTGGGTGTGAGACCAAGAAGACAGAAGCTAAGATTGAATATTCCTGATTTCATCATTTTACACATGCACATGAGATTATAAAGACTCCATAACTTAGGCAATTTCAAAACACTTTTTGGCTATTTATATAAATTAGGGCTTGTTTAATCGTAGATCTGCAGCTACCACAATCAGAATTTCTAATTAATGCATTGTGAATCAAGTGTCTGGACACAGTTTATTGGATCCTCTGATCATGGTCTTTACTGGCTTATATCTTGAGATATCATCTCTTCTTGAGCATCAGAGTTTTTAAAGCTACCTAAGTTCTCAACAGAATTAAAATCCCTGAATTAATAGAGCTGAGATACTCAGCTCCTAGGTGCCAACTATCTCTGCATATATTTCTGGACATGGCTATTTCAGTGTCTTCGTTTAGTCTAGAACTTGATATTTGAACTTCTTTTAAGTGCTCTTTTAATTAGGCCAGACTATCAAGTCTCATCTCATTTTTAACAACTCAAATAAATAGATCAATAATAAAATTAAAGGAGACCTGTACAATGTAGGATGTGTGTACCATGGGGCTTGACTCGAGGACATTCTAATAATCCTGACTATCATTGGTGGAGGTCACTGCTTGGAGTAACCACAAAGTCCCATTCAACCTTTTGCTGTTTTTCAGGCTAATAAAAAATGAACAAGTTGAATAAAGTAATAGCATGTGTAATGTTATGGGACAAATTAAATAATGATGATTAGGTATACGACAGATCTTCTGTATGAAAGAGGTTTATTAGGTGGATATGGAAAGAGAGAAGGGAGAGCAGGACATGATGGGTAGAAAAGGGGGGGGGGAGGAGGAAAAGGCCAAGAGGCCCAGAACAAGAGAGACCAAGAGAGAAAGGACCAAGAGAGGGAACACGTGTCAGGTTGTCCCCTGTAAGGGGCAAGGTAACCACGCCTTCCAGGTGTGGCCATCTGGCCTTCTACACATGATGACATGATAAGTTGCTAGGCAACCCAGAAGCAGGTTTAGTTCCAAAATTCTAACAGCATACTCAGTGTTTATGGTTTACATAATGAATGTTAAACCATAGGCTCTTGTTTGGATCTTGAGCTAGCAGTCCTGTGTATGAAGGTTGCAGATAATTTGGGTCATAGGACCCATTTGAAGTATGTAAGTCAAATTGATGAATTTTATTTCTGCTTTCATCTATGTATCTAACTTGTTGCCAACAAAAGAGTAAGCCTTATCATTGAGACATCCTACTTCCTGACAATGTTGGCCTCTGCCTTCTAAGTGAAGGAACAAAATAAGTGTTTCTTTTATTAAGTTGCTTGACAGGTTTTTATTTTGTTTGTTTTGTTATGTAACAGAAAATAAAATAATTATCATAGAGAACACTAAACACAGAGAAGACCCTTGGCATAATACAAAAGAAGACATGAGGGATCAGGGAGACAAGAATTATGAAGCAAATTTATTATTTCAGAAAACCCACGAGAATCAGAAACTTAATTTTTAAGTCTGTATCTAACTCAATACTGCAAGCTGAATTGTAAGTTATTATGAAAGAAAAATCACTTTCAATGTCACAGCAATCCACCTGATCCACATCATAAGCCCTGCAACTTCAGATGGAGCCACCAGTTTTAGCCAGAGAGGTATTAAACATGAGGTCACAGTCTGTATCCAAAGCCAGGCTTGGCCGCCATTCTCAGTAAGCTATTTCAAATAGCCAAATTAGTAGTGGAAATCTGAAAATGATTATTCAATGTAATATTCAGGAGAGAGACAATGAGATGCTGTGAATACTGAAGTCTAATTTGGGGAAATTTAAGTGAAATTCAGGTTTAAATAGAGGTCCAAGAATCTTTAGATTTATAAAGTCCTGGTCAAAGTGTGGCTCCAACTCCTGTGGAGTCATTGTTGTCTTGGCTTCAGACTAGTATTAACATAAGGCAAAAATGGATTTGTTTATTGAAAATAGAGCTCAAATTATATGCTGAAGGTTTTCTACAAATATTACTGACACTTTCCAAAACATGTCAAGGAAATATGTGAATTGGAAAAAGAAAATTAACCTACCAACACAATTCTTTAAAGACCTTTAAAGAACTAAAGAAGCTGAAAAGCAGTAAACCAAGTAATCCAATTAAAAATGGGGAACAGAGCTAAACAGAGAATTCTCTGTAGAGGAATATCGAATGGCAGAGAAACACTTAAAGAAATGCTCAACGTCATTAGTCATTAGGGAAATGCAAATCAAAATGACCCTGAGATTTCACCTTACACCCATCAGAATGGCCAAGATCAAAAACTCAAGTGACAACATGTGCTGGAGAGGTTGTGGAGAAAGGGGAACCCTCCTCCACTGCTGGTGGGAATGTAAACTTGTACACCACTCTGGAAAGCAATCTGGTGCTTTCTCAGACAACTAGGAATAGTGCTTCCTCAAGATCCAGCCATACCACTCCTAGGCATATATCCAAAAGAGGCTCAAGTACACAATAAGGGCATTTGCTCGACTATGTTTGTAGCAGCTTTATTTGTAATAGCCAGAAGCTGGAAACAGCCCAGATGCCCCTCAACTGAAGAATGGATGGAGAAATTGTGGTACATCTACACAATGGAGTATTACTCTGCAATGAAAAATAAGGAAATCATGAAATTTGCAGGTAAATGGCGAGACCTGGAAAGGATCATCCTAAGTGAGCTGTCCCAGAAGCAGAAAGACATACATGGTATATACTCACTCATATAGACATATAACATAGGATAAACCTACTAAAATTTGTACATCTAAAGAAACTAATCAAGAGAGAGGACCCTGACTAAAATGATCAATCCACATCCTGAAAGGCAAAGAGCATGGACATCAGAAGAAGAAGAAAACAAGAAACAACCTAGAAACCTGCCACAGAGGACCTATGAAAAGCTCTGCCCTGCAGACTATCAAAGCAGACGCTGAGACTTATGGCCTACTGTTGAACAGAGTACATGGAATCTTATGTAAGAAGTGGAAAATAGTAATATCTGGAGAGGATAGGAACCCCATAAGGAGAGCAACAGAACCAGGAAATTTGAACACAGGGGTCTTCCAGGGACTCATACTCCAACCAAGTACCAGGCATGGAGATAACCTAGAACCCCTGCACAGATGTAGCACATGGCAGTTTAGTGTCCAAGGGGGTTACATAGTAATGGGAACAGGGACTGCCTCTGACATATACTGATTGGCCTGCTCTTTGATCACCTCCCCCTGAGGGGGGAGCAGCCTTACCAGGCCACAGAAGATGACAATGCAGCCACTCCTGATGTGATCTGATAGACTAAGATCAGAAGGAAGGAGAGGAGGACCTCCCTTATCAGTGGACTTGGAGAGGGGCTTACAGGGGATACAATGTGAATAAAGTGTAATTAATAAGATAAAATTAAATTTAAAAAATAAAGAACACTTCTCAATTACATATGGAAAAATAACAACTAAAAAATCAGAATAGCTAAAACAATGCTGTACAATAAAGATCTTCTTGAGACATTTCCATCCCTGAGCTCAAGCAGTACTATAGAAGCAACAGTAATAAAAATGGCATGGTACTGGCATAGAGACAGATGAGTTGATCAATGGAATTGAACTGAAGACCCAGAAATAAACCCACATATGTATGGACACTTGATTTTTAAGTAATAAGCCAAAATCATACAATGCAAATAAAAATAGTATCTTCAACAAATGGTGCTGGTCTAACTGGATGTCTACATGTAGAAAAATGCAGCTAGACCAATATTTATCACCCTGCAGAAGAGTAAAGTCCAAGTGGATCAAACACATCAACATAAAACCAGACACACTAAATGTGTTAGAAGAAAAATTGGGGAAGAGCCTCAAATTCATTGGCATGACTTCCTGAACAGATCATCAACAGCAATAAATAAATCAACAATCAATAAATGGGACCTCATGAAACTGAAAAGCTTCTATAGAGCAAAGGACACTGTCAATAGAACAAAATAACAGCTTAAAGGCTGGGAAAAGATCTTCACTAACTCTACATCTGACAGAAGGCTAATATCTAGACTATACAAAGAACCCAAGAAATTGAACACGAACATACCAAATAATCTAATTTGAAGTACAGACCTAAACAGAGAATTTTTCAATAGAGGAATATTGAATGATGGATAAACACTTACAAAGACATGCTCGACATCCTTAGTAATCAAGGAAATGCAAATCAAAATGACTCTGAGTTTCCATTTTACCCCCATCAGAATGGCTAAGATCAAAAATTCAACTGACAACAGGCTGACTAGAATGTGGAGAACGGGGAACACTCCTCCATTGCTGGTGGGAATGTAAACTTGTACAATCACTTTGGAAATGAATCTGGCCCTTTCTCAGAAAACTGGGAATAGTGCTACCCCAAGATCCAGCTATAACACTCCCAAGCATATAACCAAAAGATGTTCAACTGTACAAGGAGATTTGTTCAGCTATGTTCATAGCAGGTTTATTTGTAATAGCCAGAAACTTGAAACAATCTAGATGTCCCTCAATGGAGGAATAGATACAGAAATTGTGGTACATTTACACAATGGAATACTACTCAGCAATTAAAAACAAGGAAATCATTAAATTTGCAGGCAAATTGTGGGAACTAGTAATTGTGGGATCATCCTGAGTGAGGTAACCCAGAAGCAGAAAAACACACATGGTATATACTCACTTATATGAGGATATTAGACATACAATGTAGGATAAACATATTAAAATCTGTAGTCCTAAAGAACAAGGAGGACCCTAGCAAAGAGGCTGAATCCTCATTCAGACAGGTAAACAAGATAGACATTGGAAGCAGGAAAAGAGAGGAAAAAAATATGGAAGCCTACCACAGATGTCCTCTAAAAGACTCTACCCAGCTAGGGATAGAAGCAGATACTGAGTCTCACAGTTGAACTGTGGACAGAGCTCAGGTAATCTTATGGAAGAATGGGGAGATAGAAAAACCCAGAGGGGACAGTAGCCCCACAAGATGACAAACAATGCTATAAAACCTGGGCCTGAGTGGATTACAGAGAATGATGCATCAACCTAATACCAAGGATAAAAAACACACAGACACCCCCCCCCCCAGATGTAAGCAATAGACATTTCAGTCTCTATTTGGGTTCCCTTGTAAGGAGAGAAGAGACAGTTTCTGACATGAACTCCATTGTCTGCTCCTTGATCACCTTTTCCCTGTGGGTAACCTAGCAAACCTACAGAGGATGAGGATCCAGACAGTCCTGATAGAGCTTGATAGGTTAGGGTCAAACAGTAGGGGAGGAGGACTTCCTGTATCAGTGGACTAGGGGATAGAAGTGGAAGAGGGGGGAGGGTGGTACCAGGAAGAGATGAGGAAAGGGGCTACATATGGGATACAAAGCTAATGAACTGTAAATAATATTATTAAAATATAATTTGCCTTATGTGGGCACAATTTTAACACAGTAGGAATTTTAATTTACTGAATTTATAAGGATTGTTTAAATCATTTACAGTAGTTTATTAATTCAACTATATCTTGACCAATTTGGCTTTGAAAGTTTTAAAATGGCTTTTAAATAGAGTACATGAAAATACCTTTTAAATGATTGATAAAATTGTATTAACTAAATCTTAAATGTGACTGAGAGCTTAGTCGTTGTAGCCAGGGTTTGTAGAATATTAATCAGCTTCTCCTAGGAAATTCCCTAGAATTATAAATAGATTCAAATTATTTGATAAATGAAAACAGGTTTTGACATTTATATTGTTATAAATTAACATGACTTTTAATTGAGAACATCACTTCTAGTTCTTTTAGACACAAACTAGTTCTTGTATTTACAATAGACATTAATTTTTAATGGCTAATTAATATCCCAAGCAAAGATACAAGGGCATATCTGGATCCTTTATGCCCACACAGTGTACCTGGTTGCATGAGTTCATTTAGGCCTTCCAACTTGTTCTCTGGCAACTAAACCAGTGTCATTTTGTCTTTTACTCTGGAGGTAGCCATTCCCAATAACTGGTAGATTTACTTTTTTTTTCTTTTTTAAAAAATTATTTATTTATTATTAATTACAGATTATTCCCTTTGTATCCAAGCTGTAGACCTCTCCCTTGACCCCTCTCAACATTACCCTCCCTCCCTCTTCTCCCATGCCCCTCCCCTATTCCACTGAGAGCAGAGGTATTCCACCCCTTCTGTCTGATCCTAGTCTATTGGGTCTCATCAGGACTGGTTGTGTTCTCTTCCTCTTGTGCCTGGTATGGCTGCTTCCCCCCTCGGGAGGAGGTAATCTAAGAGCCAGCCACTGAGATCATGTCAGAAACAGGCCCTGTTCCCTTTATTGGGGAACCCACTTGGACACTGAGCTGTCATGGGCTACATCTGTGTAGGGGTTCTAGGTTATCTCCATAAATGGTCCTTGGTTGGAGTATCAGTCTCAGAAAAGATCCCTGTGCCCAGATTTTTTTTTTCTCCTTCTGGAGCTCCTGTCCCTTCCAGGTCTTTCTATTTCTCCCTTCTTTCACAAGATTCCCTGCTCTTTGTCCAAAGTTTGGCTACAAGTTTCAGCTTCGGTTTTGATACCACTCCTAGGAATATATCCAAAATATGCTCAAGTATTCAACAAGGACATTTGCTCAACCATGTTTGTATCAGCTTTATTTGTAATAGCCAGAGCTTGGAAACAATCCAGATGTCCCTTAGTTGAGAAGTAGATACAGAAATTGTGGTATATTTACACAATGGGATACTACTCGGCAATTAAATCAATGAAATCATGAAATTTGCAGGCAAATAATGAGAACAATAAAAGATCATCCTGAGTGATGTATCCCAGAAGCAGAAAGACACCCATGGTATATACTCACCTATAAGTGGATACTAGACTTATAGGATACACCTACTACATTCTGTACACCTAATGAAGCTAATCAAGAAGGAGGAACCTGGATAAGATGTTCAATCCCCATTCAGAAAGCAAAGGGGATGAACATCAGAAGAGGGAGAAAACAGGGAACAGGACAGGAGCCTATCACAGAGGGTTTCTGGTAGATTTACTTTTAATCCTTCATATGTGCTTCATGCTCTCTCTTTCTCAATCTGAAAGTTCCCTTTCATGCTGTGCTTTTTCTGTACCCTATGTTGAAATGTTCATCAAACTCTGTGATGACATAACATGGTTATTCTACGTTATCAGTTGCAGATATTTTGCAGCACTTTTTCTAGATAGAAATCAATATTATGGGAAGTGTGTCTTGGTCTCCCTGCTTTAAGACTATATTTCTGAAAAGTCTCTGTTAAATAATGGTTTCTGCTATATGCACATATAGTATTACTTAAGTGATTTAAAACCCCTCAGTCCTTTATCCTATACTATTATCAAATTCCTTACTTATAAAGCTGGAATCTTAGCCAGGGCAATAGATTTTGTCATGATTTCCAATATAAACATAAGAAGCCATTCTTATACAATAGCATTTCATAAAAATAGAAGATTGAACATTAATTGGTGAATGGAAGGACTCACCAGGTGACCTGTATATAGACGTGAACATGCTCACTCTCTGTCAGTCACCATGATGCTTAAAGTCTCTACAGGAAGACAGGTGCTGAAAAATCTAAGGCATGGAGTATCTGCTTCATGTTCCATTTTGGCTTTGACCAATACCCCTACAAATAGTAAGAATGTTATGAGCCAGAGAAAGCAGCCATTGAGGACAACCAGTAGTGGTGAGATCTGTTCTCTGACCCCCACTCTCTTACTCTGTTCTGCCAGCTTTGTCTGTGGTCCTAGAGAAGGTAGCCTTTGGTGACTACCAGAAGAGATGAAGTCTGCCCAAGCCCTCTGCATGCTAGTTCCTGACTGCTAGGTCAGGGAGGAAAGAAAGAAAGAAATTATGACTGGATTTGGAACAACCTGGAGATGCTCTTCTGGGCATATTTGGAAGGGTTCTTTCAGAGAAGTTTGGAGGGGAAAGGTGAACATACTCTAGATATGGGCAGTATTTTCACATGAATTGTCATGTGAGACTGAATGAAAAGGAAGGAAAAAAAAACAGTAAAAATTAGATGAGCAGATTCATTTCTTTCTGCTTCCTGCTGTGGACTTGATATATTTCATGGCCTCAGTCTCTTCCCATCACAATGTACTCTGTTCTCTTGATTTATGAGCTAAATGCAAAAGCTACTTTCTTAATCGCCTTTTCTCAGGTGTCTTCTTAGAATAACAAGATTAAAAGCTAAAGCAAACAATTTGGAAAATATCACTAGGATTTCACTAATAGGGAGAAGCTTGAAGTGGAAAAATGTTTTTTAATTAAATTTTTTCTTTTTTACTAATTATAGTTTATTCAGTTTTTATCCCAGCTGTAGCCCCCTCTCTCATTTCCTCCCAATCCTACCCTCCCTCTGTTATCTCCTCCCATGCCTCTCTCCAAGTCCACTGATAGGGGAGGTCCTCCTCCCCTTCCCTCTGACCCTAGCTTATCTGGTCTCATCAGGACTGGCTTCATTTTCCTCCTCTGTGGCCAGGCAAGGCTGCTCCCCCACTCAGCCCCTTGGGGGAGGGGATGGTTAAAGTGTCAGCCACTGAGTTCAAGTCAGAGACAGTCCCTGTTCCCATTACTAGGGAACCCACCTGTACACTCAACTGCCATGGACTACATATGAGCAAGGGTTCTAGGTTATATCCATGAAAAAGAAAAAGAAGTCTCAGAAAAGTCCTCTGTGCCCAGATTTTTGGTTCTGTTGCTCTCCTTGTGGAGCTCCTGTCCCCTCCAGGTCTTACTATCTCTCCCTGCTTTCATAAGATTTCCTGCATTCTGACCAAAGTCTGGTTATGAGTCTCAGCATCTGCTTTGATACACTGCTGGGTAGAGTTTTTCAGGGGTCCTCTGTGGTAGGCTCCTGTCCTGTTCCCTATTTTCTTCTTCATCCAATGTCCATCCCGTTTGTCTTTCTGAGTGAAGATTGATCATGTTACCCAGGGTCCTCCTTCTTCCTTAGCTTCTTTAGGTATACAGATTTCAGTATGTTTATCCTATATTAAATGTCTAGTATCCACTTATAGGTAACTATATACTGTATGTGTCTTTCTGCTTCTGGGATACCTCACTCAGGATAATCTTTTATTGTTCCCACAATTTGCCTGAAAATTTCATGATTTCCTTGCTTTTAATTGTTGAGTAGTATTCCATTGTGTAAATGTACTACAACTTCTGTATCCATCTCTCTGTTGTGGGACATCTGGGTTGTTTCCAGTTTCTGGCTATTATGAATAAAGCTCCTACAAACATGGCTGAGCAAATGTCCTTGTTGTGTACTTGAGCATATTTTGCATATATGCCTATGAGTGCTATAGCTGGTCTTGAGGAAGTGCTATTCCTAATTGTCTGAGAAAGTGCCACATTAAAGGAACTAACATTCATTGGTTACTATTATCTATCAACATCAATGGAGTCAACTCTCCAATAAAAAGACACAGACTAACAGGATGGTTGCAGAAACAGGATCCAACACTCTGCTGCATCAAAGATAAACACTACCTTTGCAACAAAGATAAATATTACCTCAGAGTAAAGGGCTGGAAATAGGTTTTCCAAGCAAATGGAATCAGAAAATAAGCTTGGGTAACTATCCTAATATCTAATAAAATAGACTTTCAGCCAAAATTAATCAAAAAAGATGAGGAGGGGCACTTCATTCTCATCAAAGGAAAATTCCACCAGGAAGACATCACAATTCTGAACATCTATGCCCCAAATACAAATGCACCTACATTTGTAAAGGAAACATTATTAAACCTAAAAATACACACCGATCCCAACACCCTAATAGTGGGAGACTTCAACAGTCCACTCTCACCAAGGGACAGATCATCTAGACAGAAGCTAAATTGGGAAATAATGGCACTTACAGAGGCCCTAAGTCAAATGGACTTAATAGATGTCTACAAAACTTTTCAGCCAAATTCTAAAGAGTATAACTTCTTTTCAGCACATCAAGGAACCTTATCCAAAATAGACCATCTAATTGGTCACAAAGCAAGCCTCAGCAGATACAAGAAGATTGAAATAATCCCTTGTATCCTATCTGACCACCATGGACTAAAGCTGGACCTCATCAACAACAGAAATAGGAAAAAATGTTTTATTGTAAGTATAGTTAAATTTACTCTACCTGTCTAATTTGTGTTGTCTTTGCTTTATTTATAAAGGAAAAAACATCCACAAATTCATTGGCTTTCTGAATAGTATCATCTTTTTTTCTTTTTAGTTCTTTTTAATTTTCATTTATATTTATTTATTCATATAGATGCATGAGTCTATTGGCATTTATGTTTGTGCACCACATGCATGTGTGCCACACTTTAAGGTCACAAGAAATGATTGGATTAATGGATCTGGAGTTATTGATGGCTGTGTGTCACCATGTGGGTGCTGGGAACTGAAAACTGGTCTTCTACAAGAATAACAATTGTGTATAAATAGTCAGATATCTATCCAAATACCTCTAATACTTCTTAATACAATTTAATCTACACCCACATATACCGAAGCCAACCTAACTACTGAACAATTCTTTCAGAAACTAAGATTTGGACATAAAATGAAGGTAAATACTTAAAGCAGCAGCAAAGCTTTAGATCTTTGCTTTGTTTTATTTTTTTCCCCCTTCAGTATTTTTAAATTTTATTTCATTTCAGTTTATTTACTTTACAACTCAAGGGTGTCCCCTTTCTCCTCTTCTTCCAGTTGCCCTATGTCCCTTTCCCCTAAGAAAAGGGGAGCTCCCCCATCAACCCTCCCCAGTACATCAAGACACATCAGGGCTGAGTATATCCTCATCCCCTGAGCCCTGGCAAGATAGTCCTGCAAGAGGAAGTAATCAAAAAGCAGAAAATAGATTCCATGATAGAAACAGCTCTACAACTTCCACTCTTGCCAGGAGACCCACAAGAACACCAAGCCGCCCATTGACCATGCACATGCGGGAACCCAGGTCCAGACCATGCGTGCTTGTTAGCTGATATTTCAGTCTCTGTGAGCCCCTGTGGGTCTGGGTTAGTTGTCCTTGTTGCTCTTCTTGTGAGGTTCCTGTTCCTTCCAGGTCTTTCCATCTTTCCACCAACACTTCCACAGGACCCTGGATCTCTGTCCCATGCTTAGCTACAAGTCCCAATATCTGTCTCAATCTGCTGCTGGATGGAGCCTCCCAGAGGACAGTCAAGTTAGGCTCCTGTATGCAAGCATAGTAGAGCATCATTAATAGTGTCAAATGCTGCCTTTCTACCATGGGGTGCGTCTCAGGTTGGTCCAATTTTTGGTTGCAATTTTTTGATCAAAGGTTTTGTTGGTGGGTTGTTGTTCTCCTCCCTCAGTTGAAGAATGGATAAAGAAATAGTGGTACATTTACACAATGGAATACTACTCAGCTATTAAAAATAACAAAGTCATGAAATTTGCAAGTAAATAGATGAAACTAGAAAAAAAATCATCCTTACTGAGGTAACCCAGATCTAGAAATATGCACATATTTCTAGATATATTTATAAATATCTAGTATTTCAATATATACTCAATTATAAGCTGATATTAGACCTTTGGTACAGGGTAACCATACTATAATCCACAGAACCAAGAAGTTGAGTAGCTAGGAGGGCCCAAGGGAGGGCACCAGAATGTTACTCAAAAGGAGAAATAGAATAGACAACAGAAATGGGTGAAGAGAGGGAACTGAGCAGTAGATGAAATGGGAAGGGAAATAAGGGTAAGGATCAGATGTTGTTTCATGTTTTAACATCTTACTGTGATGTGTTTCATTGGGAGAGGGTGTGTAGAAAACATGGAAAGAAGATGCAGTTATAAAATTGGTCCAGGAGAGTCTTATTCATGACATTCTTACTCAGATAAATGAGACCCACATTTCAATTAAAGACACAGCGGGACAAACTAGGCATTTTAGAAAATGACAACCTAATCCTAAATGGCATTTGGGTCAAATTGCTTTTTTCAAAGGTTAATGTCAAAAAATAAAGTGAACTTTACTATACTCAACAATCGCTGTGAACTTCCAGGCTGACTGAAGATTGCAGATATTTGAAATGTGTACATAAGGTCAGTTTTAAATGTTATGTTTTATGTATTTAATGTTTCATTTTATTTTATTATTTTCTTGTGCCAACTTTTTATTTTCTGACTATTTGTGTGCTGGCTGCTTTTACATTTGATAAAAGAAAAAGTCCTAACGCTCCTCTGTGCATGTTACGCTGCTCATCTAGGAACCTCCCAGAACTACAGCAAAGAAAACCAACCATCACCATAATCAAAATGAAGACTTTATCCCTCACCTGAGGTCTCAAGGGAGATGGGTGATGTGTCCTGCATTGAGTAGAGGCACCTGATCAAGCAGAGATCAGATGAGGGAAAGGGAATGACAATAGTGTATTCTCCCTGGTGGGAAATGGGGTATAAGAAAGACTGAATTGGTCAACGGAGGACAGAGGAGCCTCAGTAGTTGGTTAGAGAAAGCTGTTTGGCTTCCTCTTAGTGATAATATTGGAAGCAAGGATAAAATTAAGGACAATCTCAACTTCACTTACTGCCTGGATATTTTAACTACTATGGAATTATTACTTGTTTTTTGGATTGCCATTATAGGTAGAAACTTGGCTCTCTGTGGCTCTGAATTTTATTAGAGCAGCTGGTCTGTTGCTTCTGCATAAATGCCTAGGCACTTGGCAGGGGGCTGCAGATTGGAGGGCAGGCTTCTGTTTTTATTTATGTTAGGTCATCTGTTTTGATCTTGTCTGCTTAGCTTTCTGGAAATACAGGTTGGATCAGAAATAACATCTTATGTAAGGTATTTATTGCAAATCTGAAAATTTCAACTGAAAATTAAGTTAAACTGTAAAAAACATAATTCTGAATGTTTTCAAAATATCAGTGTTACTGCTGCCTTTGAAGGGTGTCTCAAACTCTTAAAACTATAATGAAAACTATCTGATTTAACCACATGAAAATCTGTAACACAAAAGTTGCTTCATTGAAATAAAAAGTTAAAGTAAAAAATGAATATCAACAACTTAATATTTATAACAGACATAACAGGTAAATGATTAATTTTTCTATATACAGAGTTCTTATAAATCTACAAAGTACCCTTAATATACTTTAAAAAATAATCACAATTATGGACAGATCAATGCAAGGGAATAACAGATTGTCTTCAGTAAACCTATCAAAATAAACT
Organism: Rhombomys opimus; assembly: GCA_010120015.1. Classification (NCBI taxonomy): domain Eukaryota; kingdom Metazoa; phylum Chordata; class Mammalia; order Rodentia; family Muridae; genus Rhombomys; species Rhombomys opimus. Next base: position 322,863 of record REGO01000169.1, on the reverse strand, counting down.
TCTTAAGATCCTTAGAAGCAAGAATCCAGAGCCTTTACAGCCCTCTCTGCCTGCAGGTGCATACTGAACTGGGTAATATAACTTAAATCTTTATTCCCATTAAATGTGATCATATATTATTTGAAAAGCAATATTCACTGTAACAGTATAGTTAGTATAACAATATTATATTGCAGTCCACAGCAAATTAATAACTTACAATATGGGAGAATTCAGTAAACATTCCATCTAAGCCAAAAAATAGATATTCATTGCTAAGTGTTTAGTGGCATTGGGAAAAATTATTTCATAACATAATTATACCCTCTACTACGTCAGGTTATATTAAAGCACCAGGAAATAAATAAAGAATAATTTCCAAGAATATCGCTATTGAAAACTAGACTTTCTGTAAGTGTTTCAAATAAGATAAGAATATAGTTTAAAATAATTTCTAAGAAAACATTAATTAAATAGTTTGAAGATGTGTAAATAAATTTTTTTTCTTGTTTGATATTTTGGTTTCAAAAAGGTAAAAATGTTAAAGACAATTTAAAATAGTCCCATGATGTTCAAGTGATGATGGCATTTGGGAATTGATTTTATGGCCACAGACTGTCCAATGCCTCTTATATTTTTTATTTTTGTGAAAGATTAATGAGTAAAGAAAATATTGTATATAAGACAAATAAAATACTATTAATCCTTTTGAGTAAAAGAAACTCCACCACACTCTATAAAACACCATGACTCTTAAGTGAGATATGTCAGCTACAGAAAGATAAACACTGCTGTGTCCTGTTCATATAATGAATCTGCAAATAGTCACACTTCCAGAAGGAGAGATGCAAATAGGGCTCCTGTGGATGAAGAAAGGAGAAAGAGAGAGGTGATATTGGGCAAATGTTATATTTACATAGACAAATTACAACAAGCACAGGAGAGCACGTGTGAACCTTGAGAGAACTTTCGTATGTTCATTACGTTAAGGACAGTGATCAGTTCATGAAGGTATGCTCATAGTTAACCCCACTAAACTGCACATGACAGATATGCACATTTTTACATAAGTTATAAGCCAATACGTCTGTAAAATGTTTAATTACAAACCATTTCTCAGCCAGAACTCACCATTGAAGCATTTGCAAACTTCAGTCTGCAGTCGTCAAAATTGTTCAAATGTTATCTGTAAGCACCCTATCTACCCCTTGTGTCACATAGACACACAGACATGCTAATGCGTGAATGTGAAAGGCACAGAGGTTTTTTGTGCTCATGGTAAGCACTGGGGGAAGCAGAAATGGCAAACAAATAAGGCTGTTCCTTCAGTGGAAGACATGTAGCCTGATTTTTGCCTAGATGGCTGGGAGCATACACTGTTAATACTGGTGACCTTTGCTCTATAGGTGCAGCCAAAGGCACACTGGATTGTCCCACAGACCCTTATTGTCAGCTTGCAATCTATAGAATCTTTATTTATGCAAGTTGTCATATGTTCTTTACATAGAATTTCGATGTAGTCATGTCTTAAGCTTGATTGTGCACACAAGACTGACTTAATTATCACCAGGAAAGTTTTACCAAATTGTTCTGTGTTTAAATTTTCTTGAAGTAAACTACTTGGAGTCAAACTCTTAAAGTTTGAATCATTTCGGACTGCTTAGCTGTGTTGAACAGAACTAAGAACTGCCTTCTTATATTCTATGGGTTGCAACTCCACTGGCCATGGTGGTCACAGAGATCCCTGCATATGAGTTTGTGTTGCTTCTGAAGTTGGGCCCAGAGTATATGGGGATGAGTTTTGTCCTCTCCTCATGCCTTGTTACCCACATTTGTGGTTATCTATGTATATATGTATGTATGAATGTATGTATGTATCTATCTATCTATCTATCTATCTATCTATCATCTATCATCTGCCTATATTTTTGTCTTTTTCACCTCCTTTAAAATTTATAACTCAGCAGGAGAGTTTTCAGGGTTGGAGTGATAGTGATAGTGGTTATGAGAGTCTGTGTCTTCCATGCAAAGTAGCTTAGCTCATGAATCCCAACCCTTCTTCTTGCATTAGTAACCTCTAGGCATGGTTATAATTACACCCAAATACATTTATAGACACATGAATATAAATTTTGAGTTTAAGAGAAGAATATAGTAATTGATTGTGAACAATGGATCAGGTATACTGCTGCTTTCCCTTGGAGTATGTTTGTTTAAAAAAAAACAGCTTAATATTATGTTTGGCATATGACAGCCATATGAACCTCAGTGTGGTGTTTCAGTATAAAACCAGGCTAACTTCTATACTCTCTGACTTACTTTGAAATAATCATGATAAAGGCAAGGATATCCTAGAGTTCCGTGATTCTTTGTTTTGTCTTTTGAAGTGAGTCTCACACTGTAGTCCATTCTAGATTGGCATTCACTGTGTACTCTAGTGTGATCATGGCAATATTCCTGTTTCAGCCTCTTATATCTTAGACTTAAGGGCATAGGCCATTATGTGGACACAAAGTAGTTCACCCACTTAGTTCTTTCTGCTTACATGTAGCATACTCTTGCTTGCCAACCTATTCTGACAAGGCTTTTTTCCTCTCTCTCTCACTCTTTTTGAAGGGTGCTGATAGTCACATAGCGATAGCATCCATCTTTTATTGACGGGTGGGGATTCCCAGGTCCATGCAGGTGTTTGTGAGTGTGCCCCTCCATGTTTCTGAATTACAGTCTCATAAACACCTCCATGAGCACTTCTTTCCTTTGCAGAGAGGTTCTATGATAGCTGATCTGCTGGGTCACACTAGCTGCATTTTCTCATCTATACTCCATCTCCTACAACCTTCACTGGGAAGGAGTAAAACTTATTAGAAGTGAATAAGTAAAAAGAAAGAAAAGCTGACAGAAAACAAAACAGTAAGACTGAACATTAGATCACAAACCTATAAAGTACATTCTCCTAATAACCTGGAGCCTGCCCTTGCTTCTCCTGTAACATACGGCCAGCTAAATTGATCTATATCAATCCTTGCGCCATGCTCAAGTGAAATAAACTATATTCTGTCTATTAATATTTTTACCCAGTTAAAATTTGATGAAATTGAACACAAATTGACTATGCAAAATGGAACATCCGCTTTAAGTGCTATTTTTGTTTTTAAGATGTCTCCTGTTCTCAATAATGATCAATATTGATTGAATCAATGTTTGTCCACTCCCACTAATAAGTGGACATCCTTGAGAACATTATGGTCAGACGTTACAGCTCACATTCCTTCTGTTAGTTTGTTTCCCTCCTTTAGCTGTGATTTCCTTAAAATTAAATCCTATATTTTCAGTTTCTTACATAGACACATTACAGTTTTTAAAATTTAAAGAATTGACAGGAAGATGGCGACGAGCACACACCATTTCTGAGCAGTGGAATACCTGAACTTCTGAGTTGGTGAATGGAAGGACCTCTAACCCAGGAAGACAACGGTGGAGATTTCTAGACCAACAGGGAACATCACAGGAGGTGAAAACTTTGGTCTCGGGTCACCCGGGGACTTGTCTGGGGAAGGAGAGAAACTATCCTTTGATCTCGCGGCACTCCCCTCCCCCAGACCTCCCTCCACCTCGGCACAGCAGCACAGCGGCACAGCTGACTGGTCTTTCTCAGAGCAGACCTAACTGCCTGAGGTATACAGCCACTGGGGCAGAGCTCCAAGCCCTTTAGCAGCAGGCAAAGATCAGCAGTACGTGTCCCGGAGTCCCAGATCCCCACGGTGGCTACACCATCCTCCCTGGGCCCGAGTCTGCTGGACGCCATACTAGCTCCTCAGGATCGCCATCAGTGACTGTACGACCCGCCCAATCCCACAGTGACAGAGAATACGCCATATATTCACCAAAACCAGGCAGAAACGCCATACAACCTAGATACACCAGGTGCTGGGCCTCCCAAGCTTGGAGAGCACAGTGAAAAGAATCCAGGACTTCCCAGAAAGCATCAGGACTACCAACCCAGTCACCAGTTACAGTGGGACTTGGCGGCGGGGCAGCACTGAGCTGTTGGGACACAACAGCCCTCCACTTTATTACTAACCAGGGCCAAACCAGAGAACAGAGAGAGCCTGGTTACACCATTCACCACTGACGTGACCACCCTGAAATCTCCAGCGGCAGCAAGACCTCAGAACCTGGCAGTGACAGCAGCACAGAACTGGCGGGGCACATCAAAGAAGCAGGGCCAAACCAGAGAGCAGAGGCCGGATTCCACTATCTCTGCCAAGTGACCTGCATGTAAGTGAGTGCACCCTTGAGAATCTGCAGATCCCCAGACCCTGGGTTTACTAAAACAGAAGCCAGGCATCGAACCCCCTTTCACCCACATACCCACTTTGGGAAACAGAGGGGCACTAGGGACATTGAAGTTCCTGCTCGGTGGGTCTAATTGAAGAGTTAAGGCAGTTAATGCCAGAAATTGC
>REGO01000169.1:260544-292057 GCA_010120015.1 Rhombomys opimus | reverse complement strand
AAAAGAGGTTTTAATTCGGTTATGTAATGAATAAATTGTGAAAGAATTGAAATTAAAATGAAAAAATGAATAAAAAGTTAATATCAAAAAAGAGGATCACCCTGAGTGAGTTGTCCCAGAAGCAAAAAGACACACACTGTATATACTCACTCATATAGACATACAACATAGGACAAACCCACTAAAGTCTGTGCATCTAAAGAAACTAAGCAAGACAGAGGACCCTACCTAAAACGGTCAATCCCCATCCTGAAAGGCAAAGAGGATGGACATCAGAAGAAGAAGAAAACAGGAAACAACCTAGGAACCTGCTACAGAGGGCCTCTGAAAGTCAGAAGAAGAAAACAGGAAACAACCTAGGAACCTGCTACAGAGGGCCTCTGAAAGTCAGAAGAAGAAAACAGGAAACAACCTAGGAACCTGCTACAGAGGGCCTCTGAAAGTCAGAAGAAGAAAACAGGAAACAACCTAGGAACCTGCTACAGAGGGCCTCTGAAAGTCAGAAGAAGAAAACAGGAAACAACCTAGGAACCTGCTACAGAGGGCCTCTGAAAGTCAGAAGAAGAAAACAGGAAACAACCTAGGAACCTGCTACAGAGGGCCTCTGAAAGTCAGAAGAAGAAAACAGGAAACAACCTAGGAACCTGCTACAGAGGGCCTCTGAAAGTCAGAAGAAGAAAACAGGAAACAACCTAGGAACCTGCTACAGAGGGCCTCTGAAAGTCAGAAGAAGAAAACAGGAAACAACCTAGGAACCTGCTACAGAGGGCCTCTGAAAGTCAGAAGAAGAAAACAGGAAACAACCTAGGAACCTGCTACAGAGGGCCTCTGAAAGTCAGAAGAAGAAAACAGGAAACAACCTAGGAACCTGCTACAGAGGGCCTCTGAAAGTCAGAAGAAGAAAACAGGAAACAACCTAGGAACCTGCTACAGAGGGCCTCTGAAAGTCAGAAGAAGAAAACAGGAAACAACCTAGGAACCTGCTACAGAGGGCCTCTGAAAGTCAGAAGAAGAAAACAGGAAACAACCTAGGAACCTGCTACAGAGGGCCTCTGAAAGTCAGAAGAAGAAAACAGGAAACAACCTAGGAACCTGCTACAGAGGGCCTCTGAAAGTCAGAAGAAGAAAACAGGAAACAACCTAGGAACCTGCTACAGAGGGCCTCTGAAAGTCAGAAGAAGAAAACAGGAAACAACCTAGGAACCTGCTACAGAGGGCCTCTGAAAGTCAGAAGAAGAAAACAGGAAACAACCTAGGAACCTGCTACAGAGGGCCTCTGAAAGTCAGAAGAAGAAAACAGGAAACAACCTAGGAACCTGCTACAGAGGGCCTCTGAAAGTCAGAAGAAGAAAACAGGAAACAACCTAGGAACCTGCTACAGAGGGCCTCTGAAAGTCAGAAGAAGAAAACAGGAAACAACCTAGGAACCTGCTACAGAGGGCCTCTGAAAGTCAGAAGAAGAAAACAGGAAACAACCTAGGAACCTGCTACAGAGGGCCTCTGAAAGTCAGAAGAAGAAAACAGGAAACAACCTAGGAACCTGCTACAGAGGGCCTCTGAAAGTCAGAAGAAGAAAACAGGAAACAACCTAGGAACCTGCTACAGAGGGCCTCTGAAAGTCAGAAGAAGAAAACAGGAAACAACCTAGGAACCTGCTACAGAGGGCCTCTGAAAGTCAGAAGAAGAAAACAGGAAACAACCTAGGAACCTGCTACAGAGGGCCTCTGAAAGTCAGAAGAAGAAAACAGGAAACAACCTAGGAACCTGCTACAGAGGGCCTCTGAAAGTCAGAAGAAGAAAACAGGAAACAACCTAGGAACCTGCTACAGAGGGCCTCTGAAAGTCAGAAGAAGAAAACAGGAAACAACCTAGGAACCTGCTACAGAGGGCCTCTGAAAGTCAGAAGAAGAAAACAGGAAACAACCTAGGAACCTGCTACAGAGGGCCTCTGAAAGTCAGAAGAAGAAAACAGGAAACAACCTAGGAACCTGCTACAGAGGGCCTCTGAAAGTCAGAAGAAGAAAACAGGAAACAACCTAGGAACCTGCTACAGAGGGCCTCTGAAAGTCAGAAGAAGAAAACAGGAAACAACCTAGGAACCTGCTACAGAGGGCCTCTGAAAGTCAGAAGAAGAAAACAGGAAACAACCTAGGAACCTGCTACAGAGGGCCTCTGAAAGTCAGAAGAAGAAAACAGGAAACAACCTAGGAACCTGCTACAGAGGGCCTCTGAAAGTCAGAAGAAGAAAACAGGAAACAACCTAGGAACCTGCTACAGAGGGCCTCTGAAAGTCAGAAGAAGAAAACAGGAAACAACCTAGGAACCTGCTACAGAGGGCCTCTGAAAGTCAGAAGAAGAAAACAGGAAACAACCTAGGAACCTGCTACAGAGGGCCTCTGAAAGTCAGAAGAAGAAAACAGGAAACAACCTAGGAACCTGCTACAGAGGGCCTCTGAAAGTCAGAAGAAGAAAACAGGAAACAACCTAGGAACCTGCTACAGAGGGCCTCTGAAAGTCAGAAGAAGAAAACAGGAAACAACCTAGGAACCTGCTACAGAGGGCCTCTGAAAGTCAGAAGAAGAAAACAGGAAACAACCTAGGAACCTGCTACAGAGGGCCTCTGAAAGTCAGAAGAAGAAAACAGGAAACAACCTAGGAACCTGCTACAGAGGGCCTCTGAAAGTCAGAAGAAGAAAACAGGAAACAACCTAGGAACCTGCTACAGAGGGCCTCTGAAAGTCAGAAGAAGAAAACAGGAAACAACCTAGGAACCTGCTACAGAGGGCCTCTGAAAGTCAGAAGAAGAAAACAGGAAACAACCTAGGAACCTGCTACAGAGGGCCTCTGAAAGTCAGAAGAAGAAAACAGGAAACAACCTAGGAACCTGCTACAGAGGGCCTCTGAAAGTCAGAAGAAGAAAACAGGAAACAACCTAGGAACCTGCTACAGAGGGCCTCTGAAAGTCAGAAGAAGAAAACAGGAAACAACCTAGGAACCTGCTACAGAGGGCCTCTGAAAGTCAGAAGAAGAAAACAGGAAACAACCTAGGAACCTGCTACAGAGGGCCTCTGAAAGTCAGAAGAAGAAAACAGGAAACAACCTAGGAACCTGCTACAGAGGGCCTCTGAAAGTCAGAAGAAGAAAACAGGAAACAACCTAGGAACCTGCTACAGAGGGCCTCTGAAAGTCAGAAGAAGAAAACAGGAAACAACCTAGGAACCTGCTACAGAGGGCCTCTGAAAGTCAGAAGAAGAAAACAGGAAACAACCTAGGAACCTGCTACAGAGGGCCTCTGAAAGTCAGAAGAAGAAAACAGGAAACAACCTAGGAACCTGCTACAGAGGGCCTCTGAAAGTCAGAAGAAGAAAACAGGAAACAACCTAGGAACCTGCTACAGAGGGCCTCTGAAAGTCAGAAGAAGAAAACAGGAAACAACCTAGGAACCTGCTACAGAGGGCCTCTGAAAGTCAGAAGAAGAAAACAGGAAACAACCTAGGAACCTGCTACAGAGGGCCTCTGAAAGTCAGAAGAAGAAAACAGGAAACAACCTAGGAACCTGCTACAGAGGGCCTCTGAAAGTCAGAAGAAGAAAACAGGAAACAACCTAGGAACCTGCTACAGAGGGCCTCTGAAAGTCAGAAGAAGAAAACAGGAAACAACCTAGGAACCTGCTACAGAGGGCCTCTGAAAGTCAGAAGAAGAAAACAGGAAACAACCTAGGAACCTGCTACAGAGGGCCTCTGAAAGTCAGAAGAAGAAAACAGGAAACAACCTAGGAACCTGCTACAGAGGGCCTCTGAAAGTCAGAAGAAGAAAACAGGAAACAACCTAGGAACCTGCTACAGAGGGCCTCTGAAAGTCAGAAGAAGAAAACAGGAAACAACCTAGGAACCTGCTACAGAGGGCCTCTGAAAGTCAGAAGAAGAAAACAGGAAACAACCTAGGAACCTGCTACAGAGGGCCTCTGAAAGTCAGAAGAAGAAAACAGGAAACAACCTAGGAACCTGCTACAGAGGGCCTCTGAAAGTCAGAAGAAGAAAACAGGAAACAACCTAGGAACCTGCTACAGAGGGCCTCTGAAAGTCAGAAGAAGAAAACAGGAAACAACCTAGGAACCTGCTACAGAGGGCCTCTGAAAGTCAGAAGAAGAAAACAGGAAACAACCTAGGAACCTGCTACAGAGGGCCTCTGAAAGTCAGAAGAAGAAAACAGGAAACAACCTAGGAACCTGCTACAGAGGGCCTCTGAAAGTCAGAAGAAGAAAACAGGAAACAACCTAGGAACCTGCTACAGAGGGCCTCTGAAAGTCAGAAGAAGAAAACAGGAAACAACCTAGGAACCTGCTACAGAGGGCCTCTGAAAGTCAGAAGAAGAAAACAGGAAACAACCTAGGAACCTGCTACAGAGGGCCTCTGAAAGTCAGAAGAAGAAAACAGGAAACAACCTAGGAACCTGCTACAGAGGGCCTCTGAAAGTCAGAAGAAGAAAACAGGAAACAACCTAGGAACCTGCTACAGAGGGCCTCTGAAAGTCAGAAGAAGAAAACAGGAAACAACCTAGGAACCTGCTACAGAGGGCCTCTGAAAGTCAGAAGAAGAAAACAGGAAACAACCTAGGAACCTGCTACAGAGGGCCTCTGAAAGTCAGAAGAAGAAAACAGGAAACAACCTAGGAACCTGCTACAGAGGGCCTCTGAAAGTCAGAAGAAGAAAACAGGAAACAACCTAGGAACCTGCTACAGAGGGCCTCTGAAAGTCAGAAGAAGAAAACAGGAAACAACCTAGGAACCTGCTACAGAGGGCCTCTGAAAGTCAGAAGAAGAAAACAGGAAACAACCTAGGAACCTGCTACAGAGGGCCTCTGAAAGTCAGAAGAAGAAAACAGGAAACAACCTAGGAACCTGCTACAGAGGGCCTCTGAAAGTCAGAAGAAGAAAACAGGAAACAACCTAGGAACCTGCTACAGAGGGCCTCTGAAAGTCAGAAGAAGAAAACAGGAAACAACCTAGGAACCTGCTACAGAGGGCCTCTGAAAGTCAGAAGAAGAAAACAGGAAACAACCTAGGAACCTGCTACAGAGGGCCTCTGAAAGTCAGAAGAAGAAAACAGGAAACAACCTAGGAACCTGCTACAGAGGGCCTCTGAAAGTCAGAAGAAGAAAACAGGAAACAAACTAGGAACCTACCACAGAGGGCCTCTGAAAGCCTCTGCCCTGCAGACTATCAAAGCAGATGCTGAGCCTGATGGGCAACTGTTGGGCAGAGTGAATGGAATTTTATGTAAGAAGTGGGAAATAGTAAGATCTGGAGAGGACAGGGTTGCCACAAGGAGAGCAACAGAACAAGAAAATTTGAACACAGGGAACTTCCCAGAGATTCTTACTCCAACCAAGGACTATTCATGGAGATAACCTAGAACCCCTGCACAGATGGAGCCCATGGCAGTTCAGTGTCCAAGTGGGTTACATAGTAATGGGAAGAAGGACTGCCTCTGACATAATCTGATTGGCTTGCTCTTTGATCACCTCCCCCTGAGGGGAGAGCAGCCTTACCAGGCCACAGTAGAGGACAATGCAGCCACTTTTGATGAGAACTGATAGACTAACATCAGAAAGGAGAGGAGAACCTCCCCTATCAGTGGACTTGGGGAGTGGCATGCATGCAGAAAGGGGAGGGAGGGTTGGATCGGGAGGGGAGGGGGGGCTTATGGCTTATGGGGGGATACCAAATGAATAATGTGCAATTAATAAAAAAAGTTAAAAAAGTTAAAAAAAATAAAAAAGGTACAGATGTCTATAAAAAAAAGCTGCGGTAAATTGCATTGTACTCATACAAAATTTTGTTTGCTATCATTTTGATATAAGTAACTTTTATGTAAAGAATGCAATTGTTGAGTTGGGGCTAAGACTCATATATCTAATTCTTGCATTAGATGAGTTGTGGCAGGGGGGTTTCCATGAGCATGAGACAAGTCTGAACTATATGCTGAATTTCATATACCATCTTAGGAAATAGAGTGAGATTCAGTCTAAAAGACATAAAAGTTAAAACAAAACAACCGTAATAATAATAAAAGTTGCTGGAATGTGAAAAAAAAAAGAGGTTTCAGTTTCTGGGATACCTCACTCAGGATGGTCTTTTCTAGTTCCCACCATTTGCCACCAAGTTTCTTGGTTTCCTTGTTTTTAATAGCTGACCTGTATGCCATTGTGTAGATGTACCACTACTTCTGTATCCATTCCTTTGTTGAGGGAATGGATTGTTTCTGGGTTGTTTCCAGATTCTGGCTATTATGAAGAAAGCTGCTACAAATATGGTTGAGCAAATGTCCTTGTTTTATACTTGAACATATTTTGGATATATGCCTAGGTATGGTATATCTGGGTCTTAGCTTAGCACTATTTCTACTTGTCTGAGAAAACTCCCTCATTTGGATCATTTTGTATATATCTAATTCTGAGAATGAGAGAGCAAGAGAGAGCAAGAGAGAGAGAGAGAGAGAGAGAGAGAGAGAGAGAGAGAAATAGAGACAGAGAAATAGAGACAGAGACAGAGACAGAGAGAGAGACAGAGACAGAGAAAGAACAGTTTTTCCCTTTCCACCTCAGGGGAAAAAATGAAATTTCATGTTTAGGTAGACAATTCAATAGGTTTCTCAGGAGAAAAACTCTGGCAATTCTAGGTTTGTGGGTAAGACAGTTAACAAATTGTTACTCATCTTCTATCCTTTGCTGCTGAGAAAAGAGGAGGGACATTATTTTGCAGTTGTGATTATTTCTCAGAATTTTTACAAAGAATTTTGCATTCTTCTGAACCACAACAGACACGAAAACAAAATACCTATGAGTGATTTTTATTTTGTTTTTGCACTCTTTTCTTTTTTATTATTGTTATCATTTATTACATTTTATTCAGTTTGTATCCCAGCTGTGGCCCTCTCCCTTGTCTTCTTCCCAATCCTACTTCCCTCTTCTCCCCCTATGCCCCTTCACCAGTCCACTGATATGGGATAATCTCCTCCCCTTCTAACTCACCCTAGCCTATCAGGTCATATGAAGACTATCTGCATTGTCTTCCTCTGTGGCCTAGCAAGGCTGCACCCCCCGCCCCCAGAAAGAGATGATCAGAGATGAGTGTTTTTTAAAGTACTAAATTAGTTCCTTAGTTGTTCTCCCTCGTTCCTGGTTCCTGGCATCACTGGCCACCAGTCCTCAGGAAAAAGGAAGCAGATGCAAGGAAGTGGGGATTTAGAAGGCCCGCAAATACCATAGAATGACCTCTAAGGACAACTTCAGGGCATGTCTTTATTCCAGCTGTATAGCATACACCCAGAAGATCTTTAGATGTGATTGCTTGCCAGAGCAGCCATGATGTAGAATTAAAGTCCTCCACAATTGGTGACAGGGAGACCGTTAGTAAAGTATATTTTTCATGATGTCAATGTTAATCGCATAAACACAGAGCTAGCATGGTGTATTTTCACAGAACACTTCATATTATTACATTGATAATTAAATGTCAACATTTACTGACAAAGAAACAAAATACTCAGTTCATGGGAGCTGTAGTGAACAGTTTCCTCCACATTAGAATAGTCTGGGGTGTTGTGTAGGGACTGTGGCTCTGTCTTTCTGGCTCTGTCTCTCAATTCTCTTCCATTTCTTTTTTTCCATTTGTTGTCTAAAATTAGGACCTTGTCTAGTCCTGTTTTCAAAATAAGTGTATGCTATTCTTTGCTGACTTTTCTTCACGCATTTTTTTATCCACCTTCAACCTCTTTGGTGTCTTGTGCTCTGCTTTGAAGGAGATGTGCTAACCATATCAAAGTTTTTATTTTCCAGGAAAGAAAGACCCTGATGTTTTGCAAGTTGCTATATTTATAATAAAATAAAAATAAAAGTATCATGGAAAGTGAAAATCAGCTGCGAGATACCCAGATGTCTTTCAAAGGGGAGGGATGTGGAGAAAGCCTGATAACCTGATTCCTAGTTGTTTTACTAAGGTTGATATGCACATATGATCTAAAATCGTCTCATAAATGTGAAAATTGTTTTTGCCTTAATAACGAGTATTATATTATGGCACCGATTAGTAACTTATCTTTCTAAAACTGAATAAAAGCTAAATATTAGGACCACACTTATAAACTTTACATAGCAAACAAAGTCACATATTGATTGACATCTGAAAATAAAGAAAATAAAATTTATATTAGGTTCCTAGACGATGTTAGCAATTAAAATTTCTACAATTTTCTTGACAAAATATTGTAATACCAATGACATCTAAAATAGAAAAAAGATAACTACAGTTGTATTGAAGCATTGCAGAAGACTCCAAGAAATTCATTGAAGTTTGTTTCTAAAGGAATCAGAGGAGGACGGCAAGGAGCAAGTTCTATAAACATGGAAAATAAGGGACAGTTACAGTTCTAATCAAAGTTCATAATTAACAATCAGTGTCTGACTCTGTGCCAAATAGTCATTTAATATATTTCTTCTGACTCTGTGGTCCAAACACAAGATTACTAGATTGAAGTTGGAAAAGGAAAATCAACAGAAGAAAGCCCAAGAGAAGGCACAATAATCAAATTCTCACTCATTCACACAGGAATCCCATAAAAATACTAAATTGAGCTATAATGTACACAGAGAGAACCTGGTAAGACCATGTATGTCCTGTAGCTCTGCCTCTGTCTGTCTCTCTTCCCCTCTCTTCTTCCTCTTCTTCTCTCTTCTCTCTCTTTCTCTGTGTTTGTAATGTCTGGCTGTGGGTTTCTGTATTTGTTCCCACCTGCTATAGAAGGAAGCTTCTCTGATGATGGCAGAATAAGACACTACTCTATGATTATAGCAGTCATTGTATCACTTTAAAAAAACAGTAATTTTTGGTTCTACATTATGTCTTTGGGTCATCTAGTTTCTGGTTCTTGCTCATCCCACCAGAATCAGGTGTGGGTTCTATTTCATACAGTAAATGTTAACTCCTAAAAACTCTGTGACACTGTTGCCATACAATAGCATTTTTATTTTAAAAAGTTTGGAAGGTACAGGGGTTGTCTCTGACATGAACTCAGTGTCTGGCTCACTGATCATCTTTCCCTGGTGGGTGCAGCCTTACCAGGCCACAAAGGAAGATAATGTGGCCAGTCCTGATGAAACCTGATATGCTAGTGACAGATAGAAAGGGAGTAGGATCAGGGGACCATGAAAAGGGCATAGGGAGAGAAGAGGAAAGGTGGACTGGGAGGAGATGAGGGAGGGGGCTGCAGCAGGGATACTAAATGAATAAATTGTAATAAATAAATAAAATTTTAAAAGAAAATCACGTATTTCTCAAGAAATCACATAATTTCACAGAAATGGACTTACCATGCTAATTAGTTAGAATCAAGAAACAGGTGAAGCGTTTCAGACAGATTGAGGACACAAAATGCAGTAGAAACATTATTCATTGAGCTGAATGTGTGCAAACCTGTGGAGTTATTGCCATTCTGATGACAGCAGACGTCTCCACCACTAAAGCTTTCCCCAACAATGTTAAGACAGACTTCAGAACATTCATTTTCCTCTTTGAGCTATTCCATGTGCACAATGTTCATTATTTTAGATTAGGTACAAATTTACAGGCATTCTTGTATGTAACTAATTTTACATCTTATTAGGGTTCTCTACTACACTAAAATAATGCTTTCTAATGTATTTACAATACAGTTGATGACATTCTGTTGAATTCTAAACACTTCATATAACTTCCTTTGACTGTCCATTAACAATCTGAATATGAGAAAAAATGAAGCAGTAAAGAAAAATAGAATTAGAAAATCAAATTTCTCAGAGTTCAATAAAGCTCTGGCAAACCAACGTTCAGTCATTTTAGACAAGCTATATCCATACTCTTTATGAAAAAAAAATAGCATAATAATTTGCATCCTTTTGGAAGAAAAACAATAGATGTGTAGTCTATAGGAGAAAATGTAAGTAATTTAACACTTTATGTCACTCCACTGATGATTTTGTTCAGTGCCACTAAAGATTTTGAACAGGCGATGTTGTAATTGTAGCTGCTTCTCTAACAGGTAACACTTGAAACTGTTCAGAAATAAAGCAAAAGGTGATGGCTCAGGAGAAGGGGGATTGCAGAAGAGTACCATAGTCTTGTGGAGATTTTCTAGTGTGTGTGTGTGTGTGTGAGAGAGAGAGAGAGAGAGAGAGAGAGAGAGAGAGAGAGAGAGAGAAAATAAATCAAATTCATCAAATTCGACCACTCAAAAACATCTTATAAACATATGGGGTCTTGAGAGACAGTCCTTAGGCTCTTGTTGCTTGGTTGCTTCTGCAGAGGACCTGGGTTGAATTCCAAGCACCTACACAGTAGTTCATAAAGGCCTGTTGCTCCATCTTCAGGGCATCTAACTTCTCTGTTCTCCATGCACTTTTCATACTGTGTTTGTGGGTCCAAGCAAGCACATGAGCACACACACACACACACACACACACACACATGCATACACAATTTAAAATAAAATAAATATTAAAAACTAGAAGTTGGAAGAATTGAGAGAAAGGAAGGAAGGGAGGGACAGATCAAAGTGATAGGTGAAAGGAAGGTAGGAGTAACATCCCAACATAGAAGTAGACAGAAGTAACCTGCCAGAGACAGACATTGTAGGAGTCAAAGTATTGCTTTTACAACTTCATCTCAGTTCCCAGTGAAAGGAAATTGCTTAGAAAGCAGAAGCCAAGGGTATAAACATCATTTAGATATAAAAATTGAAGTCTTTCTTCTGTTTATGTTTGTGGACACTAATCATTCAAGTAGTGGCTTTACTTGAAGCAGTTTCATATATGTAATATCCTTTGATCTCTCTTATCCTTTATTGTTAAACTTCCCCCTCTTTTTCTCTTTCCTCACCTAAGAGTCTTTCATCTATGTCTTTTTGTGAAGTATGTCTTTCTGAATATAATTTGTTTACTTGACAAAGTTGTATTATTTGGATTTTAAATGAAAAAACTCAGTGTTCCACATAAACAAAACAAAAGAAGAACTCTAGTTAAGCTCTCACTGACAAAGTTCAGTGCACAGTCTCCGATAGTTTTGATTCTTAATGTAAAGCTACTCACTGCAAGGCCAACAAGAAGCTGAAAAATGAATCACAGGCCAACTTGTAGCCCCACAGGAAACACCCCAGAAACCTTCTTCCTATAATTAGACTGCCTTCCCAAAAATATCCTTCTTTTGTCAATCTATCAAGGGATTAATCCATCGATTAACGTTGAGCTCTTATTTGGAAACCAGTTCCCAAAAGCTCATTACCTGTTAACAAGGGCTCCAGTGTATCAGCCTATACGAACCCTGTCATAGTCAAATCACAGCATATGTCCCTGCCTTCCAATTTCTAGGTCCAGCTAATAGTTAAAAGTACATTTGCTACATATACAACAACCTCTATAATCATAACAGTTTCAACATTTCTTTGATATCTAACTTCCACAAATATTCCAAAAGTCACGGAATCCTTGACTTGTGCTACCTTCACACCATAAAAAAATAAGATAAGTTTTACTCTAAAAATAAGAAATGATGATATATAGAGCTGAGACTTAGGGCTGGGACCAAAACAAGAAAAATCAACATAGAAATCTTGAAATATATTAACTACAAGATCAGCTTCAGGAACAATAATGATGTGTTATGAACATGATTGGGTTTAGGCTACCCTGTCACTATAACCTTAATATTTATAGGTTGGATCTCTTAGGTTGGATCCACTCATTGTCTGATAGGCTCAACTTCTACATTTTACCATCTCCAAAGAATCTTCTTTATAAATTTACTAAGATATCAACACATTGGTCAATTCATCACCTTCAGGTACCAACATTTCCCATAAGCCCATCACCTGGCAAACAAGGCCCCAGAATATGTAGCAATGGAGACATTTCATTTTTAGTAATGATATCTCAAATTCCATAATTTTTCTGTTTCTGGTAAACAAAACTACAATATTTTTTTATTACTGATAATGATTCCATCATTTATTTATATATACTTTTCAGTTCATCCTTTTGTGGCACAAAAATTTCATATATATCTATATATATATCTATATGTATATATATATATTTATCTATATCTATATCTATATCTATATCTATATCTATATCTATATCTATATCTATATCTATATCTATATCTATATCTATATCTATATCTATATATATTGTTGGTATAATGTTCTTTTAAAATGTATATGCCTTACCCTTGTTAATTTAAATGCTGATTTCCCCACCCCAACTCTCTGGTTTCAATCTGGATATTGCATTGTGATACTCACTATAAGCATCCTGTCTCAACTCTTGTGTAAACAGGACACAAATAAAGCAACTAGATACAATGTTGTACAATGGGAGGAGCCAGAGGACAGGAAAGAGGGGAGGAGCTAGAGAATAGTGAAGGGTGGGAGGAGCGTGAGAAGGCAGAGCACGAGGAGAGCAGAGCGGGAGGAGAGAGCATGGAGGACTTGGAGCATGAACCAGACCTAAGATTTCACAAAAAGCAAGTATAATGTGGGAAATCTAAATGTTAGGAAACTGAGGGCTTGGAGGTTTAGGAGGGAGTAAATATTGCCCAGCATTGTGTTCTAGGTTAACTAAAAACCCAGTCTCTGTGTGGTAACTTGGTTATACAGCTATTTAAGATTAGCAGCAAGCTTTACAAGAAGATAAAACAATAGCAAATATTAATAACCGACTACAACTATATATATGTATATATCATATAATTTTCCATATGTATTTGTATATATGGAGTATAGAGAGAATTAGAAGATAAATCTGGTTTTAACAAAACTAAACATCCCCTCAAGCTGTGCCATCCACCTTGGTGAACGTGACCTTGAGTGGGCCTTGTTCAAACTTCCACAGCATGTGTACATGGTTAGTGACAATTGTTTGGAGGTTAAGAATTTTAGACGTGGTATCCCTGCAGATGGATAGTTCTTTCATTAGCTATTAGGGGAAAAACTGTAATTCACAGAATTGATACTCATTAACATGTGCTTTGTTCTACAACTTTATTCTGTGTGAGAGAAAGTAATTATAAACGTTTAAACATAGTGTTTAAGCACATAAAATCCATCTTTATTTGCATACTATTTATATCAAATAACATGCTAATTGAGAAAAACAGAACATTTTTTAAATATATGATCACAAGTTATATAGTAACATTGTCAATGGAGAATGATCTCAGGTGTTAGTTAAATATATTGCTTTCAGTAAAACCCACCTTTTGGCACTGCTTGGCTATTTGCCCCATAATGTAACATTATAAGCCTTTGAAATGGAAAATGATGAATTTTTGAAATCTATAGAGACTGCTGTTTGAATTTTGAAATTATCTAATAAAATATTTAAATTTCCATATTAAATACTATCAAGATTAAAGCATAGATGAGAGAGAAAAATGTCATGTCAACCTTTTGTAAAAATAGAAATTTCCTAACTTAATGACAGTGCCTATGAGGGCTAAATTCTCTACAGTATGACAAGGTTCTGCTGTCATGGAGCTCACTTGCTAATTCTGAGACTTGGTGCAGCTCTGCCGTACCATGAGAGGATGCTGTCTATGGATGCTATAGTGAAGATATGCTATGCTCACCAACAACAGTACAAGCATGAGAAATCTCCTCTGGTGCCTCATCCTCACAGACTGAACGGCATTATCGCTATAATTTTTCTTCTTGTCCATCTAATTGCTGTTTAATTGTCTTGGCATCTGTAGGCTGCAGTAAGTACTAGCAGTGTGAAAAGCAAGTAAGACAGTTGTGTCATGCTTAGTTGCAGGCACCTTTGAAAATGTTAGTGTAGGAAAAGGTGAGTGGTGGGCAGATAGCCAGAGAATAAAGTGCAGGGGATTAAACACCAATTGCTAATGGTGTTGATTGCTAATGGTGTTTGCCTCAGTATTTCAGCACCCGGCAGTCTCTTCTAATGAATGGTCTAGGTGTATTTCAATTCACTCTGTAAACTATCCTGTCGTTTCAATAAAATTTTCTGGTTTTCTGAGTTTCATGACTTTAGGAATTTGCTCTTAGCAACAAAATACTCTGAAAATATAAAAGTTTAAAAATATTTTGTGGGGATATTTAAAAAACTCATGTGAATAAATCTATATAAGTAATAGTATAAATATACCAATTAAGGTATAAATTAAATCGTTGTGAAAATTGTTATTTTTTGAAGCACAAATTTATTTTCTTCAAATAGTTTTATCAACAGGACTTTAAAGTGAGGTTTGTAAAGATTACAACTTTGAGAGGAAAAATGAAAACGTCCAACCTCTATTTTGCCATGGTTTAAATACGGCACCAGTAGAGTTCACCGTGTCTTTGAGGTGCTTATCAGCCCAAAAGGAGGGCGTTTGAGTTCTGGTCATAACTCTGGTTCATAGAGCCTGTATGACTGCAGAGAAGGTTAAGAGACTTGACTTCTGTTTCTTATTGGTGAAACTGAATATTGCTTAAATAATCTCAACGAGCTCTTTCCACCAGAAAATTCTATTGCTCTGTGATATTATGTTGCCAGCTGCCGCAAATAGTTCTACCCATCCATCCATCCATCCATCCATCCAACCATCCATCTATTTATCTATCTATCTATCTATCTATCTATCTATCTATCTATCTATCTATCTATCTATTTTTTTAATTTATACAATCTATTCACTTTGTATCCCAGTTGTAGTCAGCTATACCACTCCTGGGCATATATGTGAAAGATGCGCCACTGTACAATAAGGACAAATGCTCAACTATGTTCAAAGCAGCTTTATTCATAATAGCCAGAATATGAAAAAACTTAGATGCTCCTCAACCAAAGAATGGATACAGAAATTGTGGATATTTACACAATAAAAAACGACTAAGCTATTAAAAACAAGGAAATCATGAAATTTGCAGGCAAATGGGTGGAACTAGAAAAGATCATCCTGAGTGAGGTAACCCAGAAACAGAAAGAAACTTAAGGTATGTGCTCACTGATAAAGTTATTTTAAAGTATTAATTTTAAATCACAGGACCCTAAGATGCCTCAGAAAATATATATCACAAGTTTGATTGTCAAATTTAAATCAAGAACTGTATGTATGTGTTTATACCATAGGTGATAAAATAATAAAATTGTCATCTCATTACATGGAATAAATTTTAAAATAATAATATTTGAGACAATATGTGTTAATTTTATTTTACTGTCTTCACTGACAATGAATATTATTGGTATTAAATAATTGTTATATTATTACATTGTGCAGATCAATATTCAACATACATTATTGAGTTTTTTTCTAAATTATAAATTTCTAAGTCTAAATTATACTTCATTTATTAAACTTTTCTTTATATTTCCCACTCAAAATTCTTTTTTCCATCTTTTTTATTATCATCAGTTATTACAATTTATTCAATTTGTATCCCTGCAGTGGCCCCCTCCCTCATCTCCTCCCAATCCCACACTCCCTCCCTCTTCTCCTCCTATGCCCATTATTGAAGTTTAAAATGTAAATTTGAGGAAAATGAATCCACACCTTTCTCTTAATTAACAACAATCCTGACTTCATGTTCAAACTTAATGCATGGCTGAGTGAGACCTGGATCAAGGTAAGATCAAAATATTTCATATGAACCTAGCATTTTTTAAATCTGGGCTTCATGTAAGCTCTAAGTCTTTCTCAAGAAATTCTAACTACAAATACTGATAAAGACATTATAAGAATGCTATGTGTACCAGTGTTCATTTAGGTGTCATCCACCCAAAGAGCATCAGACCCGATGCGTCTAAAACAAAAAGGGGGAACTGTAGAGAGCTGCATAATGCCACGCCTTAAAGATGGAGCTGGTTTCCGCCTTCCACCTTCCCGATGGTGAGTGCTCTCTGTCACAAACAACTCCATATTTGGCTAAGGCTGAGAATCTGGCTTGCTTCCATGTATGTGGACCTATCTGCATTGCCCATAAGGCATGCTGGGGTTGGCTACCCAGAGGCTATTTTAAGCTGTGGGCTGGCTTTCCCCAGGGTCAGAAGATTGTTCAAGGTTCCTGAATAAACTGCATTGAGAAGGAAGGAAAAAAATAAAAAGACCAGAAAGAAGGAGAGGAGGACCTCCCGTATCAGTGGACTTGGGGAGATGCATGCATGCAGAAAGCGGAGGAGGGTGGGATTGGGAGGGAAGGAGGGAGGGGCTTATAGGGGGATACAAAAGGAATAAAGTGTAATTAGTAAAAGTTAAATAAAAAATTTTTTTAAAAAGTGAAAAAAATAGAAAAAAAAGAATGCTATGTGTAAGAAAATTCATCTTTAAAATCTAAAGTGTTATCCCTTTCACTAGAAATAAAAAATATAAAAATGTTAATCTTCAATTGTTTTGATTTTGTCAGTATCTAAAAGAGTATAGTTCAAATATTAATGATAATTTCTCCTCAAATGTATCTGACCTGATCTTTTGCAGATTGTAATAGCACAATATTCTTTTAAACAGTAGACATGAAATCAATTATTCATGTGAACTATTATATCGCAAATGAATGTAAAGGGCACAATCAACTTTTAATACACTACCGGGAAACATATTTCTTATAATTGAGTCTTGCATAAAAATCATTAAAAGTACGTTATACATTTATTATCCATTTAAGTGCATACAATACATCTCAACTTTTTGTAATTGGAATGTTGTTTGGTTTTGAATTTAAAATATATTTCTATATCATGCCCAAGCAGACAGTGTGCTTTTTTTTTAATGTTTCAAAAATATTAACATTTCAAATGAATATTCATTCATATATGGTACTCCTCTTCACAGGTCTCTGGTGACTAAGGAGGTTGAGCATTTCTTTAAGTGTTTGTCTGTCGTTCTATATTCCTCTACTGAGGATTCTCTGTTTAGCACTCTACCCCATTTTTTTCTCTCTTTTTCTTTTTATTAGTTACAGTTTATTCACTTTGTATCCCCCCATAAACCCCTTAATCCTCCCCTCCCGGTCCCACTCTCCCTTTCTCTTCTTTGCTCATGCCCGTCCCCAAGTCCACTGATAGGGAAGGTCCTCCTCTCCTTCATTTCTGATCTTAGTCTATCAGATCACCTCAGGAGTGGCTACATTGTAAGGTTGGTCCCCCTCAGGGGGAGGTGATCAAAGAGCAGACCAATCAGATTATGTCAGAGGCAGTCCCTCTTCCCATTACTATGTAACCCACTTGGACACCACACTGCCTTGGACTACATCTGTGCAGGGGTTCTAGGTTATCTCCATGCATGGTACTTGGTTGGAGTATGAGTCTCTGGGAAGTTTCCTGTGTTCAAATTTTCTGGTTCTGTTGTTCTCCTTGTAGGGTTCCTGTCCTCTCCAGATCTTACTATTTCCCACTTCTTACATGCTGCTGGAGAAGTGGTTCAGTGGTTAACAGCACTAGTTGCTGTTCCAGAGGACCCAAGTTCTATTTCCAGCTCTACCCCATTTTTAATTGGAATACTTGATTTGTTGCTGTTTAATTTCTTGAGTTCTTTAAATATGCTTGATATTAGCCCTCTGTGAGATACAGGGTTGGTGAAGATCCTTTCCCAGTCTGTAGGCCTATAGTTTGGTTTTAATGAGAATGTCCTTTGCTTTACAGAAGCTTTTCTGTTTCATTTACTGATTGTTGATCTTTGAGCCTGAGCTGTTGGTGTTCTGTTCAGGAAATTGTCTCCTGTGCCAATGAATTCAAGGCTCTTCCACACTTTTTCTTCTAATAGGTTTAGTGTGTGGTTTTAGGTTGAGTTCTTTGATCCACTTGGACTTTAGTTTTGTGCAGGGTGATAAATATGGATTTATTTGCATTTGTCTACATGTAGACATCTAGTTAGACCAGCACCATTTGTTGAAGGTGCTGTCTTTTTACCATTGTATGATTTGGGGGTATTTGTTAAAATTCAAGTATCAATAGGTATGTGGGTTTATTTCTGGGTCTTCTATTTGATTTCATTGATCTACAGTTCTGTTTCTATTCCAGCACCATACCATTTTTATTACTCTTGTTCTGTAGTACAGCTTGAGATCAGGGATGGACATACCTCCTGACAATCTGTTGTTGTATAGGATTGTTTTAGCAATTCTTTTTTGTTGTTTAATTTTCTTAACTTTTAATTAAAAAATAATTACTGCACTTTCCACCATTATTTCTGGCCTTCAGTACCTCCTAGGTGCCCTCTCTTCAATAATACCTTAATAATCTTCCCATTTCTACCTCACCAAGTCAACAACCTCTTTTGATTATTCTAGTCACTTGTATGTATGTTTGTGTGCATGTATATATACACACAGTAGATAAATACACATTGCTGAGTAGATTTTTGTTGTTTTTGTGTATATGGTACCAGGGTTGACCATTCTGTATTGGACAATAGATATAAGGAGGGACTCATCCCTATATTTTAAGAGAGGTCAATGTTCTTTCTCTCAGCATTCATTAGTTGACTGTAGTGGTTTATCTATAGGTAGAGCCTCCCAAACCTTTCTCCTTTACACATTAACATGTCCATTGATTTTCCTATTGTCTTATTTATGTAGCCATTTCTAAAAGCAACCATTTCACAACTCACTTTCTTGTATTTAGCTCTTACAATCTCTCTACCTTGGCTGGAGAGATGGCTCAGGAGTTAAGAGCACTGGCTGCTGTTCTTCCAGAGGTCCTGAGTTCAATTCCCGGAAACCACATGGTGGCACACACCCATCTATAATGGACTCTGATGCCCTGTTCTGTTATGCAAGCACACATGCAAATACAGTATTCAGATGCAGAAATTAATAAGTCTTTAAAAAATTAAAAACAAAACAAACAAACAAAAGAGCAACTTCTCCATGAGTTGTAATTCCTGAGTCATATACAGGAGGTGTACTGTATATGCACCCACTGTGGTTTTCTGTGATGAGTAGTGGCTACATTTATCTTTATGTGGATCTTGCCATACTGCTAATTTCTGTGGCTTGTAGGTGTAGTAACCACTTAGAACTATTTAATTTCTTTCCTCCTTTGTCTCCTCCTTTGGAACTAAGGAAGATAAAACATAGGAAAGAGGCTTTCAAGTCAGATACAGCCAGAGTCATTTGAATCCCATGTCTCAAATTTATGTGATTAGTTTACTTGAAAGCAGGCTTGGTAAGGCACACATGATTAGAGGACTCTGTAATCTATAAATAGAGATCATTTACTTCTTTCTGAATTTCTGTGTCCTTTTATGCATTTTCCTTCCCTGCTGCAAGAATTAGAATGTTGACTGTGATGCTGAGTAGAAGTCTGGATTTTTCCTCCTCCTCATCTTTTCGTCTTAGAGGAAAATGCTCAGGATTCACCGTCAGGCTTCCTATAAGTACTATTATGGTTGCTTTTTAAAAGAATTAGTGCATTTATATGTAACAATGATGTTTTCCTTTTCTGGTATAATTTTGGTAATCGTTTATAACACCTGAGATTTTTAGCTTTCCTGAGTTAGTTTGTTTATTTCACTTCTGTTGGGCCTGCTCTTGAGACTCAGAGTCAGAACCATAAGGAAGTGTGGAAGTTCTCTTAGAAATGTTATCTGAAATAATTGAGGACAAGATGCCTCAGTAAACAGTTCATTGTGTTTTTTTTTTTTTAAAGCTCCACTCACATTTTATTAGTTCAAGTATGATTTTGTTTCCATTTGGGTAGGTACTATACCAATGACAAAAATCTACATCATTTCCAGGCATAGAATAAGAACAGATGATAGTGAAACTTACTTCCATGTGGATCATTTTATGTTAGAAAACATGCTGCTTGTGTGAATTGCAATTTTTTTTATTTTTATTTTTTATTTTTATTATTAGTTATGTTTTATTAACTCTGTATCCCAGCTGTATCCAGCTCCCTCATTTCCTCCCAAACCCACATTCCGTCCCTTATCTCCTCCCTGCACCTTTCCAAGTCCACTAATAGGGGAGGACCTCCTTCCCTTTCATCTGACCCTGTTATATCAGGGATCTTCAGGACTGGCTGCAAAGTCCTCCTCTGCGGCCTATCAGGACTGCTCCTCCCTTGGGGGTTGGGGAGGTCAAAGAGCCTGCCATTGAGGTCATGTCAGAAATGGTCCCTGTTCCCCTTACTGGGAAAACAAATTGGTAAGAAGTTCTAGGTTATATCCATACATGGTCCTTGGTGGAGTATCAGTCTCAGAAAAGACCCCTGTGCCCAGATACATTTGGCCCTTGTGGAGCTCCTATCCTTGCCAGGTCATACTAATTCCCCCTTCTTTCATTTGATTCCCTGTACTCTGCTGAAGGTTTGGTTATGAGTCTTAGTATCTGCTTTGATACACTGCTAGGTAGAGTCTTTCAGAGGCCCTCTGTGGTAGGCTCCTGTCCCGTTACTTGTTTTCTTCTACATCCAATGCCCATCCCATTTGTCATTCTAAGTGAGGATTGACCATCTTACCCCAGGTCTTCTTTCTTGTTTATCTTCTTTAGGGGTCCTTCAAAACTAGAAGCCAGGCATCAGACCCCTCCCACACACATACCCACTGTGGAAAACTGAGGGTCACTTGGGACATTGAAGCCCCTGCTCTGAGGATCCAACTGAGGTGTTAAAGGCAGATAAAGGCCGGAAATTGAGCCACCACCATCACTAGCACCTGCTACATATACAGTGCATGCACAGGTAACCCCTTAGAAGCCTGCAAGGCAGAGCTCCCCTCCCACACACTCAAGGGTTCAACATTCTCTATCACTCTGTCCCTTGAGGCACACTTACACACACACACACACACACACACACACACACACACACACACACACACGTGTGTGTGTGCCTGCATTTGCTCTTTTCAAATTTGGGATGTGGCCCGTGGTAGCTCAGTAACCAAATAGTTTTCCAAAGTAAGGGGAACAAGGACTATTTCTAACAGGATCTCAAGGTCAGGCTCCTTGATTCCCCCCAGGCCCCAGGGGAGGAGCAGTCCTGTTAGGCCACAGAGGAGGACCCTACAACCAGTCCTGAAGATACCTGATAAAACAGGGTCAAATGAAAGGGGAGGAGGTCCTCCCCTATCAGTGGACTTGGAAAGGGGCAGGGAGGAGACCAGGGAGGGGGTGTGGGGTTGGGGAGGGAATGAGGGAGTGGGATACAGCTGGGACACAGAGTTAACAAAATGTAACTAAAAAGAAAAAAAAAGTCCTCCCCTATCAGTGGACTTGGGGAGGGGCGTGCATGCAGAGGGTGGAGGAAGGAAGGGATTGGGACTGGAGGAGGGAGGGAACCACAGGGGGGATACAAAGTGAATAAAGTGTAATTAATAAAGAAAAAAATCAACATTACTCCCAGAAATAAAATTTATTCTCCTCCTTTCCATAATTATCTTGTTCTCTACCTACTGAAGAACATTGTAATGTTGTATTATCAACCTGTTGAAAAACATTTAAAAATTCATTCTCATTTCTAATTCTTTCTTTGTTTAATATCATAACCCATTTTTGTTATTTATGTAAGCAGCAACAAAGAACAACCCTGAACATTACTAATGCTTTTAACCCATTCACATGCATGCCTAAGGCTTAATTTACCAGGTGGCATTGGATGGTAATGGTGTGGAACCTTGAGAGGAAGTCCTCAGAAACAGGAACTTTCCCTGGAAGTCTTCCTGTTTTGTTCACTGTGGTCATCTGTGCTACTCCACAAGATTCCACAGTTACGGGCCATTGCTCTCTGCCCATAGCAGGATTGAGTCAATATATGTGACTGCCTATGGCTCTCCAAAACTGATATAAACAAATATTTCCCCATCTACTATAGTTTTGCAATAATGGTCTTCGCAAATATAATTGTCTTCTGATGAGACTGACGAAAGATGCTGACAAGACACAGTTTGAATGCTGAGGTTCCTGTCATGACACAAATAAGAAATAGGGACCTACCGTCAGACAAAAAGCAAAGGTGAAAACGAAGGGAAGGGTTTTGTGGAAGCTTCTCACACGAGGAGTGTGAAATTGCTGGAAGATAACAGCCTAGCACAGAACAGAAAAGAACCACAAAAGCCCTTGACCAGACTCTGGAGGGGCTGGTGGATTTCTATTGTTTTAAACATATGCTTCTGTCAAATTGTCACAGCAGCCCTAGGAAACAAAAACATGATTCTTACGCTTATATATGACAAAGTGATGTGAAGGTTCTAGTTAATAGGAACTGTTATTCAGCTCCTTACCCCCAAGTTGTCTTCTGACAAGTCCTTGAGTGCACTGCATTGCTTTTTCCCTCCAAAGAAAAACCATTTGCTTTAGAGGAGGCTCTGAGTTTATATAATGGAGGAAAATTAATTGAACATGTAATATTACTACAAAAATATTAGAAGATGATTTTGTTTTGATTAATACCTGATACGTGAAAGCAGCAAAGGCTCATAAATTTCTATATTATGTATTTAAGCCACCAAAGTGCCTGTGGTAACTGAGTAGTGTAACAGACTTCCTTTGCATTCATTGTTTCACTGAAATTTACATGTATCTATAGCAAAATGTCATGCCTTACTTTTGGCTTTTAATTAATTAAAAAATAAGTTAATTAAAAAAGAAATCTATTCAAAGCCATAAAGTACACTGCATGGGAGCAATTGTATGCAACTGTATCAGAAAACAGGCCAGTCCCACTGTCAATGGATTTTCTTGGAGGAGGATGAGTAAGAAGCATTGTTCCTTTGCATATCAGTGTCATCTGTCATTGAGCAGGTGAAGGAGTAGAGACAATCACAGGATTATAGTTAAATATTACACTATCCTTGCTTGTCCTTTTGACTTGTGACCTTCTATATCATTGGCATCTTCAGTAGAGAATGTCTATCTTGTATAGCCTGTGTCCAAGTCCATCAGAAGAGTAAAGGAGGTCCAAAATGGCAACATAACATGAAAATGCACAGATGAGCTATAGGCACACAAAGAAGACCAATGATTCCAAGAAACAGAAACCTACAAGGATCCCTGGAGGTGCTGAGAAGGACACCAGGCTTCTGGTCATATATGGATTGATGGTAAGACATCTTGCTCACAGTTATAAAGACAAGAAACCCAGCAGCCTGGAAGATGAGGACACTGAATTAGGTGGCATAGGAGTTAGGCAAACAATGCCTTGCCGTATACTTTTAAATGTAAATACCTAGGTCATGAAAGCCTGACAATTCTATGTGGCTGTAAAGATAAATTTAAACTGTGGAGTCTGTTTCATTGCTCTGTAGCACTAGGGCTTGAACCAAGGGCTTCACATCCAGGATACACTCTTTCTACTTCCCAGATAAATTCCCAGCCCAAACTGTGGAGTTCACATGTCTTTTCTTTTAGACATGAATATAAACCAAGCAGGCCACTCTCCTCAGAGCTGCGATTGATTAACATTTTGGTAACACAGTCACAACAATTGCCATTTTCTCTCCTTAAGAATTTTATAAAGAGACACTTCATAGAGCACAAGGCAATAAAATTATTGTACAACATTAAAAGGTAGCTTTACTAAACTGGAATGAAGTGAATTCTAAAACCTTAGTCGTTATTGCCAACTTGTTTGTTTACTACAGCTGTATAAGGTTAAAGGGGCTATTGGTTTTGAAGAAAGAAAAGAAAGTGGTACATGATGCCAAGTCCTTCTTTTACAAATGATCTGTAACTGCCTTCTCTTTCCAGGATATTTGGTCTTTGCTGTGGAAGAGTATGCAGTAGTGGAAGTTCTGGTCTGTTCTACCTGTTTGTGGCTAATTTTTCAGGATTCCATCTACTAATTACTCTTTATTCTTTTTATTTTTTTAATATTAATTACAGTTTGTTAACTTTGTATCCCTGCTCTATCCCACTCCCTCATTCCCTCCTAATCCCACCCTCCCTCCCTCATCTCCTCCCTGCCCCTTTCCAAGTCCACTGATAAAGGAGAACCTCCTCCCCTTTTTTCTGATACTGGTTTATCAGGTATCACCTGGACTGGCTGCAAAGTCCTCCTCTGTGGCCTAGCATGGCTGCTCCTCCCTCTGGTGGGGTGGGGTCAAAGAGCCAGCCATTGAGTCCATGTCAGAAATAGTCCCTGTTCACCTTATTAGGGTACCCACTTGGATACTGAGCTACCAAGGGCTACATCTGAGCAGAGGTTCTAGGTTACAACAATACATGATCCTTGTTTGGAGAAGCAGTCTCATAAAAGACCCCTGTGCCCAGATATATTTTGTCCTTGTGGAGCTCCTGTACTCTCCAGGTCATATTAACTCCCCCTTTTTTTATGATTCCCTGCACTCTGCCAAAGGTTTCGTTATGAGTATTAATATCTGCTTTGATACACTGCTAGGTAGAGTCTTTCTGATGCCTTCTGTGGTAGGCTCCTGTCCTGTTACTTGCTCTCTCCTACATCCAACATCCATCCCAATTGTCTTTCTAAGTGAGGATTGATCATCGTACCCTGGGTCCTCTTTCTTGTTTATCTTCTTTAGGTGTAGATTTCAGTATGTTTATCCTAACTTATAGGTCTATATAAGTGAGTATACACCACTTATATGTCTTTCTGCTTTTGCTGTATATTGCCTTTACTATGTTTAGATATGTGCCTTGTATCCCTGATCTCTCCAAGACTTTAAACATGAATGGGTGTTGGACTTTGTCAAATGCTTTTTCAGCATCTAAGGAGATGATCATGTGGTTTTTCTCCTTCAGTTTGTTTATGTGGTGTATTACATTGATGGACTTCTGTATGTTGAACCACCCTTGCATGCCTGGGATGAAGCATACTTGGTCATGGTAGATGATATCTTTGATGTGTTCTTGGATTCAGTTTGCAAGTATTTTATTGAGTATTTTTGTGTCAATGTTCATAAGAGAGATAAGTCTGAAGTTCTCTTTTTTTGTTGGGTCTTTGTGTGGTTTAGGTATCAGGGTGACTGTCCCTTCATAGAATGAGTTTGGTAATGTACATTCTGTTTCTATTTTGTGGAATAATTTGAGGAGAATTGGTGTTAGCACTTCTTTGAAGGTCTGGTAGAATTCTGTGCTGAAACCATGTGGCCCAGGGCTTTTTATGGAGGGGAGACTGTGAATGACTGCTTCAATTTCCTTGGGGGATATAGGGCTATTCAGCCTTTCTACCTGATCTTGACTTAATGTTGGAAGATGGGATATATCAAGATAATTGTCCATTTCATTTAGGTTTTCAAATTTTGTGGCATATAGGCTTTTGTAGTATGAACTAATGATTGTTTGAATTTCCTCAGTGTCTGTAGTTATGTTACACTTTTCATCTCTGATTTTGTTGATTTGGATAGATTCTCTCTGCTTTTTAGTTAGTTTGGCTAAGGGTTTGTCTATCTTGTTGATTTTCTCAAAGAACTGGCTTTTTGTTTCATTGATTCTTTGAATAGTTTTATTTGTTTCTAATTGATTGATTTCAGCCCTGAGTTTGATTATTTCCAGCCATCTGCTCCTCTTGGGTGTATCTGCTTCTTTTTTTCTAGGGTTTTCAGTTGGGCCATTAAGTTGTTTGTATGTGATGTTAAGAATTTCTTCTCGCAGGCACTTAGTGCTATAAATTTTCCCCTGATCACTGCTTTCAATATGTCCCATAAATTTGGGTATGTTGTGCCTTCATTTTCATTGAATTCTAGGAAGTCTTTAATTTCTTTCTTTATTTCTTCCTTAACCCAGCTGTCATTGAGTAACAGGTTGTTCAGTTTCCATGTGCGTGTCAGCTTTTTGTTATTTCTGTTGTTGTTGAGGTCCTGCTTTAGTCCATGGTGGTCAGATAGAATACAAGGGATTATTTCAATCTTTTTGTATCTGTTGAGGCTTGCTTTATGAAAAACTATATGCTCTATTTTGGAGAAGGTTCCATGCGGTGCTGAAAAGAAGGTATACTCCTTTGAGTTTGGATGAAAAGATCTGTAGACTTCTATTAGGTCCATTTGATTTAGGGTCTCTGTAAGTGTTTTTATTTCCCTATTTGTTTTCTGTCTAGTTGATCTGTCCCTTGGTGAGAGTGGAGTGTTGAAGTCTCCCACTATTAGGGTATTAGGATCAATGTGTGATTTAAGCTTTAATATTGTTTCATTTACGAATGTAGGTGCTCTTGTATTTGGGGCATAGATATTCAAAATTGTGATGTCCTCTTGGTAGAGTTTTCCTTTGATGAGAATATAGTGGCCCTCATTATCTTTTTTGATTAACTTGGGTTGAAAGTCTATTTTATTAGATATTAGGATGGCTACTCCAGCTTGTTTTCTGGAACCATTTGCTTGAAAAACATTTTCCAGCCCTTTACTCTGAGGTAGTGTTTATCTTTGTTGCATAGGTGTGTTTCTTGGATACAGCAGAATGTTGGATCCTGTTTCAGCAACCATTCTGTTAGTCTGTGTCTTTTTATTGGGGAGTTGAGTCCTTTGATGTTGATAGAAACTAGTGACCAACAATGTTACTTATTTTAGATGTGGGGTTGGTGGTGTCGCTGAGTTTCATTGCTTGTATTCTTTTGGTTTTTTTGTTGTGTAGTTATCTATTTCCTCTGTTTCCTTAGATGTAGTTGTTTTCTTTGGTTTGGAGTTTCCCTTCTAGTAACTTCTGTAGAGCTGGGTTACTATGTAGATATTGTTTAAATTTGGTTTTGTCTTGGAATATTTTGAATTCTCTGTCTATGTTGATTGAAAGTTTTGCTGGGTATAATAGTCTGGGTTGGAATCTATGGTCCCTTAAGGACTTTATGATTTCTGTCCAGGCCCTTCTGGCTTTCATAGTTTCTGTTGAGAAATCTGGTGTGATTCTGATAGGTCTACCTTCATATGTTACTTGGCCTTTTTCCCTTGCTGCTTTTAGAATTTTTTCTTTGTTCTGTAGGTTCAGTGTTTTGACTATGATGTGACGTGAAGAATTTCTTTTCTGGTCTAGTCTACTTGGTGTTCTGTAGGCCTCTTGTATGTTTATGGCCATCTCCTTCTTTAAGTTGGGAAAGTTTTCTTCTATAAAACATTTGATATTTGATAGCAGTTTGAAGTTATAATCAAAACATTTATCAATATTTTTATTAAACACTGCAAAACATTAGGTTTCAGCTATTACAAAAAAAAAAAAGGAAAAGAAAAAGAAAATAAAAGAAAAGAAATGGACATTGGACCCTGGGATGTTCAGAAAGCCATCAGCAATTCATGAATTTTGAAGCTTTCAGAAAATACTTATCATCAGTCAGATAGAAGAGACATTTGAAATGATACTTAAATTCATAATTTCATACAGTGTCAAACACCACCAAGGATATGTAATAGATACAGCCTTCTCACTAAATGTTGTATAGAACAGTTCAGTGCAACTCATATAATGAGTACGAATTTCCTCATACCCACATGAGAGAAAAACCAAGGTGAATTTACAGGAAGAGTTTTTTCATGTGTGCCACAGCACCTATAAACAGCCTTTCTTCCCTGCAGGAAGACTCATTAGCACACAGGAAGTTGTGTGACCCTTTACTTATCTACTAGATCTGAGCAAGGTAACTACACAGTGAACACAGCTGGTTGGTGACTAGAGCATATACTTTTGAAGCAAAGCCCCATTACTTCTTTGGAAGGGGTTCCATATTTTGTTCCTTTGTGGCTGTAACTTACCACACCCAAGTAGACAAACTTTCAGACCTTTAATGTTCATCGTCTTCTTATAAATTTCTTTTTTAAAGGCATAGTGATATTTTTTTGGCATTTCAAATGTGAATGCTTTTTGTCCTTTCATGCCCATTCTAATCAGCCCAATAAAAGTTAAATGATTTTAAATTGAGATTAGCCATGCTACCTTATGTTTTGAAAAATAAATCATTTACCCCAATATAGGGGTCATGGATCTCATGCTTACTATTTTATAAAGAAGGATACTATACCATCAGTAATGTTCATATCTCATTATTTTCAATTATGAATGAAATCAATCTTCATACTAATGTTTATATTTTGGTGTGAACAAGACCTAATGAGGTGTTTATTTAAACTGTTTAGATACCTTTAATAGCTGAAAATTACAATTTCTTTCTTCTTTCTTTTGTCTTTATTTCTTTCTTTATCTATCATTTATATATTTATCTATTATTAATCATCTATCTATCTATCTCTCTATCTATCTATCTATCATCTATCTATTTGTTATGTGGTGGTGAAAACCCAATACATGGTCTTAGATCTGAATTCACAATTCATATATTTTATTAAAGTGGTGAATAATGATAATTGAAGTACAAAATATTTTTATCTTGATTTGGATATTTTACTCATAAATTGCTGGATAAATTCTTCCTGTAATGAACAGTTAAGAAAGGCAATGTGTTCTCTTAGGGTCTGCATGATATCTGTCCAGGTCCTTCTGGCTTTCATAATCTCTGTTGAAAAGTCAGGTGTGATTCTAATGGGTTTGCCATTATACATTACTTGGCCTTTTTCCCTTGCAGCTTTTAGTATCTTTTCTCTGTTCTGTATACTTACTGTTTTGAAGGGAGGATTTTCTTTTCTGGTCTAATTTATTGGGTGTACTGTAGGCCTCTTGTATTCTTATTGACCACTTGTTTATGTTGGAGAAATTTTCTTCAATGATTTTGTTGAAAATATATTCTAGTCCTTGGAGCAGGGAATCTTCTTTTTCTGGAGGTATCTCCATCCCTGATCTTAAGCTGTACTATAGAGCAACAGTTATAAAAACTGCATGGTACTGGCATAGAAACAGAAAGGTGGATCAATGGAACCAAACAGAGGACCCAGAAATAAACCCACACACTTATGGACATCTGATCTTTGACAAAGATGCCAAAACCATACAATGGAGAAAAGATAGCATCTTCAACAAATGGTGCTGGTCTAACTGGATGTCTACATGTAGAAAAATGAAAATAGTTCCATACTTATCACCCTGCTCAAAACTAAAGTCCAAGTGGATCAAAGACCTCAACATAAAACCAGACACATTAAAGCGGTTAGAAAAACAAATGTGGGGAACAGCCTTGAACTCATTGGCACAGGAGAAAACTTCCTAAACAGAACACCAACAGCACAGGCTCTAAGAACAACAATTGATAAATGGGACCTCATGAAACTGAAAAGCTTCTATAAATCAAAAGACAACATCATCAAAACAAAACGACTGCCTACAGATTGGGAAAAAATCTTCACCAACCCTTTATCTGAGAGAGGATTCATATATAGTATATATAAAGAAGTAAAGAAGCTTAAAAAACAGCAAACCAAGTAATCCACTTAAAAGATGGGGAATTGAGCTAAACAGAGAATTCTCTGTAGAGGAATATCGAATGGCAGAGAAGCACTTAAAGAAATCCTCAACCTCATTAGCCATTAGGGAAATGCAAATCAAAACGACTATGAGATTTCACACCCATCAGAATGGCCAAGATGAAAAACTCAAGTGACAATACATGCTGGAGAGGTTGTGGAGAAAGGGGAACCCTCCTCCACTGCTGGTGGGAATGTAAACTTGTACAACCACTGTGGAAATCCATCTGGCGCTTTCTCCGACAACTAGGAATAGCGCTTCCTCAAGATCCAGCCATAACCACCCCTAGGCATATATCCAAAAGAGGCTTAAGTACACAATAAGGACATTTGCTCAACCATTTTTGTAGCAGCTGTATTTGCAATAGCCAGAAGCTGGAAACAGCCCAGATGCCCCTCAACTGAAAAATGAATGCAGAAATTGTGGTGCATCTACACAATGGAGTACTACTCTGCAATGAAAAATAAGGAAATCATGAAATTTGCAGGTAAATGGTGGGAACTGAAAAGGATCTTCCTGAGTGAGCTGTCCCAGAAGCAGAAAGATACACACAGTATATACTCACTCATATAGACATATAACATAGGATAAACCTACTAAAAACTGTACATCTAAAGAAACTAAGCAAGAGAGAGGACCGTGACTAAAACATTCAATCCTCATCCTGAAAAGCAAAGAGGTTGGACATCAGAAGATGAAGAAACCAGGAAACAACCTAGGAACCTGCCACAGAGGGCCTCTGAAAGGCTCTGCCCTGCAGACTCTCAAAGCAGAAGCTGAGACTTATGGCCAACTGTTGGGCAGAGTGCATGAAATCTTATGTAAGAAGTGGGAAATAGTAAGAGCTGGAGAGGAATGGAATCACACAAGGAGAGCAACACAATCAGAAAGTTTGAATACAGGAAATTTCCCAGAGACTCATATTCCAACCAAGGACTATTCTTGGAGATAACCTAGAACCCCTGCACCGATGTAGCACATGACAGTTCAGTCTCCAAGTAGGTTACATAGTAATGGGAAGAGGGACTGCCTCTAACATAATCTGATTGGTCTGCTCTTTGATCACCTCCCTCTGAGGCTGGGAGCAGCCTTACCAGTCCACAGAAGATGACAATGCAGCCACTCCTGAGGTGATCTAATAGACTAATATCAAAAGGAAGGAGAGGAGGACCTCCCTTATCAGTGGACTTGGGGAGGGGCATGCATGAAGAATGGGGAGGGAGGGTGGGATTGGGAGGGGAGGAGGGAGGATCTTATGGGGAGATACAAAGTTAATAAAGTGTAATTAATATTAATAATAAAAAAGAAAGGCAATGTGATCATAAGTCAGTCTACTCTGCTTCGTATACCAGTGAAGTGTATAAGATTTTGAAAACTGATATCAAATATATGTCAAGAATACATTTGGTGGTATAATTTCCAACTCAAACTAATCAACAAACATAATCCATAATCTATTACACAATTTATAAATATTTTCTTAATCCTGATCATATGTGTGAATTGTCAAGGTGATTCAGCAGTAAAGTCACTAGTCAACCACCCTGATGGTTGACAGAGAAAATTAATTCTTAGTAGTTGTTCTCTTATTTCTATGTATACACATACACTAATAAAATATACAAAATTGTGAATGTAGATCTTAGACCATGTATAGGGTTCTCAATACCACATAACAAATAGATAGATGAGAGAGATAGGTAGAGGAGAAATGATAGATAAATATATAAATGATAGATAGCTAGTCAAAAGAAAGAAAAAAGAATAAAAGATAAATTGTAATTTCTCTATACACACATATACACAGGATACAAAAATAAACAAAATAAAGTATTTATTTAAGTCATTAAAATGATGTATCTAAAGTTATCTGTAAAACATTATGGTATATTTTCTTCAAAATTAATTACTATCAGGGTTTGAAGATAGTAATTCATGGTTAGGCAGTCAAGATCCCTTGCTATGAGTATGAGTTCTGTTCCTAATTCTGACATTTCTTCCTTGTGGGTACTCCACTCATGCACAAATTCACAGGTGACTATATATATATATATATATATATATATATATATATATATATATATATACATATATATATATATACACATATATATACATTCATGCATACATACATACATATATACATACATACAAATAATTTTAAAACTAATTAACCTTAAAATATTGAATATCAA
>REGO01000169.1:230743-258519 GCA_010120015.1 Rhombomys opimus | reverse complement strand
TCTTGTTTTGTTGCTCTCTTTGTGGAGGCCCTGTCCTCTCCAGCTCTTACTATTTCCCAGTTCTTACATAAAATTCCATTCACTCTGCCCAACAGTTGCCCATCAGGCTCGGCATCTGCTTTGATAGTCTGTAGGGCAGAGGCTTTCAGAGGCCCTCTGTGGTAGGTTCCTAGGTTGTTTCCTGTTTTCTTCTTTTTCTGATGTCCATCGTATTTGCCTTTCAGGATAGGGATTGACTGTTTTAGATAATTGACTGATAAGTTGCATGTAGGAAGAAAAAACATAGATGAGAATGGAGAAGACTTTGTTAATAAGTGAAATAAGCCAGACATAAGATCCATAGTCCTGTATTATCTTCCTTTGTTCTGTAGAATAAAGCTGACACCACAGAAGCAGAAAGTGCAATAAATAATCTGAGGAAAATAGAGGTGAGGATGAAGAGACATTGACAATAGGAGCCACATAGTAGTTAGATATGAGAAATAAGTTATGTATTCTTCTGAACAGAAGGGTAATCATGGATGAACACATTATGCTATACCTTTCAAGGCAACTACATGAGAGAACTTTGAATATGTTCAAAATAAAGAAGTGATGCATATTTAATGTGATAGCAATGACAAATGCCTGCTTATGATCAGTGCAGAGTGTGGTATGTATCAAAGACCAGGCAAAGCTTCATAAACATGTACTACTCTAATATGTCAGCAGAAACTAAATAAAAATATAAAATAACTAGATAAGAGGGAAGAAAATGGTTGTTGGAAACACTGAATAATAAGACTGGTCTCATTGTTTTCAAGGGTTGTACAAACTGATGAGCATGGAGGAGCCTTCTAGCAATCTCCAGCTTGAATTATCTGTGTTAACAATACATGACGTGTGGAGACATAAAAAGGGAATGTTATTATGCAGTTCTTATGGACAAACAAGGTAATGGCAAAGGCCTGTATTATTTCTGTGTCCTGTGGGGTCTCTCTTACCAAGAACTCAAACAAGGGTATCCCACTGCTGACACTGAAGTTTTGTTAAATAACCCAAGACACAGACTTCAAAAGCTACTTCCCCAGCTATCCTTCACTTCACCCATCAAATTCTTTATCCACATGTGTGAAATTTTTGAGAATTTCATATTAAGATTATGTTTCATCATTTCCCTTCCCTCTCCTCTTCTCAACTCTAGCTGTGGTTCCTCACATGTATTAGTATAGATAAATTTTGTTTAACCATAATAAGATATTAAGTGTGCACATGGCCTTTCATATTTTCTTCATTTGACAGCATTCTCTCAGTGTCCTTATTCTCCAACCCCTTCCCATTTAAACAATTCTAACCCAACATTTATATTAAGTTTGTTCTCCTGTTCCCACTCTGAAGCATTCCTCACCCAAGGGACACGTTCTACTTTCATGGGTACTACTAGTTAAGCAGATATAACTAGAGATTAGAAGCTGAGATCCACACATAAGAGAGGAAGGACCTGTGGCATTGTGCATATGTGTTTCTGTGTGTGTATACACATGCGTATGCACACGTGAGCACCCTTGGGTTAACATGAATGTTTCTCTTATAAGATCCATTTAGTTTATCCACAAACTGTGAAATTTCACTTATCTTTACAGCTTAATAAAATTCCATTGTGTAAAATATAACAGCTGTTATTATCCACTCATCAGTTGCTGGACATCAAGCTTGGTTCTATCGCCATGCCTTTGGGAACAGAGTAGCGATGAAGATGGGTGGACAGGTATCTCTTCAGTAGTATATGGAATCTTTGGGGTATATGTCTCATATTTATATATTCAGCAAAAGGGGAAGTAATTGACATACATTTTGCAGCAAGTGACGATCCAACCCAGCTCCAATGGGTAGTTAAAATCTAATCCTGACACAGATAGCCATGGTTGAATTAAATGCATCATAAAACAAAGCTAAAGGAGATGAATCTAGGAAAGATGCTGCAAGGGATAAAGAGAGTGTCTTTTGCTTTACAGAAGCTTTTCAGTTTCATGAGGTGCCGTTTACCGATTGTTGATCTTAGAGCCTGTGCTATTGGTGTTCTGTTCAGGAAGTTGTCTCCTGTGGACATGGTTTTCGGAACAAAACGACAACCTACAAATTGGAAAATGATCTTTATCAATCCTATATCTGATAAAGGGCTAATATCCAGAAATTATAAAGAAATCAAGAAGTTACACAGCAACAAATCAAGTCATCCAATTAAAAATGCAGTACATGTTTAAAAATAAATCCTATGATCTTTTTAAAAGTAGTTCTATTCTTTGATAATTTTGTGCATGTACATAATGCTACAATTTAGCAGTATTTTGAGTACTCTAAAAATTAAATGCTATATACTTTTACAAACCTTTCAGATATTCATTAGTGTAATGCTGAAAAGTAATTAGTTAAACCTATTTTTAATATGTAATTAATTAACTTGCTGTATAAAAATTACATACGTTTATAAATGTCAAATTACACAACTACAGAGCAAAACATCTTTCCCATACCCAACTTAGATAGTCAACATTATTTAGTATACACACACATATGTACATATTGAAGAGATATATGATTATTGAATATTACCATATATCAATTCTTAAAGATTTTGAGTTTTTACATCTATATTGCGCGAGTACAAATTACAGCTTACAGGTTTTTTTTTAATGACTAATCATTTCACATTCCCATTTATTGTTTTCTTAACTATTTACTCTATTGGGTTGTTATTGGTTTGACTTGGGTAGGATTCCAGGCAAACTGTAATTAAGTACATGTAAGCATGGAAGAAAAACCTGTTCTTAACAAATTACACTGAAAAAAAAAAAAAAACAAAAAAACAAACAAAAAAAAACCCCGATGTACAGGAGGCAAGATTCTGAGCTGTCATAATACTTTGCAAAATAAAACAAGAAAAGAGTTTGATTCAAATACAAAGGTGTATTATTAAAGATGATATTTCACTGCTATTCACAGGATTATCCACTTTTCTTTTGAATATTTATACTTCTGTTATGTAACTAAGAGTTAAAATTAGGAAAGGGTGTTTTTTAATTCTCTTTTAAAAATAATGTCAGCTATATTTTCATATCCAAAAACTATCTAAAATAGGATTATGTAACTTTGGAATTTCTTTTAAAATAATTGTTATAATTTTTCTTTCATTAGAGGTGACCCTAAAAATAGTGTGTGAATTGTTTTGAAACCCTCAAATTCTCACGTGCTATGATTTTGAAATATTAAGATATGGATTACTACAATTTTTAGATGTTTAGTATTTTGATAGTTTAATAGGTACAATTAGAGATACAGATCAGATTTTTGTTTGTTTGCTTATTTATTTTGAGACAAGAACATCTTGTGCAGTCTAAGCTAGTCTGAACTTGGATTCTTCCTGCCAAAACTCTCAGATTCTGAGATCATGGACAGTTGTTCATGAGACTCACTCTATATCTGCTTTCTAACTTGAACATAGTAACACAATAACTTGCATAGAGGAGGAAGTATGTCTTAGAATAATATATTAATGTCTTTATAGATTTTTTAATTCTAGATTTTCTTTAACAGCTCAAAATAGAGTTTATTAGTATATTGAAACAGTATTTCCTAACAAAAAAAATCAATACACTTATACTGTGTCCATTACTCAAAGTTATTAAAAATAATAGCTTGAGCAAATCATCTTTTAAGAGGTATATTAATATCATGCAATTATAGGAGGTTTATCTTAAAGAACTTGCAGATATATGTAAATATTGAATATTCAATCTTATATTATTTATTAATGTAAATATTTACACATACAATTAATTTACAAAACAATTAATGTTAATGTAAAATTTAAATTGAAGTTCATTAATTCAATTAATTAAATAAAAGATTAATTAAAAGACACAAACAGTATGAAATACAGTTGGTACACAATGTTCTCTGAAGTATGTTTTCCTTATAAGGGCTTAATTGTTTTTTTATTTAAAATAATTTATGAATATTAATGATTAGTTTGTGATAAGTTTTTATTAGGTATAATCCATCATATTGGATTACAAAACCAACTAATAATTATAAAAAATTTAGAGATGTAAGAGTTGTAATTACAACATCTGAAAAGGACATGATTGAATTCAAAATGTCAAGTGGAAAGCTGTTATATGAGGCACAGGGAAGGTGCTGAGGGAACAGTTGTTGGTAAAATGCTTGCTATGCAGGCCTGAGGATGTTTGGACCCCAAGAATTCACACACACACACACTCACACACACACACACATTTGAGGGACAAGGGTGCACACCTGTAACTCCACTGCTGAGGACATGGGTATGGGCTTGTTGGACAGGATTCCAGCCGATCAGTGAGCTTCAAGCTTGATGAAAGATCTTGTCTCATACAATAATCAAATAAAAGGCGGCAGCAGCAGCAATAAAAATGCTTATGGCTAACAAAGGTGGACAGTGTTAGAAAAAGTTAAATAAAGATACTTGATAAATAACTTAAGTCTTTCTTATATGTAAGTACACGCATATATATGCACCACACACTTGTATCCACACAATCAAACACACACACACACACACACATCAACAGACACAGACGTTGTTTCCTTGTGGTGCATATGGCACAGATAGAAAACAAAGTAAACATGAAAGTTATCACAGACACAGCAGAGCAAGTCCTAGTGCTGGACCAGGAAAGGGATGGGAACTCAGAGAACTCTAATTGTTTAAGGTGTGCAGTTTGAATAGTAGAAAGTTCCATATACTGCTATAGAGTTTTAAGACTAGTAAGAAGTCCTTTAAATCTAGTTTAGCATTGTGGCAGGCCTTAGGGACCAATCTCACCATTTCAAGTGTGTATTTAAACTAGTTCAGATTTCTTTTTTTTTAAGATTTACTTATTTATTATTTATTATTCAATGTTCTCTCTGCATTCACACCTGAATGCCAAGAGAGAGCCCCAGTTTCCATTATAAATGGTTGTGAGCCACCATATGGTTGCTGGGAATTGAACTCAGTACCTCTGGAAGAACAAGCAGTGCTCCTAACCTCTGAGCCATCTCTCCAGTCCTAAACTAGTGCAGCAATACTCAGGAGAATGAGTCCCACATGGTTGCAAAAGTTGTGGGTGAGCCACCTGAGGGTGTGAGCATGAGAGAGGTGACCCTGCCACTTGTCTGCCATGTGATGTCATTGGAGAGGGAGAGCTGCTACCCCTGGCTTCTTACCACGTGAGGCAAGCTGGAGATCTGGACTGGGGGTCATGAGAGCAGAAGAGCTGGACTTGGCTCACCTGCAGCAGAGCTCAGGAGAGTGAGCCCTGCATCTTGTCTGGGCAGCACAATAGAGCTGGCCCTGGTAGCTGGGTTGCAGGAGAGCCAGCCCCACAGTTGTGGGTGTGTGAGAGCTGCTTCATCCATCAACCACATTCTCATGGCAAGGGAAAGGGAGAGATGCTACCCTGCCCCTTGCCACCTATAGCAGAAGAAAGGTCTGACCCCATGTTTATGAGAGGGGCAGAGCTATCACTGTCTCTAACTGTCTGCCACACTTGGGAGGGCTGAACCCACACCTTGCTTGGGCAGCAACTAGAGCTGGCACTGGTGGCAGGGGTCCCGTGTGAGCCTGCTGAGGGCATGAGAGCAGAAGAGCAAACTCTGCCCTTTACAAACTGAGGCACTGAATGAGGTAGCCCAGCTCTTGCTGGAGTACTCACTCTGGTGGTGTATGAGGAGGAGAGTTGGCAGGCTAACAAGCTCACCTACAACCCAGACCCAGATCCAGGTCTTTGGGTTGGCTCACCCCAACATCTACCCCATTGGTGAAATTCTGGAGTGAATGAAAAGGCCATTCTTATATATCCAAAGCTGTAGGAGCTCCATGACTGAGGGAAACAAGAGTCCCAAGGAAGAATCCAACCATATAGAGTGTAGCAGAAGCCAGAGGCCTTGAAACAGGCTAATGACACAATTGCAATGAATACATGGAAATAAAGCAGTGTGGACAAAGGATAACACACTGCAGCTTCCACTATATCCATATATGTGTGACACACAACAAGATTTTTTTTAACTTTTTGGGGGTAGGTTGTAAGGGTAGAGGGTATACAAATAGATGGGGAAATGAGCAGAATAGGGGTGCATGATGTGAAATTCACAAGGATCAATAAAAAGTTAAATAAAAAAGATATGAATGTTTCCTGTTTTCTTCTTCTTTTTTATTATTATTTTTTATTTTATTTTTATCAGTTACATTTTATTAATTCTGTATCCCAGCCGTGCCCCGAACCCTCATTCCCTCCCAGTCCCTCCCTCCCTCCCTCATCACCACGGTGCCCCTTTCCAAGTCCACTGATAGGGGGGGACCTCCCCCCATTCATCTGATCCTGTTTTATCAGGTATCTTCATTGAGTTCCTGTTAGAAATAGTCCTTGTTCCCCTCACTTTGGGAACCCAATTGGTTACTGAGCTACCACAGGCTACATCTGAGAGGAGGTTCTAGGTTATATCCATACATGGTCCTTGGTTGAATGTCAGTTTCAGAAAAGACCCTGTGCCCAGATATATTTGGTCTTTGTGGAGCTCCTATCCTTTCCCCATCAGACTAACTCCCCTTCTTATGATTCCCTGTACTCTGCCAAAGGTTTGGTCATGAGTCTTTGCTTTGAAAACACTGCTAGAGTCTTTCAGATGCACTCAGTAGACTCCTGTCATACGTTCAATGCACATCCCATCTGTCTTTCTAAACGAGGATTGATCCTCTTACCCCATGTCCGCTCTCTTGATTATCTTTTTTAGGTGTATAGATTTCATTATGTTTATCACATCTTATAGGTCTATATAAGTGAATATATACCGTGTTTGTCTTTCTCCTTCTGGGATATTTCACTCAGAATGATGTTTTCTAAATCCCACCATTTGCCTGCAAATTTCATGATTTCCTCCTTTTTGATTGCTGAGTAGTATTCCATTGTGTAGAAA
The DNA here is from genome assembly GCA_010120015.1 of Rhombomys opimus. Lineage (NCBI taxonomy): Eukaryota > Metazoa > Chordata > Mammalia > Rodentia > Muridae > Rhombomys > Rhombomys opimus. Next base: position 251,541 of record REGO01000169.1, on the reverse strand, counting down.
TACCATACTTTCTGTACCCATTCTTCCGTTGATGGACATCTGGGTTGTTTCCAGGTTCTGGCTATTACAAATAAAGCTGCTATAAACATGGTTGAACAAGTATCCCTTTTGTGTACTTGAGCAAGCTTTGGGTATACCTAGCAGTGGTATAGCTGGGTCTTGAGGAAGCACTATTCCTAATTGTCTTAGAAAGCGCCAGATAGCTTTCCAGAGTGGTTGTACCAGTTTACATTCCCACCAGCAGTGGAGGAGGGTTCCCCTTTCTCCACAACCTCTCCAGCATGTGTTGTCACTTGAGTTTTTCATCTTGGCCATTCTGATGGGTCTAAGGTGATATCTCAGGGTTGTTTTGATTTGCATTTCCCTGATGCCTAATGAGGATGAGCATTTCTTTAAGTGTTTCTCTGCCGTTTTCTTCTTCTTCTGATGTCCATCCTCTTTGCCTTTCGGGATGGGGTTTGAGCATTTTAGTCAGGGTCCTCTCTCTTGATTAGTTTCTTTAGATGTATAAATTTTAGTAGGTTTATTTTATGTTGTATGTCTATATAAGTGAGTACACAGAAGATGCCAATGCAGCCACTCCTGATGTGATCTGAGGAGACTTAAGATCAGAAGGAAGGAGAGGAGGACCTCCCTATCAGTGGACTTGGGGAAGGGCATGTGTGAAGAAGGGAGAGGGAAGGTGGGACTGGGAGGGAAGGAGTGAGGGGCTTATGGGGGGATACAAAGTGATTAAGTGTAATTAATAAAGTTAAATTAAAAAAGAAAACTGAGCAAGACAAAAAAAAAGATATGATCATATTAATGTACACTACGTTCCTGTACTGACACAGGTATTAGAATACACCCTATAAATGTACACACTTAGAGTTTTAAAATTAAATGTTTTAAAATAGTTTTTTGTTAGTAATAATAATTATTTTTTTTCATTTTACAATTTATTCACTTTGTGTCTCAGTTGTAGCCCCTTCCCTCATCTCCTCCTGGTTCCACCCTCTCTCCCTCTTCCCCCTATCCCTCTCTTCTAGTACACTGATAGGGGAAGTCCTCCTCCCCTACGGTCTGAACCTAGCCTATGACGTTCTATCAGGACTTCATGGATCCTCTTCTGCTGTGGAATGGCTAGGTCTCTTCAATAGGAAGAAGTGATCAAAGCAGGCAACCAAGTCCATGTCAGAGACTGTCTCTTCTCGCATTATTAGGGAATCCACAGGAAGACTGAGATGCCTACAGGGTACATCTGAGCAGTGTGTCTAGGTCCTCTCTATTCATGGTTTTTGGTTGATGCTTCAGTGTCTGCAGTCCCTGCTAGGGCCGGTTTTTTTGTTTTTTTGTTTGTTTGCTTGCTTTTTTGCTTTGTTGGTCTCCTTGTGGAGCTCTTTGTTCCTTCCAGGTTCTTCTATATCCCCCTTCTTCAATAAGAGTCACTGTGCTATGACAAAAGTTTGGCTGTGAGTATCTGCAGCTGCTTTGATCCCTTGGTGGGTGGAGTCTTTCAGAGGCCATCTGTAGTAGGCTCCCACTCTATTCCTTCTCTTCTACCGCATCTAGTGTCTATCCTGTTTTCCCTTCTGAATGAAAATTAAACATTTTCCGTAGGGTCCTCCTTGTCATTTAGCTTCTTTATGTCTGTAGATTTTAGTATGTTTATCCTATATTATATAGCCAATGTCCATTTATAACTGAGAGGATATTTATAAGTTAATTCCTTGGAGCATAGTTGTTTTGTCACATATATTCTTTACTAGTACCATCTGCTTGCTTTCCAAAGATCACAGACCAAACAGACATCTTTTCATAATACTTTCATCTATGTGTGTTGGGCTGCTCTTTGGCTATCACTGACTGGCACTCCATTTTCTCTTTTAGTTTTCCTTTTTCTTCCTGTTCCATATACCTCCCCAAGTCACTGAGGTCATCTTTTCAGACCATTTTTTCCAAGATTGCTGCTGTGATATAATTTGGTAAGTTCATCTCTTGTATAATTTTCTTTACATGAAGGCTGGAGAGATGGATCATTGGTTAAAAACACTGACTGCTCCTTCAGAGGCCATAGTTCAACTCCTAGCACACCCATGGCAGCACAAAACTGTCTGTAAACTCTAATTTTAGAGGACCAAAGTCTCACAGAGACTATGTGTAGGCAAAATACCAATGCACATAAAATAAAAAGAAATGAAAAAAATCTCTACAGTCTTGGCTATGAGTTCAATGTCTTTGCTACCAGAAAATTAAACTATGAAAAATAGTGCCCATGTTTCTAAGGAAATAATAATCTGTTCTTTGACACAGAACATTCTTATTTCTCTTGTGGCAAACTAATGATTAGAACCATAAAGGGTTCAGAATTCTCTTTCAAGTATTCTTCAGTTATGTCATTTTCTTTTAAATAAGTAATATTTTAGTGTAATTATTACATTTTACTTTTTCAATTTTTACTTAAACTTCATAGTAGCTAAATGATAATTCACCTCTGAGTTCTAAGTGAAGAATTTTTTTGTATAAAACCTGTCATCCACAATAGTGTGACCTAGTTTTGTATTATAAAGATTACTTTACAATATTTACCAAATTGATGAAAAAAAAATAAATTTTCACTAAAAATGTTATGTTTTTTATTTTCAAGAAAATATGTGCAGGAGTGGATCCAAGATGGCAGTGCAAAACACTCAGGGTGTCTGAACAGCATCTCAGCAGTGACAGCAGAGTGAGTAGCAGGCTGTATTCTAGACCCCAAAACTCCAAATTCTGTGTTTCTCAGGTGAGAGGAGAATTCATGGGGATACTCAAAGGTCCATTTTCAGGCCACCTGGCTAATACTGAAAAAAAATTTTAAATGGATTAGAACAGAAGAGAAACTGCTCCTACCACATCATACTCAAAACACTAACTCTATGGAACAAAGAAAAATATTAAAGGCAGCAAGGGAAAAGGGCCAATAACGTATAAAGGCAGACCTATCAGAATCACAACAGACTTCTCAACAGAGCCTGTGAAAGCCAGAACGGTCTGGGCAGATATCATGCAGAGACTAACAGATCACAGATGCCAACCCAGAATAATATATGCAGCAAAACCTTCAGTCAACATAGATGGAGAAAGCAAAATATTCCATGACATAACTAAGTTTAAACAATATATACACAGCATCTCAGCCTTACAGAAAATACTAGAGGGAAAGTCCAACCCAAAGAGATTAACTACACCCTCCAAAAAACATAAGGTAAAGGCACATTCACAATAAAAAGGCAAAAGAAAACAAGCACACAAACAAATAACCACCACCAACTCCACAATAAAAGGAACTACAATAATTGGTCACTAATATCTATCAACATCAATGGACTCAGCTCACCAATAAAAAGACACACTAACAGAATAGTTGCAGAATTAGTATCCAACATTCTGCTGCATTCAAGAAAACAGTTCTGTAACAAAGTTAGATACGACCTCAGAGTAAAAGGCTAGAAAAAGGTTTTCAAGGAAACAAAACATAGAAGGAAGCTAGGGTAGCCATCCTAATATCTAATAAGATAGACTTAAACCAAAATTAATAAAAGAGACGGAGAGGGATACTTCATTCTCATCAAAGGAAAAATCCATTAGAAAGACATCACAATCCTGAATATTTATGCACCAAACACAAGTTCTTTTGAATTTGTAAAGAAACTTTTAAAAGTTAAATGACACATTGATTCCAACACCTTAATAGAGGGAGACTTTAACATCCCACTCTCACCAAGACACTAATCATTGAGAGAGATGCTAAATAGAAAAATAATGACCTTTACAAGGGCCTTAAGTCAAATGGACTTAATAGATGTCTACAGAACTTTTCACTCAAACACAAAAGAGTATACCTTCTTCTCAGAACTTCACAAAACCTTCTCAAAAATTGACCATACAGTCAGGCACAAAGCAAGCCTCAACAGATACAAGAAGATTGAAATACTCCCTTGTATGGGATGTCTCTGGCATGAATTCAGTGGCTGGCTCTTTGATCACCTCCCCGCTGAGCTGAGGGGTGCAGCTTTGCCAGGCCACAGAGGAAGACAATATAGACAGTCCTGACAAGACCTGATAGACTAGGGTCAGATAGAAGGGGAGGAGGACCTCCCCTATAAGTGGACTAGTGGAGAGACATAGGGAGAGAGGAGGGAGAAAGGGTGGGATTGGGAGGAGACAAGAGAGGCAGGCACAGCCAGGATACATATTGAATTAATTGTAATAAATAATAAATTAAAAATTAAAAAAATACTCCCTTGTATCATATCGTACCACCACAATCTAAAATGAGAAATCAACATAAACGGAAATAACAAAAAGCCTACACAGGCATGGAAACTGAACAACTCTCTACTCAGTGGGTCAGGGAAGAAATAAAGAAAAGTATAAAAGACTTCCTAGAAATCAACAAAAATGAAATTGTAACTTACCCAAACTTATGGGTAACAATAAAAGCAATGCTAAGAGGAAAGTGCATAGCGCTAAGTGCCTTAATAAAGTAACACGAGACATCTCATATTTAATGGCACAGCTAAAAGCACTAGAAAAAAAGAAGCTGACACACCCAAGAGGAATAAATGGCTGGAAATAATCAAACTCAGGGATGAAATCAATAAATCAGAAACAAAGAGAATAATTCAAAGAATCAACAAAAACAAGAGCTGGTCCTTTGAGAAAATCAACAATATAGACAAACCCTTAGCCAAATTAACTGAAAAGCAGTGGGAGACTACCTAAATCAACAAAATCAAGAATGAAAAGGGAGACATAAAGACAGACATTGAGAAAATCCAAAGAATTATTAGGTCCTGTGTCAAAAGCACATATGCCACAAAAGTTGAAGATATAAATGAAATGAACAATTGTCTTGATAGATCCCATTTACCAAAGCTGAATCAAGTAAATAAATTAAATAGTCCTATCTTCCCTGAGAAGCTGTCATCAAAAGTCTCATATTAAAATAATATTCTAGGACCAGATGGTTCCAGCACAGAATTCTACTAAACCTTCAAAGAAGAGCTAATATCAATATTCTTTAAACTATTCCACAAAATAGAAACAGAAGGAATATTACCAACCTCATTTTATGAGGCCACAGCTTGATAACTAAACTGCACAAAGATATAACAAAGAAAGAGAACTTGAGGCCAATCTCTCTTACGAACATTGACACAAAAATACTTAAGAAAATACTCACAGACCAAATGCAAGAACACATCAAAGATATCATCTACTATTACCAAGTAGGTTTCATCCCAGGCATGCAGGCATGTCCAATATAGGGAAATCCATTAATATACTCCACCATATAAAAAAAAACTTAAAGATAAAAACCCACATGATCATCTCCTTAGATGCCAAAAAAGCATTTGACAAAATCTAACACCCATTCATGCCAAAAGTTCTGGAGAGATCAGGGATAAAAGGCACATATCTAAACATAGTAAAAACAATATACAGCAAGTATATAGACAACATGAAACTAAATGGATAGAAACTTAAATCAACCCCACTGAAATCAGAAACAAGGCAAGGCTTCCCACTTCCTCCCTATCTCTTTAATATGATACTTGAAGTCCTAGCTAGAGCAATAAGACACCTACAGGAGATCAAGGGAATGGAAATCAGAAAGGAAGAAATCAAAGAATCACTACTAGCAAATGATAGGATAGTATACATGAGTGACCCTAAAATTCTACTGGAGAATTCATTCAGCTAATAAACACCTTGAGCAAAGTGACTGGATACAAAATCAACGAAAAAAAAAATTCAGAAGCCCTCCTGCATAGAAAAGATACATTGGCTGAGAAAGAAATAGCATAAAATACTTTGCTGAGACTCTAATCAAGGAAGTGAAAGAACTGAATGAAAAAAAAAAAAACTTCAAGTCTCTGAAGAAAGAAGATGAAGAAGAAATCAGAAGATAGAAAGATCTCCCATGCTCATGACTCGGTAGGATTAACATAGTAAAAATGACTTTCCTACCAAAAGCAATCTACAGATTCAATGCTATTCCCATCAAAATACAAACAAAATTCTTTAAAAACATTGAAAGAAAAATTCTCAATTTTATATGGAAAAATAAAAACAACTTGGAATATCTAAAACAATTCTGTACAATAAAAGACTCTAACACCAGCAATCAATAAATGGGACCTCCTGAAACTGAAAAGCTTCTGTAGAACAAAGGGCACTGTCAACGAACAAAATGACAGCCTACAGACTGAGAAAATATCTTCAACAATCTTATATCTAACACAGGGTTAATATCCAGAATATATAAAGAACTGAAGAAGTCAAACACCAACAAACCAAATAATCTAATTTAAAAAATGGGTTCCCAGTGGCTGGTTCTTTGATCACCTCTCTCTGAGTCTGGAGCAGCCTTAACAGGCCACAGAAGAAGACCATACATCCAGTCCTGATGAGACCTGAAAGGCTAGGGTCATATGGATTGGGAGGAGGACCTCCCCAATCAGTGGATTTGGAGAGGGGCATAGGAGGAGATGAGGTAGGAATGGTGGGATTGGGAGGGAATGAGGGATACAGCTGGGATACAAAGTGAAAAACTGTAATTGATATAAAAAATAAAAAATTTAAAAAATAGTAAAAAAAAAAAAATGGGTTCCAGAGCTAAATACAGAATTCTCAAAAGAGGAATAGTGGATGGCAGAGAAACTCTTAAAGAAATGCTCAACATCCTTAGTCATCATAGAAATGCAAATCAAGATTCCCTGCACTCTGCCCAAAGTTTGGATTTGAACCTCAGTATCTGCTTTGATACTCTGCTGGGTAGAGTCATTCAGTGGCCTTCTGTAATAGGCTGTTTTCTCCCTCTTTCAATGTCCATCCCATTTGCCTTTCTGAGTGAGGACTGATCATCTTACTTTGGGTCCTCCTTCTTGCTTATCTTCTTTAGGTGTGCAGATTTTAGTATGTCTATACCATATGTGTCTTTCTGCTTCTGGGATACCTCACTCAGGATGATCTTTTCTAGTTTCCACCATCTGTCTGCAAATTTCATGATTTCCTTGTTTGTAATTGCTGAGTACTATTCCATTGTGTAAATGTACCACAATTTCTGTATCCATTCCTTAACTTAGGGACATCTGGGTTGTTTCCAGCTTCTGGCGATTACAAATAAAGCTGCTACAAACATGGATGAGAAAATATCCTTTTTCTGTACTTGAGCATATTTTGAATATTTGCCTAGGAGTGCTATAGCTGGATCTTGAGGAAGCACTATTCCTAATTGTCTGAGAAAACACCATATTGATTTCCAAAGAGGTTGTACAAGTTTACATTCCCATCAGCAGAGGAGGAGGGTTCCCCTTTTTCCACATCCCCTCCAGCATGTATTGTTACAATACCCCAGAGTTTCCACATTACACATATCAGAATGGCTAAGATAAAAACTCAAGTGACAACACATACTGGAGAGGATGTAGAGAAAGGCGAACCCTCTTCCATTTCTGGTGGGAATATAACCTTTTGTACAATACTGTGGAAAGAATTCAGAGGCCCTCTGAGGTAGGCTCCTGTCCTGTTTCCTGTCTTCTCCAGCTCCTGGTGTTTATGGCATTTGTCCTTCTAAATGAGGATTGAGCATATTCCCTAGGGTCTTCCTTGTTGTTTAGCTTTTTCGGGAATATAGATTTTAGTATGTTTATCATATCCTATATTATATGGTTAATATCCATTGTGTGTCTTTCTGTTTTTTGGTTACCTCACTCAAGATGATCTTTTCTAGTTCCCACCATTTGCCTGCAGATTTCATGATTTCCTTGTTTTTAATAGCTGAGTAGTGTTTCATTGTGTAAATGCACTACAATTTCTGTATCCATTCCTCAACTTATGGACATGTAGGTTGTTTCCAGCTTCTGGCTATTATGCATAGAGCTGCTACAAAAGTGGTTGAGGAAATGTCCTTGTTGTATAGATGAGCATATTTTGGATATATACCTATGAGTAGTATAGCTGGATCTTGAGGTAGCACTATTCCTAATTGTCTGAGAAAGTACCAGATTTATTTCCAAAATGGTTGTACAGGTTTACTTTCCATACAGCAATGAAGGAGGGTTCCCCTTTCTCTTAATCCACTTCAGCATGTGTTGTCACTTTAGTTTTTGATCTTAGCCATTCTGATGGGTGTAAGGTGAAATTTCATGGTTGTTTTGATTTGCATCTCCCTGATGACTAGGGATGTTGAGCATTTCTATTTTTCTTTCATTTTTTAAATTCTTAAAAATTTTTACTAATCACAGTTTATTCACTTTATATCCCAGCTGTAGCCTCCTACCCATCCCTTCCCAATCCCACCCTCCCTCTTTTTCTCCTATGTCCCTCCCCCAGTCCAATGATAGGTGAGGTCCTCCTCCCCTTCCATCTGACCCTAGATTATCAGGTCTGGCTTCTTTGTATTCCTCTGTGGACTGCTAAGGCTGCTCCCCCTTCAGGTGGAGATGATCCAAGAGCCAGCCCATTAGTTCATGTCAGAGATGATCAGTCCCTGGTCCTATTATCTGGGAACCCTCTTGGACACTGAGCTGCCTTGGGCTAGTTCTGTGCAGAGATTCTAAGTTATCTCCATGCATGGTCCTTGGTTGGAGTTTCAGTCTCAGAAAAGACCCCTGTGCCCAGATTCTTTGGTTCTGTTGCTCCCTTTGTGGAGCTTCAGCCAGGATTCAAAGTGAATAAATTGTAATTAATAATAATGATAATATTAAAAAATACAAAAAAGGATTCATATGGATTTAATCAATGAGATATCTAATAATGCAGTTGTTTTGAACAGTTCTCATCAGGACTATTTTTCCCTGAAGAAGTGTGATTTTATCATTACCAGTGAATGCTAATGACTGATGATTGTCATCCCTACCCATCTTAATTTAATGATGGATTTTGTTTGCTTTCAGTATAATTAGTGTCATTTACATTTTTTATAATTAATTGATTAATATTATCATGCCTGGTACTGCAAACCTAGCTTTAGAGCTAAATTTTTTTTATTAATTAAAATAGAATTAAGTCACTTTTCCTGTTCCCATTCCCCCTTCTATTCCCTCCTTCTTTTTCCTCAATATACTCCCTATATCTCATGTCTGCCATCTCTCAAATTCTTTGATTATTATTGTTCTTTATGTTGTTGTTTTTGGAGTGTGTGTGTAAAACAATGGAAATGTTAAAAAACATACCAATGTCAAGGAGGGAAATGTTATGGTCCCTACCCTAACAAAGCTACAAGTGAGAAGGTATGGCTGGGACACTGATAATTCACTTCTCCCTAGGATGAGACCCTTGTCTTCTCCTTTTGCTGTGACTATTATCTGTCCTTTTCTTTTACTTTTCATCAACTGATTTGGTAGAAAACTCATCTATTTAAGCACAGATATTCATTAAACATTTGAAGAGAACTAGTGAAAATAAATGCCACACCCTTTTAAAAGTCTGTGTTTATTTTAAAAAACAGTAATATTATGTAGAATAATATCTATGTTATTATTATAAATGTACCATAAAACCTTTGGGCTTTTATATTTTTGTCACATATTGAACTATTGTATCTATGCTTTATACACACATTAATGGATACATAAATGAAAACCCTAATTCTTCTAACGGCTTATTTTTTAAAGGAATCTGAGACAAAATATTTTTTGTTAAGTTCTTATGCTTAGTCACTTTTATTTTGAAATCCTTGCATTGGCAAGCTTTAGGATGTTTTAGGAAAATGAGAGATTACTTTTCTATATTTTGTATTCACTCAAAAAATTCTGTTATCTGAGCTTATTGAACTGATAATATCTGATCAATATTTAGCCTAGTTTGTAACTCCAAGGAAGATGTGTAATTAGGGAGAACAAACCTTTGATGGACATGACAAAGATAAGCAATATATGTGCAGTCCAGACAGGACAACATGCAGATTTTTATATACAATCTCTTTTTCTCCTATATTTAAAGCCACTGCTTCTACACATTCTTCTTTATTCTTTTCTTCCTTCTGCATAAAGCATTTATTCTGATTTTGACATAATATCCATTGATATCCTGCATTGCTCTTTGTTGCCTATACTACCTAGGATTTTCTCTCATCACAATTTAGAATGATTCAATTATTGTAATTGCTAATAGAGAAAGTTAATTTCAATGTTCAATAATTTTATTAAAAGTACTTTGTTTGGGCATATAATGCATATGCTTGTAGATATTAGAGAATAGTTCAGATTTACAACCAGTGTGAGAATTTTATAATCAATTGAAAGATAATGAACTTGTATTTAATTATCAGTTGTTATTCTTGGAGATATGTCAGACATAAAATACAACATGCAACCTGTCGCCATTGTACTAATGCTAAGACAGAAATGTAGTATCTATCTATAAAAACAAATTATCTTAGTATTTATTGATGCAGATAAATATTAACATAATATGTGACATTATTTATTATTGAACTCAAGAGAGGGAGGCAGGAATATCACCAAAGCTTTGATGTCATACTTGGCTACATAGTTCCAGGCTTTGTCTTGGACTCAGAGAAAAACCATTTCTTAAAATGAAGAATCTAAACTAAACAGAAGCCAATCCTAAAGAAATGAATAATCTTTGATCATTAGAACAGAGTTACACAATGCCATAAAATTTATATACTAGTCTGTGTTATGAATGAAAAGGAAGTGACAATTAGACCACTAGTAACTTGTTTTAATTATAACTGTCTATTTTTTGAAAACCTAACAATACACAATATTGTTTTCTTTTATCATGTAGACTGTGTTAAAGCTAATAACACATAATAATATAAGTTAAAACCTCTGTATTGATTGCAACAATTTCGTTATGCAAAGTAAACTGATAAGGAAAATACTTAATTTTTCAGTAATTTAGAAAATTAGAATATGGGAAATAGTTTGATCAGGTATTCCTTAACATTCTCTTTCTATAATCTAATAGACTCATCATGGTTTATAATGTTTAATTTTAAATATAAACTAATTAAATTTTTTCCAGTACAAAAGATACCATTCATTCAATTAGGCATGCCCCGTAAGCACAAGTCATATATGTAAGGCATTGTTCTTAAAGTCAAGTTATATAGAATATCTTTAACCACATTAGTGGCATCCTGTCTCCAAAATATGAAATAATTAAAGCTGGATAGGATTTTCACTGAAAATACTTTATTAATGGTACCATCAGCACTTCCAAAGAACAGCATGGATAAAAAACTAAAACCCTTACTAGAATGAGTGACTGGTTCATCATTAGTTCCCTCCCATGTACTAGTGAAACAAATTTCTGATTATTCAGAGGAGATGGAAAAATATTTCTCAAAGGAATTCTTCAGAGGCAATGAAAATCAAGCCAAGAACTTTTTAATACTAAAGAGTTGGCAAAACAAGAAACATAATTCCTCAGGGCAATATATCATACACAGTAGAAGGTGACACAAAATCAATGAGCAGTAGATGAATGTAAATTTCCTGTGGGACTCAGAACATTATGTAAAATTTCTGAATAGATCATCACACATGGATTACATAATGACTAGTACCCTCATTTATCTTTTAAAGTATTTTATTAAGATTGGATCATTTATTTTAGTTCAGATACTTGTGATATTATGAAGACACAATTGACCTAAGACTTATGACAAAAGTAGTAATTTTGACAAAATAGACAGTGCTAAATCACATGACAATTTGAGCAGTAGATAGCAGTTTATATGAAGAGAGGATCAGATATGTAAATGTCCACAGAAATCTTCTTCAACTGACAATTTCATTTGATAAAATGACTGTTGGTGAGTGCAGTACCACTGACTGATATCTCCAGTGAGGTAAAATAGCATTAGAGGACACATTGCGAACAATTAGTTAAAATTAAGGTAGCTTTATTATCTACAAAATATGTAAGTGGTGCTGCAATTTAATAATTGAGACTCTTGGTTAAAATACACAATCTTGAAAGTGAACAATGCAAGAGATGACAGTGATGCAAAGACGTTCACTTAGGACTAAGCACTGAGCATATCATGTTAACTGCTCACAGCTTCAATTACATCTACTTCTAGTGATTTCAAGAGACAGTATAACACACCTTAACTGTACCATGGCTTTTAACAACAGCAAAAGGTACATAAGTCTAATGAGGCAGAAAATTGAGTAATGGAAAAGTGACAATAAAGTAAGAGATTGATGAAGATTGTAATGTGCGTGTAAAGGCATAAGACAACAAAATCTATCAATGAGTTCCTTCTTTCAAAATACCCACACATTTTCCCCAGAAAAAAATTTGCTTCAGTGATGGATAGAGTGTCACTATTTTAGAAATGAAGTGAACACATTTATTATTATTATTATTATTTTGTTATTACTTTTTGATATGTATTTCAAAATTATTTTTGCAACTTGTAGTTCTGAGTTTATTATATTGCTATTTAATAATCCTAAAAATTTATAAGGAAAGACTGAACTAACCATTTTCTTAAGGTATGTTGGGCTACCTCTGTGTGATTCCTTGTACATCTTTAAGGTTAAAACATCTTTGTAACCATAACCTAGTTGAATCCAGGCAGATTTTACATTAGCACAATTCAAACTCCATATTTCACACACAGCTACACCAAATGCATCTTTAATGATCTTTAATGTGATCATTAATGATCTTTAATGTGTTTTATAATAGCATTTTTAAGCTTTTGAAATGAGAATTTAACTAAAGCCTCATTGGCTCATTATTTTAGCAGAGGTAAAATTAAGCCCAAGAGGGAACCCTCACAGAAATCCTCTGACTCCTGAGCTTTTAAAACTGCAAGTTCTAGATAGTTTCTTCTTTTAGCCTTAAATAAAATGATTTATTTTCACCTTGTTGGTGTACAGTTTCTCAGCTGCTTTAAATTCCAACTAAAGTTGCATCAAGATTTGATTTTTATGAAAAATGAGAGATTTAAGAGGCTGTGAACAGGGCAAATTCCTGAAATAAGCAAGAGAGCACTCTAGATACAATCACTGTCCTTTAGAATGTGCTGTGTAACTGATGCAAATGATACCTTTGTCTTTCAATAGCTTTCAGCTTTCAAATAAGTCATGGTGAGAAGATATTTACATTATCAAGAACTAAAATCAAGAAGTCTGTGTTTATTATTTTGATTGCTTTACACATAGCACTTTAATTAGAAGATGACATTTAAACATGTCTAAGAATGTTGATAGAACAATTGCCTCACTGTATAATGTACATTACCTCCATATAAAATATATTGAGAAATAAAATGCAAAAAATATGTTATGATACATGACAAGAATATAACAATGTCATCTGTTGTATCTTCAATCAGTGTTTCATATTTGTAGTACAGTATCACAAAAATTATAGTTTTATATTTATTCTAAACCAGAAATAAGAAAATTAAATGTTGTAAGTAAAAAATCATTTAGGTTAAAATGTGAATCATCCTCACTGTGGTGGTTTGAATGGGAAATACTCCCATGGATTCATGAGTGTGAACAGTTGGCCATCGTGGTGGCAACTGCAGAGCCTTCCTGATTTATTATCTTTCTCAAACTCCATGTTAATTACACTTAACGTGGGAAATAGAGAAAAAGCAATCATTCTTGAGATATCTCTCATTTATTTGTACGATGACAATATAATGCAGTAGGAGGAAAATCTCTGAAAGAATTAAATTACATATATCTTATTATTTCACATGAACTTCTATACAGTTTTGGACAGTTTTGAAGTATGAAATTACATATTAAGCATATCTAACTCATTATACATTAAAATGTAGGATTTATTCAGAATCTGGAGGTTAATATTTCTTCATAGTTAAGATTCTTAATGATCAAAATGGTTCTTGGTATTGAAATATTTAGTGCACTAAAATGTCCAAGTGGGTTCCATAATAATGGGAACAGAGGATTGTCTCTGACATGAACTGATTGGCCTGTTCTTTGATCACCTCCCCCTGAGGGGGGAGCAGCCTTACCAGGCAAACAGATGAAGACGAAGACAATGCAGCCTGTCCTAATAAGACCTGATAGACCAGGGTCATAGGGAAGCAGAAGAAAACCTCCTCTATTAGTGGACTTGGAGAGGAGCATGTATAGAGAAGGGGGAACTACAGGGGGACACGAAGTGGATTAAGTGTAATTAATAAAAATTAAAATAAAAAATAAAAAAGCCTATGAAATGGAGTATTTGTCTTCCCTTTAAAACTAAATTTAAAAGAGTATGTATGAGGGTTTTGTCTGCATGCACATATAATATTTACCATAAGCATGCCAGGTGCCTATAAAGGACAGTAATTATTAGAGCCTATAAATTAATCCTGAATTAATAATTCAGTCCAAGATGTGGTCTGTAGGGACATGGTCAAAGCGTTAACTTTTTGTAAGAGAAGGAGAGTAAACAAATAGATTTGCAAATTCTGCTGATTAATATGCTCTTTTGTTTCTGGAAGACATCTGGAGTCTTCAGATAATCTCTTGTATGTCAACAATTTTTATTCACTATGATTTAACCAGAGCTTCACTGAAAAGCACAAATTGAACAAATATAATCTTATAGCCACTAGAGATGATTCAGGGAAGTAGATATGATAGAAAGTAGATCGATTAAGAGAAAGATGATAGATCTATAGATGATAAGTAAATGATAGATGGTACAAATAGAGAAAGAGCAAGAAAAAATGAGGTAATAAATTATGTGTAATTGCCACCTTTTTCAGTTATGGAAGCTGGGAAACCACAGAGTTCGCTGTCGTCTTGCCATCTAGAAGCTGGACACACAGGGAAGTTCAATAGTGGGCTCACTGTAAGATTCATGGTTTGAGAACCTGGGAAGCTGAAAATGTAAATTTCAGTTGAGAGCATAAGGTGAGGGAAGATGATGAGAGCATGAAAGTTTAGATGCTAATTCTGTCGCCCAGAAACTATCACAAAAACAGTCTATATCGAAACTATCCTCCATGAGCTAGTTGATACATAGCAACACTTTCTACTCGGCATTGCTGGCTGCTGATGTTCAAGGCAGCCCTTCCCGTTCTTGTTATCTGTTTGTTTATACTGACAGAAATGTACCTTGTATTTTATTTTTATTTATGTCTTCCTTTTTGTCATGTGTGTTTTTGTATGTAATTACAGTTGTATTATTTTTAAATCTTATCTACTATTGCATTGTTACTGCATTTCCTTAAATTTTGACATCTTATGAATTTTACATGTAGCTCCTGCCAGTGATTTATTCTTCAGTATTGGGTAGATTTGAAATCCTGAGAACTAGAACACATTGCTGTTTACATATATATATATATATATATATATATATATATATATATTTCAGAATATTTGTATATACATAATGAGGTATTTTGGTAATGCACCCGAGTCTAAACAACATCAGAATTTCCATCATTTGGTAAATGTAAATCTTGTATGTACAATGAAAGATTAATGTGCATAATGCTTCATTCTATGTGGGCTGGATATCATGAATACAGGCAGGAGGCTCTGATCTTCCACTTTTAGCAGCATGCAGCAATACAAAGTTTAAGAGTTGGTAAGTTTTTAGACTTTTAAACATTTTTAAACATTTTCTAGGAAAATGTTTATTTTACATATATATATATATATATATATATATATACACAGAGAGAGACTAAGGCAGAGAAACAAACACAAGAGAATTCTCATCAGATGAATGGGTGACAAAGATTTTTCTCATATTTCATAACTTGTTCTTCACTTTACTTCTTGTTTTTCAGTAAGATTATTTCCAAAAACATTCCAACCCAAGAAAACTAGACAATGATTTTGAATGCTATTCTTGTTTTTTAAAAAATCAGGATTTTATTTATATTCTTTACATTTCCTTTCAGTTGGCCTTATTGTTTTCCAGTTTCTTTACTCTCAGAATCCTTCTAATTTCTGGAGACTCCATTCATAATTCCTTTAAGAACATAGCCCTTCATCATTTCAGTTATTATGATGTAGCCTAAGCTGTTCACTGCTGATACCTCTAATTGAGAAAACACTTATCAATGCACATATTGTTCAAGAAATCCTAATTTCTGATGCTCACCTTACTTTTTTTTTGTTTTCATTTTTTTTTACCATTTTGTGAATCGAGTCTATGTCTTTAAGTAGATAGGCAAATGTTCTTCCAGAGGGCAACACAACCTTTAGGAATTTTGGTTCATACTCAGCATTTAATTTTACTTAATTTTTCAATTTTGACTTTATGTTAATTATAGAAAGCTTAATATGTTACTTTTGTCTTGAAAAGATAGGAATATTTTAGCTTTAATATGATGCTTTCTAGCTGAGAATTTTAAGGTGGAAACAAGACTAGCACACATTAGTAGCAAATATATATATATACACACATATATATATCTGTGTGTCTATAAATATGTATTTATATTATATATAATAACATATATACATAATCTTAATTTAGTTATGTTTTTTTCTATATTAAGTCTATTGTTATTTTATTCTGAATAATTTATCATGGGTAGTGCAAATAGTCTGAGGGAGAATTTTACCTAGAGCTATGTAATAAATTAATAAATTGATCAATCAACTTTTCTAAAAACTGCCCCATTTCCTTTACTTGTTTCATGATACTTTCCAATCACAACATGTGAAATCTTAAGACACTTTGAATTTTTATTGTTTGCATTTCATTAGAATGAGCATGTTCTTGTGACCTAATAAAGTCATTACATAATGGTGAAAAGATATTCATTTTTTTTTCCTAAGTAGGCAATGAGCAGAAGAATGCCAAAGACAGGGCTGGAGAAAGTCTGAAGACACTGGGGAAGATGACTGGTAAATGTCTAGACGAGGAGAATAATTTTGCTACCACTTGAATATGAAGTAACCCCACATGCTCTTTTGTTCAATGTTTGGTCTCAAGCAGGTGATGTTAATAATAAAAGTCTTGGATACAATGTTTCTAGTCTGTGTTCTGCTGTTACGTGCAGCTCTTTGTGAACTTGTCCTCAGCCTATATTTTACCTCAGCCTTTCCTCCTTATTTATGGAATTATCTATTTATGTTTGCAGGATGCCATGACCTGGATTGTCCTGTATGTCATTCTCTTCCCACCAAGAGCTATGAACATCTAAAACACTATAAGCCAATAGGTGCTTTCTCCATTTGTTTTTCAGTTTTTTTTTATTAGTTACATTTTTATTAACTTTGTATCCCAGCTAGATCCTACTCCTTCATTCCCTCCCAATCCTACCCTCCCTCCCTCATCTCCTCCCTGCCCCTTTCCAAGTCCACTGCTTGGGGAGGCGCTCCTCCTCTTTCATCTGACCCTGTTTTATCGGGTATCTTCAGGACTGGCTGCAAAGTCCTCCTCTATGGTTTTGAATAATTTGTTTTAGCACACAGATGATATTATTGACTAATACTACTAATAATTGACTAATTATAGAGGAGTGAATAAAATGCTACTGAACACTTGAATAAGGAATGTGATAATTGATCGTGAGTGTTAATGATAAGTTATAGAATCACATGGAAATCCAGCTGAGTGTGTTTCTGACACATTTACCTTATGAGACTTGCAGATATATATAATATTTCACTATACCTATGGACTGCTAAAGCTCTTTGGAAGGTTTCACTTGAAAACAAACAACAAACAAAAAAGAAATTATAAAATGATAGGACTACGATTAATTACATTAACCTCAAAGCATTGTAAAAGTTCATAACCTATGTGGCTAGAATGTACTGTTTGTCCTTTGGTGGTTTTAAGAAGCAAAACCCCATGTTCTCTGTTAAATATAAGGAAGATCACATTTGCAGAAAGCCAGTGCCACCCTCTGAGAAACAAATGAGAAAGTGACAGCCTCAGTTTTTTGTTTGTTTGTTTGTTTTGTTTTTACAATTTAATCATTGTGTATCCCCATTGTAGCTCTTTCCCTCAACTCCTTCCAGTCCCACTGTCCCTCCCTCTTTCCCCCTATCCCTTTCCTCTGACAACTATTTCCCAAATTCTTCTGATAACCCAGCCCCCAATATGATGCAGAAGTCAGAACAGGTCACAATGTGGGGACAACTTGAGTGTGATCAGTGTCAGCTTTGGTGAGCCCTCTCCTATCATATTGAGAGTATACTAGGAAGACTTAATTTATAAACTAAAACTGGAATTCTCCACAGACATCAACTCTATGAACAACTTTCAGATGACACTTGTCAGAAACAGGCCTCTCTTATTTTAACCAGCTGGATTTGTAGTACTTGGTTATAAACTCTCAAATGAATTAAGTCAACATCCCAGAGAAACCGCATTTCCTCACAAGCCTCACAGATTAGGAACTGTCTCCTTACCTAGCCAAGCCTCAAGTCAAAATATAGGCCCTAAGAAAGTGGAAGCAGAAGGGCCAAGTAATCATGGCAAGACTTCTAGCCCGCAGGAATTACTAGAGGATGGGCACCTGATGGTAGATTCTATGGAGGTGAAATGCATAGTAATTGCATCAAACATTCTACCCAACCCACATTGGATGAAGTCACTAAATATGGTTCATTAATCAGAGCTTTATGCCTATTAGCTTTGAGATATCGTCACTCAAACAGCAAGCTTTATGCTGCATTCGCTGTGTTCTGATTTTTTTTAAACTGCTAGCATGTATTCATTTATGTATTTTGTAAAAATCCTTATCCTATGGCCACTTTAAAATTCAAAAATGTTGAGACATTAGCCAAAAGCCTTATGGGTAGGGGATGTTGTAATTTTTTTTTAAATATGCTTAAATCACATGCTTAATATGTGACTTTATGCAGTGGGGTTTCTCATGTTTTTTTCATAATTTTAACTTTTTTTTGTCAAGCATTCTAAGCCATAAATTGAGGAAACATGAGTCAATACCTTTAACTTTAAATCTGTGAATGTCTGAATATTTTAGCATAAAATTACAGGAAAATATGTTGGGTGCTGATCTACATATATTATCATATCCAAGTAAGACAGAAACACAGAACAAGTAAATAGCTGCTAATTGGTCATAATAATTCTTACTTATTAATTCGTGAGCTTTGGAAGAATTGATATAAATTTTAAATTTACCACATACGAGAGTACTTAATAAATTTATAGTCATCATCAGAATAAATTTGAAGCACATATTTTAGACTAGATTTCATTACATTATACATTTATATGAATACAAAGAACTGTTTCCAGTAGATTGCAAAACTGTTACAGAAATTATACATCAATGTCTTCCAAAAAAGAGTAACTTGAGGATGGGAAATAGTTCATCAGGTAGAGCACATACTACACAAACAGGAGGACTTCCATTCAATCACGCACACACACACACACACACACACACACACACACTCACAGTTTCTGGAGTCAATGATCTTAGAGTAAATATGATGGTTAATAAAGTATAAAACAAAGTAAGTGTCAGCATGCTGACCATGAATAACAGATTATTACCGAGAGTTTCTTCTACGGCATGAGGTTATGATGAGTTTTCATTTCTCCTCTGCAGGTTTGTAGGTACCCTAAGGGAAAATACACTTTCATGAACTCACATGCATGCCCATGTAGATAAAGGCACACAATATATGTTATAGAAGTTTTCTATGATGGTAATGTAAATTGATCTTATTTTTATATTTGTCTTTATAATTATGTCTCCTTAGAAATTCTTTTCAGAATTGTATTTGTGTTTCATGTCTGGCTTTAGAAATAATTACAAAATTCCTTATTGTTCTATGAATACTTTGAACAGATAGGTTTATTGATGTCTCTGCAACTGATATTGATAGCCTTTGGCACACAAATCTTTTGTTGTATTTCATATTGTAATTGTAATATCTAAAGTAAGTGTGAAAGATCACAGTCATCAATTAACTGATTTTTGTACTTAAAGATTTATGAAAATTAAATTAAAGATGAATGAAAAACAATTAAGAACACTGATTAAACAAAATGGAATTTGTTAATTATATTGTTCTGTACAGATTTTATTATGTAAAATACAGATTAAAGATTATTTCTATATTCATTTTTCACAATTAACATGAATCTTACTTTCTATTTCAGTTTAAAGTTTTGTGTATGGTGTTGTATTCTTCTTACCTGTGGATTTAAAGTTTTTAGAGATGGAGGTACCTAATTATTGGCCTTTAAACATGTCTTAACTTATGTTTTAACCTGTAGTGTGTTCTTTCACAATACATGTAGTGTTTTGTTTTGTGGTCTCATGGTTGTGCTTTTATTATTGTTATTATAATTATAATCATTATTATTTACATTTTATTCACTTTGTATCCTAGTTGTAGCCACCTCCCTCATCTCCTCCCTGTCCTACTTCTTCCTCCCCTCCTCCACCCCTAGTCCAGTGATAGGTGAAGTCCTCGTTGCCTAGTATATAGCCTAGCCTATCAGATCTCATCAGGACTGCCTGGATCTTCTTCCTCTGCGGGCTGGCAGGTTCACCTTGTTAGGGGGAAATGCATGCTCTTAAAATTGTTGTGCTTTTAAGCTGGGGCTTATCTGGCATTTCCTTTTCATTATACATTGACCTCAAGAATTCCATTTCAGCTCCCATGAGCTGAGAATTTAAGACGACACCAATACAACAGGCTGAATTTAAATTTTATTTAATTAAAAAAATTTTTTTTCTTTTTTTTTTTTAAATTTTTATTTAACTTTTATTAAATACACTTTATTCCTTTTGTATCCCCCCATAAGTCCCTCCCTCCTCCCCTCCCTGTCCCCCCTCCCCCCCTTTCTGCATGAATGCCTCT
>REGO01000169.1:145401-215952 GCA_010120015.1 Rhombomys opimus | reverse complement strand
TCCACAAGGACCAAATATATTTGGGCACAGGGTCTTTTCTGAGACTGACATTCAACCAAGGACCATGTATGGATATAACCTAGAACTTCTGCTCAGATGTAGCCTGTGGTAGCTCAGTAAGCAATTGGTTTCCCAAAGTGAGGGGAACAAGGACTATTTCTAACAGGAACTCAATGAAGATACCTGATAAAACAGGATCAGATGAAAGGGGGGGAGGTCCCCCCCCATCAGTGGACTTGGAAAGGGGCACAGTGGTGATGAGGGAGGGAGGGAGGGACTGGGAGGGAATGAGAGTTTGGGACATGGCTTGGATACAGAGTTAATAAAATGTAACTGATAAAAATAAAATTAAAAAAAAAGAAAAGCTAACAAGGTAGACATCGGAAGTATAAGACAGCAATAGGACAGGAATTCTCCACAGAAGATCTCTGAAAACCTCTACCTACCAGGGTATCGAAGATGATACTGAGACTCATGGCCATTTATCTTCTAAGAAGAGATGTTTTGCTGTATAACAACACAAAGATTATCCCAAATCCTCTTTCTTGATTTTAGAATGCCACTCTTCTGTCACAATATTTACACAGTCCTGTTTCAATAGCTTCTATCTCTTGTCTATTTCAATTTGCTAATGGAATACTTTAGTAGTTCATTGGGGCTATATAATAATGTGGACTAATATGACATATAGAGGCTTCATGTTTTGCTTTCTCTTAGAAGGTTTTTAGGAAAACCTTTGGCATACCTCACCTCATCTTATTTTCCTAATAAGAAAACCTAGTGTTAGCAGCTCACCATTAATGCAGGTCACTTTCTTCGATCTCTTTCATCCATTAGTCCTCAATTCTCAATACTCCCGAGTCTGTAGGAGTCACCACATCCTTAGATGTGAATTCTTCTGAAGGTCTGGATTCTATCAGTTTTAAATGCTTGTCCTCCAGTCCTCCAGTTTTGGCCTAGAAGTGTTTTCAAATGTTTTAATTTTAAGTTTTTCAGGTTGAAAGGGTAGGAGCAGGTCATTTGCCCTTCAATTTTAGTTTCTCATACTTATAGAGAATTATCACCTCTTGGATAAATTCCAAATAAGTATCTTTAAGTCCAGTTCTATTTATTTGCAGGCTTTAAAAACTTAATTGAACTTATTTGACATTATATTACACAGGAGCTTACTGTGTGTAGAAATTCTTTGTAATTGTATTCTGGAGGAAAGCAACCCTACTCAGCTTTAATTCTCTCTGGGAAGACATATTCTTGCACTACCATGGAGCTGGCCTACAGACTATATTGAACCACTGATATGGGAGCTCAGAGCTGAACTCTGGGCCTATGCAAAATAAGTAAGGAATCCTACCTACAGAGCCATCTCTACAGCACACATCACAAGTTTCCATCTTATAAATCTTGCATATTTCTTATTTTACTAATATTTTTTCTTTTCTCTTCAACATGTATACAATATATTTTGATCGTATAGATTCCCCCAAATCCCTTCCAACTTCCTACATAAATCATATAACACATATCATCATATCCTTATTTATTTTTTTTTACTGTTGTGTTTAAATCTGCTGCCCATGAGTACATGAGTATGTGGTGGTAAAAATATTTAATTTCATTGAGATATTATTGATAAAGACATACAACACACATACACACACACACACACACGAATGGGAGTGGGACGGGAGGGAGAGAAAGTGGGTCTGAGAGGAGGGAGAAACACACACAGAAAGAGAGAGGAAGAAAGAGAGAGAGAACTCTGCACATCAGAGACATTATCCCATTTTTTTCCTCAGGCAATCTTGATTTCTACAGAGTTGAATAAGTGGCATTTTCACATATCTAAATATAACATAGCTTAATATTTGTCTTTCTAAAAACCATTTAAGTTTAGTGTTGTATTCTCTGTGATCATTTTATTGGGGAAATTATAGTGATTTTGTGTTGGAAATTATAAGTTAGTAAATTACGGGCTAACAAAGATCTGTTGGGAAATCTCAATCTACCTCTCAGAATGTGTGGCTGTATGTGTTTGTACCTAAAACTGTTTGCTTCTGAAATCAGCAAGAGGCTGTTTTAAATAATTTTTTGTTTGTTTTTGTTTTTTGAGACAGGGTATCTCTGTGTAAACCTGGCTATCCTGGAAATTACTCTGCAGATCATGTTTGCCTCAAAATCAGAGATCCACTTGCCTCTGTCATCCAGGTACTTGGATTAAAGTCATGTGCCACCACTACCTGGCTAAAGTTAAAATTAAAAAAAAAATAGAAGTGGCTACTTTAAAATTATAAAGACTAAGTAATCCATAGGTTTGTTTTGATTTGAATGTCTACTCTTTCTTCTTTACTTATTTTATAAGCATTATTATTATTACAATTTATTCATTTTGTATCCTGGCTGTAGCCTCCTCCCTCATCTATTCACAGTCCCACCCTCTCCCTCATCCATGCCCCTTCCCTAGCCCACTGATAGGGGAGTTCCTCCTCCCCTACTATCTGACCCTACCTTTCAAGTCTCATCAGGACTGTCTGGATCCTCTTTCTCTGTGGCCTATAGGCCACCTCGTTCCCCTTACTAGGTTATCTGCATAGAGACTGAGCTGCCCATGGGCTACATCTGAGCAGGGGATCTAGGTCCTCTCCATGCATGGTCCTTGGTTGACTCTCATTATGGAAAAAGTAGGGGCTAGAAAGACCTGGAGGAGACAGAAGCCCCACAAGGAGACCAACATAGTTAAAAAACTTGAGCCCAGGGGGTCCTGCAGAGATTGGTGCACCAACCAAGGACTGTGCATGGAAAGAACCTAGACACCATACTCAGAGGTAGCCTATTGGCAACTCAGTCTTCATGTGGGTCTCTGAGTAAGGGGAACAGGAGTTGCCTCTATCATTAACTCCATTGCCTGCTCTTTGATCACTTGCCCCTGGAGATGTACTCTTGCCATGCCACAGGAGAAGAGAATCCAGGCAGTCCTGTTGAGACTTGATAAACTATGGGCAGATGGTAGAGGAAGAGAAGAGAACTCTCCCTTTCAGTGGACTAGGAGAAGGGAATAGTGGGGAAGAGAGAGGGAGAGTGGGACTGAGAGGAGTTGAGGGAATGGGCTTCAACAGGGACACATAATGAGTAAATTGTAAAAAAAAAGTAACAGAAAAAAAGAAAGTATAAAGCAATTGCATTGCAACCTCATAGCATGAGCTGACTAATTTCCTGACATGCCCACTGAATTACTTCATTGTTTCCCTATTCATATTCTTAGACCTCTGTTCCTTTTGCTTGACATACATTGTCTTTGCCAACATTTATTATATGCATTTTTAATCTTTAATATATTTATAATATATGAATAATATATCCACATTTATATTTAAAATGAGATATTTACTACTTTTCAGATAAATAAAACCCATTTTATTTTTTATTATTTTTCAGATAAATAAAATATATTGTCAAAATAACCATTTATCATTTCTTTATTAAGTGAGAGTAAGCATGTATAGCGATGAGTGACCCTGGCATAAGATCCAGGAAATTTCCAAGGTGATGCTGTTTCTGAAATAAAAGAAAGAGATTATATTCTTACATCTTTCCCTAAACTTCCTTTTTTTTTCTATTTTTCATCCTCCGTGATGAATGCACTAGCTGTAATCACAACCTATGATTGGATTCAAGTGTGTGAGTGGATCCCAAAGTAATAGAATAAAACACTTTTAACCTTGCTGTCAAAAACAACAGACCTGTGATTATTACAAAAGTAGTTGAAATGATGCCCTTTCTCTTCAAGGTAAACATAGGATGGGAGGGCATAGAAAAATCTACTCATGTATGAAAACACTGGGTTTTGCTTTGTCTTTAATGAGCAATTAACATTTTTCTTCAAATATTTATTATTTAAATTTTACTACTGGTCACAAGAAATGCAGATTTTTAGCAATTGAATCTGTAGTTATTTAATTAAAAGAAGATATTAACAATATGAATCATTGGCTTTGAGTGACACACCGTTGAAATTTTGCTCCAATGACCTGACATTGTTAAATGGTATTATTAAACACCTTGTACAGATTTATTATATATATATATATATATATATATGTAATATATGTATATATTATATGTTAATGCATTTAATATATACACTTAAGTTATGGTTTTATGCTAACACCGTAGACTTTTTCATACTAACGTTAAATCACTAGGCATGAATACTTTTTGTTATTCCACAGTGGTAGTTGGTGTTATATCGAAGGCAAACAAAATTAAATCTAGGGAGCAGGTTTTCTTTTTTTTCTCTAAAATACCTTTAATAGATGACAAAATGATAGGAATTTTTGTTCACATTCAAAATGCTTTCATTATTATTACTTTACATTAAATGCTGGAAGTATAGAGCATAAAAATAAAAACTACATTCTGCTAAATCGTTTAATTTCACTTATTCTTTGTTTTTCATGTTTAAGGATTTGACAAGTTTATTCAAACTGAAAAACATAGGAATGTATCACGAAATAAAGAGCACATATGTGATGAAAGCCCATAGTTACTCCTTTGTAGTGGGATTTGTATCAGTCCCTGAGACAATCACAGCAGGCTATTTGTGTTAACCTTCTCAATAGGGTATGACAGGAGTTCAATAGGAATAAAATATCTTTTCGTAGGCAGGTCTTCGTGAGTTAGGAGATGTAATGGCCCCCGAGGCTGCTGAAGAAAAACAAATATCTATGATTGAGTAAAAACTATTTTTTAGATCTTTCAAGCAAAGCCAATAAGAGTGTCACTCACACCGGAGACCCTGTCAAATGCTGTTTATGAGATGGCTAGGCATGCTCTGTTACTGGGAAGAGGGCAGATGGTCTTTTTTTCTTGTGAGAGTGTGTCATCTTTTGTTATGAATTCATATCATTTTATACATTTGCCTACAAAATATTGTCACTGATGATGTATTTTTATTGAGGTGGGTACTGCATCACAAACAGTAAAGAATCAACAGGTGCAATTATGGACACAACCAGCCTGAAAATTTCACAGCATTTTGCAGATTCCTAGAAATTGGAGCATTCAGATACTGTGCAGATAATGATGGAAGCCTGTGGATATCAGGACTCATACACACTTTTAAACATAGAACTTTATATACTAACTAGTTGGAAAACAAATGAAGCTCTCATCATTATAGGATCTCAAGTTCTGATGTAACAAGGAAAAACTGAACCTGAATGTAGTCAAATCAATGAAGTTGCAAAATGATAAAGGTTAAAATTCAACTAGGTAATCACTGTTAATATGGCATGGGTGAGAGAATATGTTTACATTAGTGTTAGTGTACTTCCTCCCTGTGGAAGGTACACGTGTTTGTTTGAGTTATGATTTGACTTTAAACTGCTACGGTTTAATGGTTGTTTGGAAGAAGACGACTGAGTAATACAGAACAACAGTTTTGCCTGCAGAATTTTAAAGAGCTCAGCATATTTTAATCACTGCTACCCCTTCTCAGAAACATTTCAGATCCTCCCCCATTTCTCTTACACACAAATGCATGCCGATTTTTTTTTCTTTCCCTCCGTAGAATACAAACAGGCAACCAGGAAAATAATAAGGTATGTTTATGCAACATGACAAGGAAATTATAAAGAAATATGTAGTGGACACAGGGAATGGAAACTCAAACTTTTGATCACCGTAAACATACTTGTAGAAACATAAGCATACATTGAAACATATATGTTTTTTTAATGAATAAATCATGGATGAAGAACAAAACAGTATCCACAATTATCAATGCCATAGACACTAACAAAAAGGCTTTGGTAGGAGCGAATAGACAACTGAACTAGAAGACCAGAGGATTTAAAAATACTCCAACATTAAGGTCATAGAAATAGGAAATTTAACCATCCAAAGTACAAGAGATGTCTGGGAGATAAACTGGAAATATTTTCTTTTTTTTTTTTGGTTTAATTTTGATTTTTATTATTTTTTTTAAACTGGAAATATTTTCAATGAAAAAAAATAAGGACACCTTTAGAAGACATTGGGTAATCTTACGAATTTTGTTACACACAAACTTATATTCCATATATGTGACTGATATGCACACATACTCATATTATATATATATATATATACTACATATATCAAAAGTAAACAGATTATTTTTAATTCTTTGCATTCTTAAATTGTTAAAGTTATTAATGTTTGTTCTTTAACTATAGTTTTTAATATACTAGTTTGCATATAACACATATGCAATATATTTCTACATTAATACATATTAATGTATAAAGAAGTAACTATATTAAAGTAATATAATATCAAATGGTCAACTATGGTCATGGTATTAAATACTGTAGCACAGGAATATATCAGAGAACTGAGTATAACTCTTTATACATTTATTTAAAACTTATGTGCACGTTAAAAGGACTAGATTGGGACTTTGCTTTTATTTCTATATTTTCCTGTTACCTTTGTATGCATACATACTCTGTCGTGATGTCAGGTCCTGGTTAATAATTTTTTAGATGACTGTATAAGAAATTGAAATAGGGTTGAAGTACTGAGGTAGCAGTTAGCTCCTACTATCTGAATTTTACATCCTCTGACATAAAGCAATTATTAATTTAGTCTGGGCTTTCTTTAGTATTATAGATCGTAGGTTTTAGCCCATCAAATAAAAACAAAATATAGCAGCTCTGTAACTTTTTCTTCCTTCATAAAGTAGCACCATCCATGTTATATAACAGCATTCTTTTAAGCACTCAAACATGACTTTGAACAATAAATAGATGAAAAATGTCAGGAAATGATTTGCAAGTGCACTTTATTAAAATGTTCAATGCTCTTGTGTAATAAAAACCTTTTTACTGTAATCAGTATCCAGAGACATTAAAGTCAATAAAATTCATTTTACATACTTTCTGTTGGGTTTTTAAGGATTATGCTTGGCTTTATTGTGTGTTTTATCCCTGATATTGATAGTGGTACAATATCAGAATCAAAAATAAGCTGTAGCAACCCTCCCTCATCTTAGGTATATATCTCTATATTATATATTACATATTTCATGATATATTTATAACATGTTATATTTGCATAATTATATACATTATACATACAATATACGTATATATCTATATCTATAGACATATCCAGGTTCACATTTTGAATTAATTCAGAGTCAGAGCTTAGTTGTCGTCTGACTTGAAAATGAAGTCAACATTCCTATATCTTTCTGAAGTTCTTATAGCACAAAAATACAGGAAGATGTAGCATGTGAACAACATTTTCAATACAGAGAAAAATAATGACAGGTAGAACTAGGTCATATGTTTCAAGAAAGAAAGTGAAGACGCAACAGTCTGGGGAACATGAAGAATACAGAACCATGGAAGTAAAGGTTTAAATAGTAGATAGATAAATAATTAAGTGCAGCTACGTAGATTGAGTGACACTTATTATACTTACAATATTAAGAACTGAAGTCTTCTACTCTGGAAAATACGGAATTTTAAAATATTTTAGATAGAATTTTTCACAGAATTCCGAAAGAATACAGCTGGGTGTCACCTTGCAATATGTAAAATATTGAAGAAAATGAAAGGAACCTTTGATGGCTTGAAGAAAACAAATAGTAAGACCTAAAAATAAAACATTAGGTAAATGATGAGCAAAATTATAAAAACTATTTTAGAAAAGTATTGGGTTGTGTGATTACAGATTCTCAGAGAAAATGAGAACTGAATTAAAATAAAAACTACATGTCTAGATAAATAAGGAACATTATAGAACATTAAAGAGTGGTTCACTTAATTTATGAAAGATACTATCTACTTAAAGAAAGAAAAAACTTGCAGAAATGAAGAAAAGAAAAATGGAAGGAAGAAAAGAAGAGAGCAGAAAGAAAGACAGAGAAAACTAAAGACATTGTGTAGACGTGCCACAATTTCTGAATCCATTCTTCAGTTGAGGGATATCTGGGTTGCTTCCAGCTTCTGGTTATTACAAATAAGGCTGCTACAAACATGGTTGAGCAAATGTCCTTATTGTTTACTTGAGCCTCTTTTGGATATATACCTAGGAGTGGTATGGCTGAATCTTGAGGAAGCACTATTCCTATTTATCTGAAAAAGCACCAGATTGATTTCCAGAGTGGTTGTCCCATCAAATTACCAACACAATTCTTTACAGACCTGGAAAGAAAAATTCTCAACTGCAGTAAGGCAGTAAACACAGAATATGATGTTTTGTTTTGTCTTGTTTTGTTTTAAAAAAGGCAAATCTGCACAAATGTAGCCCATGGCAGTTCAGTATCCAACTGGGTTCTATTGGGATAGGAACAGGGACTGTCTCTGACATGAACTGATTGGTCTGCTCTTTCATTACCTCTCCCTGAGGGGGAAGCAGCATTACCAGGCCACAGAAGAGGACAAGACAGCCACTCCTGATGGGAGCTAATTGACTAGGATCAGAAGGAAGGAAAAGAATTCCTCCCCTATCAGTGGACTTGGGGAGGGGCATGCATGCAGAGGGTGCAGGAAGGGAGGAATTGGGACTGGAGGAGGGAGGGAACCACGGGGGGATACAAAGTGAGTAAAGTGTAATTAATAAAGAAAAATTTTAAAAAAGGCAAATCTCTGAAGGAAGAATTAGAAGAAGATATGAGAAGATGGAAAGATCTCCCATGCTCATGGCTTGGCAGGATTAACATAGTAAAAATGGCCATTTTACCAAAAACAATCTACAGGTTCAATGCAATTCCCATCAAATTACCAACACAATTCTTTACAGACCTGGAAAGAAAAATTCTCAACTTCATATGGAATAACAAGAAACCCAGAATTGCTAAAACAATCCTCTACAATAGAAGATCTTCTGGAGGTATCTCCATCTCTGATCTTAAGCTGTACTATAGAGCAAGAGTAACAAAAACTGCATGGTACTGGCATAGAAACAGAATGGTGGATCAATGGAACCGAACAGAGGACCCAGAAATAAATCCACACACTTATGGACACCTGATCTTTGACAAAGATGCCAAAACCATACAATGGAAAAAGATATCATCTTCAACAAATGGTGCTGGTCTAACTGGATATCTACATGTAGAAAAATGCAAATATATCCATACTTATCTACCTGCACAAAACTAAAGTCCAAGTGGATCAAAGACCTCAACATAAAACTGGACACATTAAATCGGTTAGACAATGTAACATATTAATAAAAGATTCATATATATAGATTCCTAAGTTTGTTTTATTGTTTTAATAAATTAAGTATTTACTCTAAAAGTTTAAATAAATACATATGTTTTTAAGATACTAAGTTGCTATTTAATTATATTTAGCATAATCACAAAAATAGATAGCCAATTTTTTTAAAAAATAACCATAATTCAGAAATGGTGATTAAAGATTACTGGTAAAATTTTGGAAAGTAAGTAAATTTTTTTTTCTGATAAATCATCTATCAGAAAGTTAAAATTATTTTTTTCCATTTTGTAACTTTATTATTAGTGCTAGTAAAATATTTCTTCCTGCATTGCTTCAATTTAGTACATATAGAGAGATAGCATCAATACCATCAGGTAAGAACACTGAATGCCTAAGAATATGGAAAGTGCATTGCTTCTGTCCAGATTTGTAGACTAAATGACAGCGGGTACCCAGTGCAGATACTAGATCCCATTCCAACAAATGTCAGCAACACCTCCTGCAACATATGACACATTCCTTCTACTACTGAAAACCAGAGCCCATCTTAAATCTATTTAAATAGATTTAAGTAAATAAAGAATAAATAAATAAATAAATAAATTATGTTTTTAACACTAGAATTCTCAAGTCCTAAGGATCTATTCAAAGGATCTGTATCATGGAGTCTTTCTCTCATTGATAGGGAAATAAACTGGGAAAGGGTACTTTTTTTTTCTCAAATTACCCACACCTTTAGAATTTCACAGTCATTAATAAACTTCCTAAAAATTGTATAGTGCAGGGGCAAACACTAATGCAAGATTAAAAGAAATACTCTGAAATATTTGGTATAAGTGTTAACAAACCAATCTATATATCTACAGTGGAGAGAAATCTATGCTAGAGACTGCGCGGGGGGAAAAAATACCCCAGCGGAAGTAGTGAGTATGTTAGAAATCATGCGGGGTGAGCTACTGGCGGGCTCACAAATCACGCTGCGCAACTGGTTCCCCGTGGGAGCTTTATTAGGGGAAAGAGGAAGGGATCACCGAGACCGTCTCAGGAAAAGGCAGGAGAGAAAGAGATTGAGGAGGAATTCCTAGTTCTCTTATAAGGTGACCCAGAGCATGTGCAGGTGGTTTCCAGCGGGTGGTCTTCTAGCTGGCCTCACAGATGCCAGTTAACCAGTTCGTCAGGTCCCTTGGGGCTGGCCCTAGAGATGCCTGCTTATGGATCCCCACAGAGTAGATAAGAAATTAATTGTAAACTGAACCATAATATCTATTTATTTGATTATTTTGTGAACTAGAACGTCCAAATGGCCTTTCTGACCAATGAGGTTGATATAACTGCTTATAATATGAGAAATGGCAAGTCACAATCATAGCCTGTGTCGCTTAGATACAGCTCCAAAATTTTTGTATTTCCAGCTTATAAAACTCAGTATTTTATCAGTAATGAAAATCTAAAGTTCATACATTTCGATTTATAGATACATTTTTAAAATAGCGAATGTGAAAATAATTGCTCAATGTATAGGCAGATGAGAATGGAATGTTTCATCTGGTACTGTCAATACATTCAAGAAGAGATGGAACGATACAGTGATGGAGTTGCAGTAGCCACGCGAGAGGATTTGTATTTGTCAATCAAGAGAGGCAGTGTGGTGGATCAGCAGTGGATTTTAGGACCATGACAAGACACACTTCAGGGAGATAAAACCAACTGAGATGTACTTCCTAGAGATGGTCACTGAATCAGAGACAAGTAGAGACATGGTGTGGCTTCTCTGTCCCAGTAATTGTGCCATCTTCCCTGTTTCGTGACAGAAATCAGGCTTGTTGGGCCTGGAAAGAAGTTAGATAATGACTATAAAACTCAACTTTCTGCAAAAAGCAAAACAGAGCCAGAGAAAGCTGGTTACAAATGTGGGGACAGGAAGACAAAAAAGACAAAAGTGTTAAGATTTAGTTAATATTTGTTGATAAGAACACAGCATGCTAGTCAGTTAATGATGAAAGATAAAATGTGTCTTCATTAAATGAATTCAACACTGCCTTTTAGAAATGCAAAATGTAAACTAGCTTGAACATTCAGCTGGGGCAAACTGAGTCCAGGCATAGATACCTCTCCTCGGGGTGTTGGCCCAACTGACTTTTCCTGAGGACAGTCTTCCAGGGCAGGACTGATAGCTATCCACCTTGGCTTCCACTGACAGTGGCGAGTGAGGAGCCATGATTAAAGTGCTGGTGGCAGGCCTGTGCTGAGAGCTGCCAGAAGGAGGCTTATAACTACCATGTCACCGGGGCTAGGGCAGTTGACTCCTAGCTGGGGCTTCCACTGGTTGTGGCAAACACCTAAAAAGAAACAGAAAGAAAGGAAAGAAAAAAGATCACACTCACACTTGATGAAGTAAGACAGACTCCAGCAGGTAGGTTCCAACAAGCTTCTTCTTTCAAGATTCTCTTACTTTACACATAAACATATACACTTACATGCATGCATACATACATACACATTCATACATATTCACATATTGGGTGAAGGTAAATGGATTCTAACCTCACCAGCTACTATATACATATATACACACATATACATATATACAGTTGATAGATGGAACAAACCTGAAAAGTGAGCTTCAAACTGTATTTTTATTCTTTTTCCCACAGCTTATATATCCCAGCAAAATCTTCCAAGCAGTACAAAAATCACAATGTGGTTACATTCTATTTTTCTTTAAGTGAACAATTACAATGAGTATACATAAGAAAAACATGTTCTCCAATACCCTGACATGATTAAATGTTTTACATATTGTGGTTAAAAAATATGAAAAACAAGTTATTCCCAAGAACCTATGTACATTTCTAACTGAAGAACTTGTTATAAATTAACAAGGTGAGCAAGCAAGGTAATTCTCAGCCAGATTTTCTTTACTGGCAAGCTGCAGATTTTGGTTACAAAGAGAGAATCAATTATCTTAAAAGGTAATTTTATAAACCTTTAAAGAATACCAAGTCTAAACTTTCATATAAAAAAAACAGTCAGCCATCTTAACATAGGGTAGGGTCAGATAGAAAGGGAAGAGGTCCTCCCCTGTAAGTGGACTAGGGAAGGGACATAGGGGGAGAAGAGAGAGGAAGGATACTATTAGAGGGGGAAGGGGAGAGGGCCACAGCCTGGATACAAAATAAATAAATTTTAATAAATAATAATAATAATAATAAAGAAAAACTTCAAAGTGTGCATATGCTCATTAATAATTTTATTTAATCATAACAGGAAGCTGAGGGCAAAAATGGGTACAAGAAATTAATCACCTTGAGGCCTCGCTTCAGGGAATGGAATCAGCTAGTGCTAATTGGGGTATTGTTCTCTCTCACCAAAGTCAACAAGTCCCTGGCTTTAACAGTAAGTGCTTTCCTGGAAATGACACAGTTCCCAAAGATTTTTATTTACTTAACCTTACTAAACAAGCTGCTTCTCCTAAGATTTTCTATAAAAAACAATCGATTTTTCCAAATTGTTTCTATGGGTCATTGCTAACAATCTGCATATATAAATTCTTTTCAAGTGTGATAGTTAAATCATTAATCTGCTCCAGCAGCAATGCCTGAAAGAGAAAAAAACATTGTTAATTGTAAGTGCCACTGATACTGTCCAGTGAGAGGCTGGAACCCCCACCTTCCCCAGAGTTCTCATATAACTCTTTCATTATGAGGGATGTGGTGAACATGAGGGCAACAAGCAAAGTCATGCTCTGTAACAGCACAAAGTCCTCAGGACACATAGTTCTTGGGGTTATGCCTCTCCAAGATGAACTCATTATGACTGTGATAACAGATGAGCCATATTCCATGCTTTCGAGAGCTGTTTTGCTGTTCTGTTGAAGGGCTCCTGACAGTCAAGTTCCACTGGTTTCACTGAGCAACCTGGTTTTTTCTGAAGGGAAATGGAGCAGTGGATCTTGGGGAGAAGGGAGGTGGAAGGTGGGAACTGAGGAGGGGAGGGAACAAAGGCTGTGGCTGAGATTTATTTTAAGAGAAAAGAATAAATAAATAAATAAATAAATAAATAAATAAATAAATAAATAGATGAATAAATAAATAAATGTTTAGTTTGGAGTAAAAGTTGAGAATTAGAAGAAAATAGAATACTATTCAGCAATTAACAAGACAATTATGAAATTTGCAGGGAAATGGATGGAACTGGAAAAGATCATCCTGAGTGAGGTAACCCAGAAGCAGAAAGACACAGAGAGTATATGCTCACTTATAAGTGAATATTAGCTATGTAATATAGGATAAACATAAAAATCTATAATCCTAAAGAAGCTAAACATCAAAGAGGACCCTAGTAAAGATGCTTAATCCTCATTCAGAAGGGCAAACTGTATAGACATCAGAAGCAGGAGAAGACAGGGAACAGGGCAGGAGCCCAGCACAGAGGCGCTCTGAAAGAATCAGCCCAGCAGGGTGTCAAAGCAGATGCTGGGTCTCATAATCAAACTTTGGACACAGTGCAGGGAATCTTATGGAAGAAAGGGGAGATAGAAAGACATAGAGGAGACAGACGCTCCACAGGAAGACCAACAAAGCCAAACAGAGACCAATATTCCAACCAAGGACAACGTGTGTCATCTAGAGGAGCAGAGGCTCTTTCTGACATGGACTCTGTGGCCAGGTCTTTGACCTCCTCCTCCTGGGGAAGACAATGCAGTCCTAATGAAACCTGATAGGCTAGGGTCAGATGGTAGGGAGGTCCTCCCTACCTAGCATAGGGGGAAAAGAGGGAGAGAGAGGGTGAAACTGGGAGGAGATGAGGGTAAGAATGCAGCCAGGATACAAAGTGAATAAATTGTAATAAATAATGAAACAAAATGAAATTTTAATCTATATCACTCTTTGTTGGCGTTTTAAATTATACATCTATGCATTATGCTTAAAATTAAAAGCAAGCTGAGGAGTCTCTGGATGTTTAGCAAGTGCTAATTCATTCTCTGTGATAGTTTAAACCTTAAGAGTTGAATCTAATGCATTTAATAATTCCATTGAAGTAAAATATATGTTCCATTCTACATAATTTAGAAAATAAAAAATAATTAAACTTTAGTTTATTTTAGACAAATGTTTTCATTAACATTTGTGAATCACTCACTGTTTTGAAAAAAAAATATCTCATTTGCTAAAATGGGGCAATTAAATAGTGCAATTTAAAATTCATAAAATTCCGAGCTTTGGCAAGAAGGAAGCACACACCTGTGATTGCTGAGTTGCTCTGAAAGTTTCACTTCCTGATATAAAATTCTAAAGCTTTTGGCTTTTTTTCAGGCACAATTCAAACAGCAACAGAAGCCAACTTTCACATAAATAGCATTTAGTTCCCCGGAGCCTCGCCAGACAACCCACACTACTTTTTAAATTTTCTAGTTATAGTAGTAATAAAACTTTTAACTCCTTAAAGGTTTTTTGTTTATAATGTTGAGCTCAGTCTGAACATACTTAATATTGATCATTGATTTTCAGAAATGTTTATATAAATCTATAAACAACAAAGTTACTACATCTTTCTTTACCAGCTGCATTTGAATTTCTCCTATGAATGAACTTATAATTTTTTCAATAATTATGAAATAAAATTATCTCACTGAAGAACAAAGAAAGGGATTTAGGATTAGTTATTATCACAACATGTGGTCATTTAAATCACTTAATGCTCTGAGGTTGAGTTCTTTTTTAAATGTTTTCCTTTATTATTGTTATTTATTATAATTATTCACTTTATATTCTGGCTGTAGCCTGCTCCCTCATCTCCTCCCAGTCCCATCTCCCACTCTCTTTCCCCCACCCTATATTCCTCCAAGAGTCCACTGATAGAGGAGGTCCTCCTCCCCTCCTAGCTTATCAAGTCTCCTCAGGACTGTCCAGATTCTTTTTCTTTATGGTCTAGTTAGGCCACCTCACTAGAGGGAGGTGATCAAAGACCTGGCCACTGAGTCCATGTCAGAGACTGCTCTTAATCCCTTTCCTAAGACACAAACATGGAGACAGAGCTGCCCATGGGCTACATCTGAGCAGGGGGTCTAAGTCCCCCCCATGCATGGTCCTTGGTTGATTCATCAGTCTCTGCAGGGGACCCTGGGCCCAGATGTTTTTGTTTCTATTGGTCTCTTTATGGAGCTCCTGTGGCCTCTCTTTCTGTTTCAGGTCTTTCTCTCTCTCAGATTCCATGACATTTCCTGAACTCTGCCTAAAGTTTGGCTATGAGTCTCAGCATCTGCTTCAATACCCTGATAGGTAGAGTCTTTCAGAGGTCCCTGTGGAAGGCTCCTTACTCACTCTCTGTTTTCTCTTACTCCTGATGTCTATCCTGTTTGCCCTTCTGCATGTGGATTAAGCTTCTTCCCTAGGGTCCTCCTTGTTGTTTAGCTTCTTTAGGACTATATAAATTTTAGTATGTTTCTTAAGATTAAGAAAATAGGAGGAGGACCTCACCTATCAGTGGATTGGGGGAGGAGCATGGGTAGAGAAGAGGGAGGGAGGGTGGGGTTGGGAGGGGAAGAGAGAGGAAGGGAGCTACAAGTGGGATACAAAGTGAATAAACAGTAATTAATAAAAATAAAAATATCTTAAATAAAGGATAAAAAAGAAAATAGAGACTGCCAACTATTTTGTTGGTTTAAAATTCCTAGCTTATTATTTTTCCCTGTCTGATTCTCTTTTTTTTTTTAATTTTTTATTTAACTTTTATTAAATACACTTTATTCCTTTTGTATCCCCCCATAAGTCCCTCCCTCCTCCCCTCCTGGTCCCACCCTCCCCCCTTTCTGCATGCATGCCTCTCCCCAAGTCCACTGATAGGGGAGGTCCTCCTCTCCTTCTTTCTTTTTTTTTTTTTTTTTGTTCTTCTCAATGCAGTTTATTCAGGAACCTTGGACAATATTCTGACCCTGGGGAAAGCCAGCCCACAGCTTAAAATAGCCTCTGGGTAGCCAACCCCAGCGTGCCTCGTGGGCAATGCAGATAGGTCCACATACACGGAAGCAAGCCAGATCCTCAGCCTTAGCCAAATATGGAGTTGTTTGTGATAGAGAGCACTCACCATCCGGAAGGTGGAAGGCGGAAACCAGCTCCATCTTTAAGGCGCGGTATTACGCAGCTCTCTTTTAATATTGCTTCTATGTACTGAACTGTATTATAATTTCTAATGCACATCATTTTAAGGCAAATTTAAATCAGTTGGCAAGTGCTGAATAAATATAAAAAAATAAATATGAACATCATTTTCTATTTATAGCTCCTTCTGGAAAAGACTAATGTTTGTATCAAGATTGCATCATCATAATAGAAAGAACTTACTATTCTGCCATAGTAAAAATCAGCATAGTGTACTCTATTAGTCATTGAAAATTTGTTTACACATTTGATTTTGTTGTCAGATCATGAAGAGTTGAATTGTAAAGCTGGGGGTGACTATCACCATTGAACAGGCATATATATGTGTACTTTAAAGCTTTTGCAATATCATTCATCTGTAGTGATGGTTAATGTTAGAATTACTTGGGAGGTTGAAGGAGACTTCATAGAGTGCCCATACAGCATTCAGAGAGAAGATTACCTGTCAGGTCAAGATCCAACCTGAATGTGGTGGCAGCATCACAGGAGACAGAGCTTGATGGAATGAAATTATAAGCACCAGAGAGCCAGGTAAGAACGCTCCTCCCTCCTGTCCATACTGATGCTCAGTCCTTCTCTCACATAATTTTGCAGCCATGAACTGAGTTTTTCGGCTATGTTCCTGGCCTTACTGGATGGAAAGCCCCTAACAATTTTGCCAGATATCAACTTTTCCTTCCATGTTTCCATTAGATAATTTTTCACTTGGCCAAAATTTAATGGATCTGTGGTCCTCAGTTCAGCCTCTACAGTTCTGTCTCATCTCTATCCTTGCTGTCTCTATTGCTGGTGGCTATCAAAATCATTTCAGTTCAAGGAATGTGAAAGGATTCACATCCTTTTCCTTCATATTTCTAAAACTGCCACTTTAGAAATTATTAGTATCAACAATATATTTTCTCAAAAGTAAATCTTTGTTAGCAAACAAAATGTAAATCAATTACAATTAATTTCTTAGTAGTTGGACTCAGATAATAGTTGAAAAGTAAATTATTTAATAACATTAAATGTTTCTTTCACATACAAATATTTTTACCATCTCAGCTCTTAGAAAAATTAGATACTTAAATTGAATTGAGTTAAATTTAATTTTCTTCATTGAAAATAAAAGTACTCTCCTTTAAAACTGTGATAAATAATGTAAATGTTTGATTTTATTTTCCCCATAAGAAACTCTGATAGCTAGTAAGAAAGAGACTGGGAGATTAAAAAAATTACACATTCTATTCAAAAACTTTAAATAAGATATTATACTTTAAATAAGATATTATTCTTTAAATAAGATATTATACTATGATATTGATAATTAGGTATTTTAAAGTATTTGGTCTATATGAAAAATGACTTTTCATCTGCTGGAAAAGATATGGTTCCATAGACCATTTCTCTATGCAAAAATATTCTACTTAGTAAATATAAATTAAAATAGCCAATTGTACCTTATTAGACAATGTGAATTATTTATGAAGAATGAAGTAAACTCTTATTGTTACTATCCTGATTAATATACCTTATAATACAGTTTCCATTAGAAAGTAGTATGTAAAGTATATGCAAATAAAAAATATAATGCTTAGAGTTTGCTTAGAAACATTTCATTCCATCTTTAGAAAATAATAGTTTGTTCTTGATGCTATGATGTTTAATAAAGATCAATGCCTGGGAAAATGTCTAAGGAGAACATGTGAACATTAATGCCCAGTACAGTCACGTGCTCTGTACTGAGCCTTCCATAGTCCTCCCCAGTACCATCATTGTTAATTAGGCCGCTGCTTTTGGCCTTAAGCCTAAGCTGTATTAAACAATGTTGAAAGTGTCATTTCATTTTTCAATAATCTGTCTATTCCTCCAGTCATGTATGTTGTTGTGTGTTTGCAAATTGAGTTTAAATGCTAGAAATATTTAAAATAATGTTCATGTAAAAGAATTCTGACAAAGTTTAATCTGGAAGAGTACCAGTTTTCACAGATTGTAATAAAAACTTCAAGTGCTCAAAAGCTACACTGGAGAAACAATGCAAATTATAAATATCTTTAGTGACTGTTACACAGGTAAAAATAAACTTCACTAGAAATTAGATGTTATTCTTTGTCTTAAAATAAGATTTATTGAAAATGCATTTTTATAGTATATTGTCTTGTTTTTGGATTAGAATGTAGCATTATATAAAATTTTGGAAATATTTATCATCAAAAATATTTTTCTTTCTTTTTTTAATTAAATTTTTTATTTTTTTATATTAGTTACAGTTTATTAAATTTGTATCCCAGCTATAGCCCCCTCCCTTATTTCTCCCAATTCCACCCTCCCTCCCTTATTTCCTGCCTGCTCCTCTCTAAATCCACTGATAGAGGAGGTGTTCCTCCCCTTCCATCTGACCCTAGCTTATCAAGTCTCTTCAGGACTGGCTGCAATGTCCTCCTCTGTGGCCTAGCAAGGATGCTCTTCCCTCACAGGTGGGGAGGAGGAGATCAAAGAGCCTGCCATTGAATTCATGTCAAAAACAGTCCCTGTTCCTCTTACTAGAGAAGCAACTTGTATACTGAGCTACCGTGGACTACGTTGGAGCAGGGCTTCTAGGTTATATCCATGCATGGTCCTTGGTTGGAGAAACAGTCTCAGAAAAGACCCCTGTGCCAAGATATGGACATTTGCTCAACCATGTTCGTAGCTTTATACATAATAGCCAGAACCTGGAAACTACCCAGATGTCCCTCAGTGGAGGAATGGATACAGAAATTGTGGTACATCACACAATGGAATACTACTCAGCAATTAAAGCAAGGAAATCATGAAATTTTCAGGCAAATAGTGGGATCTAGAAAAGATCACCCTGAGTGAGGTATTCTAGAAGCAGAAAGACACACACAGTATATACTCACTTATAAGTGGGTACTAGACCTGTAAGATAGGATAAACATACTGAAATCTGTACACCTACAGAAGATAAACAAGAAAGAGGATCCAGGGTAAAATGATCAATCCTCACTTAGAAAAACACATGGGATGGACAGTTGAATTAGGAGAAAACAAGT
Source organism: Rhombomys opimus (assembly GCA_010120015.1). Classification (NCBI taxonomy): domain Eukaryota; kingdom Metazoa; phylum Chordata; class Mammalia; order Rodentia; family Muridae; genus Rhombomys; species Rhombomys opimus. The sequence continues at coordinate 196,545 of REGO01000169.1, read as the reverse complement.
AACAGGACAGAAGCATACCGCAGAAGGCCTCTGAAAGACTCTACCTAGCAGTGTATCAAAGCTGATGCTGAGACTCATAACCAAACCTTGGGCAGAGTGCAGGGAATCTTATGAAAGAAGGGGGAGTTAGTATGACCTGGAGAGTACAGGAGCTCCAACAAGGACCAAAAATATTTTTCTTGAAAAATCTTAAAACCTGACATTTAAACTTATTTACTTATAAAATTCTCTGCAACTGCACATTTTGAAATGAAATACATCAAAATTTTTTTCTTAAAATTCTGTAATGTTACTCAAGATCTTAGAATAGAATAAGGATCAGAATATATCCAAAAGAAATATAAACTATTCAAGGCTTCATGTTCTTTTTTTCTGTCCTTTCCCTTACAAATGATTTAAAGATTTGTTAATATCTTATTTGATGTGCATGAGTACTTAGACAGTATGTGTTTATTTGCACCACATTCATTCCTGGTGCACTGAGAGGTCAGATGAATGTGCTGGAGCCCCACAAAATTGGAGTTAAAGATGGCTGTGAACTATTATGTCATTTCGAGGAACTGAACCCAGGTCCTCTGCAGCAGCAAGCAGCTTTTCTAAGTCCCGAACCATCTTAAGGAAACTTCAAGTTCCTCACACTTCATTTTAAATGCCATGCACAGACTTTTGTTTACAAGGCACACTGTGGGTCTATTCTACCTTTTTCACTCTTGCCTTTTTTTAAATTTATTTTTATTAATTACACTTTATTCACTTTGTATCCCCCCCATAAACCCCACCAACCTCCCCTGCTGGTCTCATCTTCCCTCTCCCTTCTTCATGCATGCCCCTATCCAAGTCCAATGATAGGGGAGGTCCTCCTCTCCTTCCTTCTGATCTTAGTCTATCAGATCACATCAGGAATGGCTGAATTGTCATCTTCTGTGGTCTGATAAGGCTGCTCTCCCCTCAGGGGGGAGGTGATCAAAGAACAGGCCAGTCAGATTATGTCAGAGGCAGTCCCACTTCCCATTACTATGTAACCCACTTGGACACTAAGCTGCCATGGACTACATCTGTGCAGGTGTTCTAGGTTATCTCCATACCTGGTACTTGGTTGGAATATGAGTCTCTGGGAAGACCCCTGTATTGAAATTTTCTTGTTCTGTTGCTCTCCTTGTAGGGTTCCTTCCTCTCCAGATCTTACTATTTCCCACTTCTTACATAAGATTCCCTGCATGTTGCTCAACAGTTGGCCATAAGTCTCAGCGTCTACTTTGATAGTCTGCAGGGTAGAGCCTTTCAGAGGCCCTCTGTGGCAGTTTCTTAGGTTATTTCCTGTTTTCTTATTCTTCTGATGTCCATCCTCTTTAACTTTCGGGATGGGGATTGAGCATTTTATTCAGGGTCCTCTCTCTTAACTATTTTCTTTAGAAGTACAGGTTTTAGTAGGTTTATCCTATGTTATATGTCTATATGAGTGAGTATATACCACGTATGTCTTTTTGCTTCTGGGACAGCTCACTCAGGATGATCCTTTCCAGGTCTCACCATTTACCTGCAAATTTCATGATTTCCTTATTTTTCATTGCAGAGTAATATTCCATTGTGTAGGTGTACCACAATTTCTGCATCCATTGTTCAGTTGAGGGGTATCTGGGCTGTTTCCAGCTTCTGGCTATTACAAATAAAGCTGCTACAAACATGGTTGAGCAAATGTCCTTGTTGTGTACTTGAGCTTCTTTCAGATATATGCCTAGGAGTGGTATGGCTGGATCTTAAGGAAGCACTATTTCTATTTGTCTGAGAAAGTGCCAGATTGGTTCCAGAGTAGTTGTACGAGTTTGCATTCCCACCAGCAGTGGAGGAGGGTTCCCCTTTCTCCACAACCTCTCCAGCATGTGTTGTCACTTGAGTTTTTCATCTGGGCCATTCTGATGATGTGTGAGGTAAAATCTCAGGGTCCTTTTGATTTGCATTTCCCTGATACCTAATGAGGTTGAGCATTTCTTTAAGTGTTTCTCTGCCATTTGATATTCCTCTACACAGAATTCTCCGTTTAGCTCTGTTCCCCATTTTTTAAGTGGATTACTTGGTTTGCTGCTTTTCAGCTTCTTTAGTTCTTTATGTATCCTGGATATTAGTCCTCTGTCAGATAAAGGGTTAGTGAAGATTCTTTCCCAGTCTGTAGAGAGTCGTTTTGTTTTGATGACGTTGTCCTTTGCTTTACAGAAGCTTTTCAGTTTCATAAGGTCCCATTTGTTGATTGTTGCTCTTAGAGCCTGTGCTGTTGATGTTCTGTTCAGGAAGTTGTCTCCTGTGCCAATGAGTTCTAGGGTCTTCCCTACTTTTTTTTTCTAACCAATTTAATGTGTCTGGTTTTATGTTTAGGTCTTTGATCCACTTGGACTTCAGTTTTGTGCAGGGTGATAAGTATAGATCTATTTGCATTTTTGTACATATAGACATCCAGTTGGACCAGCACCATTTGTTGAAGATGCTATCTTTTCTCCTTTGTATGGTTTTGGCATCTTTGTCAAAGATCAGGTGTCCACAAGTGTGTGGGTTTATTTCTGGGTCCTCTGTTTGGTTCCATTGATCCACCATTCTGTTTCTATGCCAGTACCATGCAGTTTTTATTCCTGTCGCTCTATAGTACAACTTAAGATCAGGGAAGGAGATACCTCCAGAAGATCTTTTATTGTAGAGGATTGTTTTAGCAATTTTGGGTTTCTTGTTATTCCATATGAAGTTGAGAATTTTTCTTTCCAGGTCTGTAAAGAATTGTGTTGGTAATTTGATGGGAATTGCATTGAATCTGTAGATTGCTTTTGGTAAAATGGCCATTTTTACTGTGTTAATCCTGCCAAGCCATGAGCATGGGAGATCTTTCCATCTTCCGATATCTTCTTCTAATTCTTTCTTCAGAGACTTGTCTTTTTAAAAAACATCATATCCACCGCCTTACTGCAGTGGTTGTAAATAGACATTTTTAGTGAGTGAGTCTCTAATCATGTTTTCATTTCTCATCTCTATCTACCTATTTTTCACACCTTTAAATACATTGTGGTTGTTGAGTTGTGAGTTTTGTATGATCTTAGAGGTTGAGAGTGGCATCTAAACTATTCATTGTCTTAAGTATCTCTGAGAATTAATCACAGTGGGCTCATCTATGAAAAAAATATTTTTACTGCTTAAACATTGACACCAATACCCTTCGAGCTGACCTTGTGAGTTAACTTACAAAAGAAACATGAGTACCCCAGACAGTGAGATGCTTTAAGATGCAATTTTGATAGTTTATATAGACTATGGTGACATGTTGCCTACACTTAAAAGCCTTTCTTTGACATTTAAAAGTAATTAACTTTCTTCTAAATGACTTCAGATAACCTTATTCTAAAAGGAGCTCTTAGAGTGTGATAAAAATTGAAGAAATCACACCCAACCCAAGTGATATACTACAAGGACCTTTGGATTTCAAGGGTTACAAGAGAACAGAATACGAAGAGGTACCTCAGGTGCACTAGAAATGCAGTCGCTCCAGGTGTCTTCAGAGCACTTGAGTCCACTCTTGTAAAGAAGAATGGCTGATGCACTTCAGGAAATCGCTGCATTTTATTTTTAGCTTACTGAAAACTGTAACTTCCAATGTTTTGTTGCTTCTTCCTGCATTCTTCAGTAAATGTATATATAAGCATGGGAATTCCAGATATGTAAGTAAAATTCAAATGTCACACTTACACTCCCACAATATGTAGGCTTTAAAAAGTATGTAGTACATATTTTCTACAAAGACCTTCTAATAAATAACTCACATTTAGGTCATTATAACTATATTTTGCTATTTTAGCTTTCCTCTTAAATTTTATAATCATTCTTATAATTTAATTTTGTGAAGTATCTTTTTTATTCTGTTTGCACTTATCATCTAGCTAGATGCCTTTTTTTGTTCTTTCTTTCTTTTTTTCTTTTTTGGCAGGGTTTCTCTGTGTAGCCCTTGCTTTACTAGACTCACTTTGTAGAATGTCCTCTAACTCATAGAGATCCACCTGCTTCTGCCTACCTAAGTGCTGGGATTACAGGTGTGAGCCACCACCTTACCCAGCTTCACCTTGTTTCTTATTCGTCCTTTTCACTTCTGTGCGTTTTCTTCCCACTTAAAACTCAGGTCTCCTTAGTATCTGGTTTTATGTTTTTTGTATGAACATTCTTTTTAATCATTTTTTTATTTTTCCCAGTTTATTCTCTTTGTATATCAGGTGTAGATCTCTCTGTCATTCCCTCACAGTCCCACTCTCCATCTCTCATCTTCTCCCATGCCCCTCCCTCAGCCCAATGATAGGGGAAGTCCTTCTCTCCATTCATCTGACCCCAGTCTATCAGGTCTCATCAGGCCTAAAGTTAGGTTTAATGAAAAAAGCTGCCCATGGAAAATTTGCTCATTAAAATGTGATTCATATTTTATCACCCACAAAATTGTGTCCCAATATAAAAATAGATTATGCTACCAGAGATATGATAATGGTATTATAACAGAGTTTTTAAATTAAATTTTTATTTTTATATTTATTACAGTTTATTCATTTTGTATCCCAGCTGTAGCCTCTTCCCTTATTCCCTCCCAATCTCACCTTTCATCCCTCATCTCCTCCTATGCCCTTCCCCCAGCCCAATGATAGGGGAGGTCCTCCTCCCTTCCATCTGGCCCTAGCTTATAAGGTCTTATCAGAACTGGCTGCATTCTCCTCCTCTTTGGCCTTGCAAGGATGTTCCCCCATGAGGGGGAGGTGGTCAATGAGCTAGCCATTGAGTTCATGTCAGAGACAGCCTCTGACACAACTTGGGTACTTGGATACTGAACTGCCATGGGCTACATCCCTGCAGGAGTTCTAGGTTATATCCATGAATGGTCCTTGGTTGGAGTATCAGTCTCAGAATTGACCCCTGTGCCCAGATATTTTGGTTCTGTTGCTCTCCTTGTGGAGCTTCTGTCCTATCCAGGTCTTGATATCTCCCCCTTCTTTCCTAAGATTCCCTGCACTCTGTTTAAAGTTTGTTTTGAGTCTCAGTATCAGCTTTAATACACTGCTGGGTAGAGTCTTTCAGAGGTCCTTTATGGAAGGCAACATTCTTAATGTGTTTTGATTTAATTTTTTAAATAAGTAATTTAAGGCCTTCCTCTAACCGCATGGTAGTAGATATTGTTTATGAAAAGGAAAGAACTCTTGAGAATGGGTGAGAACTAATGAGCAAGGAGGGGGCTTCTTCCCCAAATCAATTGGGCTATAAGACTCACTACTCTTGTCAATCATTTACAGCCTACCCGCATCACCCATCTTTGTTTATCATCAGCGTGGGGCTTGGGAACAGTATCAGTTTGTTGTATGTAGTTTTGGGAGGAAAATTTTTCCAAGCTCTCTCAGTCAGTCAACAGATTTTTTTTTTCTTCAAGTTAAACTTGATGCAGGTTTGTCCAGTCTCTATTCTACTCCAGTATCTATTCTACTTTGACAATTTTGGTTTTGTGAGACCAGTACCTTCCTGGCTTCATATATGTTCATTAAGTTCAATGGGACCTTGTGATATTTTGAATGAAAACAGTCACCCATTGACTGTGTATTTGAACTGGTTATGGAACCTTTAGAAAATGGAGCTATTGACGGATGAGATACAGCAGTAGGGTATTCTTTAAGGCTTAGACATCCCCACTCTATGGTTCTCTCTCTTTGCTTCTTGTGTGTGGATGAATGTCTGATCAGCCAACTTCCTGCTCCTGCAGTCAGCCCTGTCTTTGCTGCCATGAATTCTATCACACTGAATCTGTAAGCAAAAAAAAAATAAACCCTTTCTTTTAAGTTGCTTTTGTTTGGAATTATTATATCATAACAACAAAAAAAAAAATCTAAGACAGAAATGTTCTTCAGTGTTTTCTTGTTGGTTGTGATAAGACATCAAAGGATCCCAGTGATGGTGTGATGGCTAGTTTTTACTGAAGTCAGCTTAGACCTCCAAGTCATGTAGGTTAACAGATGAGAGATCTGTTTAAATCATGCCACCTTTCCAAGTGACACCAGGATTTCTGCTGACCCTAGTTACACAAGAGCTCAGGTTGCATGCAGGCTCTCTTTGATGTACTTCCACAACTCTGAAGCAAGGGCATAAACGCACAAGGCCAAAATTTAAAGGCCTTGAAATCAATGAGCAAAGGTTAGCATACTTTATTCTCACTCAAGTTTCCATGGTCAAATTAGTATGCATGTCCAGCATAAAGATGAAGAGGAGGAAGGAAAATCTCTTTTACTTATGAAGTGAAGCAATAATAAGATTAGGAGAAGTGGTGGCAAATGCAAAAATTACAGTCAAGACATGAACATAACTGTGTGCTTACTTCATGATTTTTATCAAAAATCAATAATCTTGCAACAAAGGGGGAGGGAAAGGGAATGGAAATAAATTGATAAATAAATCAGAGTCGGACCTTAACCAGACTTCCCGGTTTCTTCTCTACACGACGAACAATCATCTTGCACTTTGATGCCTTCACTTTTTGAAGTTGACATGTGGCTCTCCCACCGTCAGTCTACACCAGTGCATCTCCTTAGTAGGTTTATACCTTTCAGTACAGAACAAAAAAAAAAACAAAAACACTAACTCTTTCCTTCATCTCTTAGTACCTTCTTCATGAAGGCTTAACTTTATAATGTCGGTATTTTATGCAAAGTAATAGAATGCTACCACATGATCCCCTCTTCTTGTCACTTTGAATAAAAATTATAATGATAGCCAAGTTAAAAAGTAATCAAGCTTTCTTAGTCATATGACCTGTTGATATAGTTGAAATGTGTTTTTAATTCTAGATATTTTCAAGTTGCAAGAATTGCCCATGCAATCACTGTGCCCCCTAAAATATCTCTTTGGTATCTGCATGAAATGTGGTTGTCATAAGTTATTCTTCTTCACAGTTCCATCACCTCAAAATGACATGGTATTATATTTGGTCTCAATTATTAGGAGTATTGAAAGTGTCTGCAAAAATTTATCCAGAAAAAAAAAAAAAACTGTAATGTCTGGTGGCTCTTCCATACTAATGGCAATCATGTCATTATTGAAACAAATGTCCATTATCATGCCATATGATAAAATGTCAAAAAGCTTTTATAACTATATTTTAAACTGACATTGTGCTACCTGTAAATCCTCCTTAATATAGTATCCTGTGATCATTTGCAAAACCACAAATTGGCATCAAAGTTTAAATGATTTTTACCATGATTGATGAGCAGATCATTTTAGACAAAATCAAAAGCTTTTTTAGCAATCAATTTCACTACTATTTATTGATTGTTCTCAGGAATATGGAGCTAGCTGGAATATATTCACAACTTAATGGATATTGCTTGACATGAATAATGGAAATGCATCCTATGATTAATGATCTATTTGTCTTCAGTTGATATTTGAACATGTCCTCAAAGTGTAGACTGGATAAAAAGTCTATAATGTGAAATAAAATAAGAATACTATTTTCTATTTAGAAAGTTGAAGTATGTTTGAAATTTAAAGACACAAATGGGGGAGAACAAACATGGTGGCTCCAACCATGCAGGCTTTCTGAATAGTAGTTTAGCAGTAAAAACAGAGTGTCCAGCAGGCTGTACTGTGGACTCCAAACCCCTGATGTCTGTGTTTCTCAGATGAAAGGAGAACCCACAGGAAAATAGGAGGCTCCATCTTCAGGCCTCTTGGTTAATACCAGAAAAAAATTGCTGAGCTGCTGCCTGGAATGACCACAATGCTAGGCCAACTGCCCAGTCTCATCATCTGTGGATACCTTCCTGGAAGTAGTGGCTTGCAGCTCCTACTTCGGGTGCTCACTTACACTGTTCATGGAATGGTTACTCAGTACTGGGGATGAGGCCCCAAACGCAAGTGCCCACTCTCACTATACTGTGAACACCTTCCTGGTACCAGCAGCTCAGGGCTCCAACCTGGGGCTCTCCGTCTCACAGCCCTGTGGAGCAGATATCTTCCAGTCATGCAGATCCAAATTCGGGGCCCACTCTCACCATCTTGAGGACACCTTCCTGTACCAGCATCACCAGGTACCAAACTAACGGCCCACTCTCACCATACAGGGTGGGTGAGCCGCTGCAACCGCAAGACCTCTGATGCTCTAGAACCATGGAAGCAACCCAAGACACTGCTGCAAAGCTCAACCCATCTCCCTAAGGAGATCAACAGGACCTCTGAGCTCACAGGTTCTCAAAAATGTCTGTGCCCAGGAGGCACAGTGTCTAAGCGAAGAGTCTGGGCTCACTAACCTCAAACCAAGAAAGCCTGTGAGAAGGCAGCAGACTCCAGGACTTCCGTCTGTGAAAGGAGGATCCCTAGCTCCTGAGGAATCCACGTGGTCCCCAGGATCAAACATCTGATGAAACTGACTGGAAATTTCTTGAGAGCCACCCACTAGTCTCAGGTTATTTCCACTAAACTGAGAAGGGCTCCTGCAGGAACATCTAGCTTCTTGGCCACGGCTCTTTCCATATCCAACAGAACTCCTGTATGCAACAGGATCTAATCTAACACCAAAGACAACCAGATGATTAAAGGTCAGTGTAAAAACACAATTAACAAAACCCAAAGCAAGGTGGCATCCCCAGAACCCAGTTATCCAAAGGCAAGCAACCCTGGATGCCATAACACAACTGAAACACAAGAAAAGGACCTTAAATCTATGCCTATGAAGGTGATAAGGGAGGAAACAAATAAAATCTATAAAGAAGTCTTTGATCCAATTGGACTTTACTTTTGTGCAGGTGATGGATGTATTCGTATTTTTCTACATATAGACATCCAGTTAGCCTAGCATCATTTGTTGAATTTTTTTTCCATTGTATGGTTTTAGTTTCTTTGTAAAAAAAAAAAAATCAGATGTCTGTAGTTAGGTGGGTATATTTCTGGGTCCTCAGTTTGATTCCAGTGCTCCTCAAGTCTCTTTCTATGCCAGTACCATTCTGTTTTTTATTTTGTTTTTGTTTGTTTGTTTGTTTACTATTGCTCTATAATACAACTTGAAATCAGGGATGGAGATGATTCCAGAAGTTCTTTTCTTGTACAGGATGGTTGTAGATATTCTGTTTTATTTTATTTTTTTCCATATAAAGTTGAGACTTGTTCTTTCAAGTTCTGTAAAGAATTGCGTTGGTATTTTAATGCATCAACCAAAAACCATACAAAGAGAAGACCTAGATCCCCTGCTGAGATGTAGCCCATGGACAACTCAGTCTCCATGTGGGTTTCCTAGTAAAAGAAGAGACAGTCTCTGATATGAATTAGGTTATCTACTCCTTGATAATTTCTTCCTGGTGGGGTGATCTAGCCAGCCCACAGAGGAAGAGGATCCAGGCAGTACTGATGAGACCTGATAGGATAGGGTCAGACAGTATGAGAGGAGGTCTTCCCTTAACAGTGGACCAGGGAAGGGGGATAGGGGAGAAAGAGGGAGAGAGGGAAGGTAGAATAGAGAGGAGATAAGGGAGGGGGCTGCAACTGTGATTAAAATTTAAAAATTGTAAATATAATTAATAATAATATTAAAAACAAAAAATCTGTAAATACAGGAAAACTCAGTCAAATAAACAGATGCCTTTAGAGAGGAAATAATTAAATTACTGAAGGAAATAGAGGAAATTTCAAAAAACCAAGTAAAGGAAATAGACAAATCATACAATGAAAGGCAGAAATGAAAACAAATAGGTGAAGGAAATCAACAAACAGTTCAAGATCTGAATATGAAAATAGAAACATTAAAGAAAGCACAAACTGAAGAAATACTGGAAAGGGAGAACTTAGGGAAGAAAACAGGAACTACAAATATAAGCATCACCAACAGAATACAGGAGGGAAAGAATCTCAGGTGTAGAAGTCAAAATGGAAGAAATCAATGCATCCACCAATGAAAATATTAAATCCAAAAAAAAAAAACTGACACTAAATATCAAAAAGATCAAGGACACTATGAAAAAATGAAAGAAGTTTGTACCCCACCAGCAGTGGAGGAAGGTTCTCCTTTCTCCATATCCTCTCCAGCATCTGTTGTCACATGAGTTTTTTATTTTAGCCATTCTGATGGGTGTAAGAGTTGTTTTTTATTTGCATTTCCCTGAGGACTAAGGATGTTGATCATTTCTTTAAGTGTTTCTCCACCATTATATACTCTTCTGTTGAGAATTCTCTGTTTATCTCTGTATCTCATTTCTTACATAATTTTTATTTATTACAGTTTATTCACTTTGTATCCCAGCTGTAGCCCACCTTCATACCCTACCAATCCCACCCTCCCTCCCTCTTCTCCTCCCATGCCACTTCCCCAGTCCACTGATAGTGGAGAACCTCCTCCCCTTTCATCTCACCCTAGTCTATCATTTTTTAACTGATAATCTTTTAAATTAAATTTTTATTTTTCATGTTAATTACAGTATATTCACTTTGTGTCATAGCTGTAGCACCTTCCCTTATTCCCTCCCAATCCTATCCTCCCTCTCTAATCTCCTCCGATGCCCCTTTCCTAGTCTACTGATAGTGAAGGTCTTCCTTCCTTTCCATCTGACCCTAGCTTATTAGGTCTCATCAGGACTGGCTGCATTGTACTCCTCTGTGGCCTGGCAAGGCTGCTTCCCCCTCAGGGGGGCAGGGTGTCAAAGAGCCAGCCACTGAATTCATGTCAAAGATAGTCCCTGTTCCCATTACTAGGGAACCCACTTAGATACTGAGCTGCCATGGGCTACATATGACGCTAAGGAAGAAGGAGGACCCTGGGTAAGATGATCAATCTTCACTCAGAAAGACAAACAGGATAGACATTGGAAGAAGGAAAAAACAGGAAACAGAATAGGAATAGACCACTGATGGCCTCTGAAACACTCTAGCCTGCAGTGTATCAAAGCATATGCTGAGACTCATAACCAAACTTTGGGTAGAGTGCACGTAATCTTATACCCTATCATTTTTAATTGGATTATTTGGTTTGTTGGTGCCTAATATCTTCAGTTCTTTATAGATTCTGGATATTAGCCTTCTATTGGATGTAGGGTTGGTGAAGGACTTTTCCCAGTCTGTAGGTTCTGTTTTTTTTTTGTTTTGTTTTGTTTTGTTTTGTTTTTTTTCTGTTGACAGTGTCCTTTGCTTTACAGAAGTTTTTCAGTTTCACGAGGTCCCATTTATTAATTATTGAGCTGTTGGCATTCTGTTCAGGAAACTGTCCCTTGTGCCAATGAATTAGAGGCTTTTCACCACTTTTTCTTCCAACAGATTTAGTATGTCTGGTTTTATTTTGAGGTCTTTGATCCATTTGGACTTCAGTTTTGTGCAGGGTGCTAAATATGAATTTATTTGCATTTTTCTACATGTAGACATTCAGTTAGACCAGCACCATCTGTTGAAGATGCTGTCTTTTTTCCATTGTATGGTTTTGGCATTTTTGTCAAAAATCAGGTGTCCATAGGTGTGTGGATTTATTTCAGGGTCTTTTATTAGATTCCATTGATCCTCTAGTCTGTTTCTATGCCATTACCATTCCATTTTTATTACTGTTGCTCTACAGTACAGCTTGAGATCAGGGTTGGGGATACCTCCATATGATCTTTTATTGTAGATGATTGTTTTAGCTATTCTTGGATTTTTGTTTTTCCATATGGTGTTGAGAATTTTTATTTTTAGGTCTGTAAAGAATTGTGTTGGTAATTTGATGGGAATTACATTGAATCTGCAGATTGCTTTTGGTAAGATGGACATTTTCACTATGTTAATCCTGCCAAGCCAAGAGCATGGGAGACTTTTCCATCTTCTGATATCTGCAAACTTGTGCATCCACTTTGGTAATCAATCTGGTACTTTCTCAAAAAAATGGTTATAGAGCTATCTCAACATCCAGCTATACCATACCAAAAGATGCCTCACCATTCAACAAGGACATTTGGTCAACTATATTCATAGCAGCTTTTAAAATAATAACCAGAATCTGGAAACAACCTAGATGTCATTCAATGGAGGCATAGATACAGAAATTGTGGCATGTTTACACAATGGCATACTACTCAGCTAGTAAAAACACAGAAATCATTAAATTTGAAGGCCAGTGGATGGATAAGTTCATCCTAAGTGAGGTAATCCAGAAACAGAAAGACACACATGGTATATACCCACTTTTAAGCAGAAATTAGTCATAATGTAGAATAGCCATAGTAAAATCTATAGACCTAAAGAAGGTAAACACTAAGGAGGATGCTTAAATCTTATTTAGAATAAGGATAGACAACAGAAGTAGTAGAAGAGATAATACAGGATGGGTGCCTACTATAGAGGGTCCTGTGAAAGGCTCCAGCCAACAGGGGATCGAAGCAGGTGCTGAGACTCACAGCCAAACTTTAGGCAGTATGCAGGTGCAGGGAGTCTTATAGAAATGGGAGGGAGGAAGAGAGACCTGAGAGGGGATGATCCCCAGAAGAACAGCACTACAGCTAAAAAATCTGAGCCCAGGTGGTCCTGCAGAGACTGTACCAACTGAGGACCATGCATAGAGAAGACCTAGACTCCCTGCTCAGATGTAGCCTATAGGCTGCTCAGTCTCCATGTGGGTTCCAGAGTAAGGGTAGCAGGGACTGCCTCCGAAATAAACTAGATTGCTTCCTCCTTGACCACTTGCCCCGGTGATGTGTTCTTACCAGGCCACAGAGGAATAGGATCCAGGCAGTTCTGATGAGACTGTGGAGAGCACAGGAATGCCACGGGAAAACTAACAAAGCCAACAATTATGGGCTCAGGGGGCTGTGCAGAGACTGATGCACCAACCAAGGACCGTGCATGGAGAGGACCTATATCCCTTCCTCAGGTGTAGTCCAAAGGCGGCTCTGTCTCCATGTGGAATTCCCTAGTAAGGGGAGCAGTGGCTGTCTCTGAAATGAACTTGGTTGCCTACTCTTTAATCACTCCTCTTTGGTGGGCAGACCTTGCCAGCTCACAGAGGTAAGGATCCATGTAATCCTAATGAGGCTTGAGTCTCATGAGGGTAGAGTCAGATAGCAGGGGAGGAGAATTCCCCTTTTCAGTGGTCTAGGGGAAGGGTTTAGGTGTAGGGAAGGAATGAGAGGAGATGAGGGAGAGGGCTACAATCAGGATGGATATAAAGTGAATAAATGGTAAAAATTTTCAAACAAGCAAACCAATAAAGGCACTAATGTTACAATGACCAAAAGAAGATTGTCTTATTTTAATAATGTCCAAGATTTGGGGAAAATGTAAGCAACATATAGGATGTAAGAGGAATGTCTATTTTTAGTAAAAGTGTGTATGTATTATAACAGAAAAACTAAATAACACATTCTTACTAAGGCGATCTATATGAAATGAACTTAAACTATCTGACCACATGATGCTAAAAACCCTCATGCATTCCTTCAAACTCTTTGATTGGAATTTAAAGGCTGTGTTGTTGGCCTCCAAGTGTGTAAAACAGGGGATTGATAAACTGCTGCAAGCATTTTACTAAGCTTGCTTAGTTGAATGACCTATTTTATTATTTTTGTTATCATTAATCAAGATTTTTTATTTAAATCATTAAAAAATAGTTCCCCAGTGAGAATTTATCTTGGATAAATGAAAAAAAAAATCTTGAAAGTCAATGAGCCAATATTTTCATTAAACTGTGTCAAATCAGCACACATTATTTGTTTAACTAAAAAAAAAAAAGCAACAAACAGTAGCTATTTGTTGTTTGTGTTTAGAGACTTTGACTTTTTAAACAGGTTCCCCCTAATGCATGAACGTGATTTCCCAAAATGCTGTAATCGTCTTAATTTTACCAAACTAGGGTAAACTGTTTGTCTTTCTAGATACAAAAAGCTACTTTCAACGTACAAATGCTGTATCATTTATTGATTCCTGCCAATTCATTTGTTTTCTTTTCTGTTAAGAGCTATGAAAGACAGATAAGAAATTTCTTCAGCACATTCCAAGTATAGTTTTCCTCTGCTCTTTAAAGAGTAAACCACCTCTTTTGAATCTCTACCTTTCTAATTCTTAGAGAAGTGATACCTTTTCCACTTTTCCACTTTCTGCCACACCGTTACCCACAAACTCAAAAAAAAAAAAAAAAAAAGTCTGTCTGGAAGATACCAAGGCTCATAATCACCTTCACCTGTTGTTTCTTTAAAACAGGGTAACAGGAGAGTTTGTCAGTGATGCAGCCTGATTCCCCCTGTGCAAAGATCCCTGAACTGGCTCTCATCCCACACAAATGAATATGTCAGCACTGTTGGGGATCTCTCCATTTAGCCTTCTCTATTTATGGTTCCAGAAAACAAAATCATCCTGCTGACTGTCAGGCACAAGACACAAACAGTCCATCACTTCAGTCCACTGTATATCAACACCTTACATGTGTTTCCAACCTTCTGGCTACATTTATATAACAGTCCCTTCAGTCAAATTTACACCATCTGTTTCCTGCTTGGGCATGACTGATTAGAACATAATGGCTAACCACAATGTTTCTGCTGGACTACTAAGTGCCAGCTCACTGCTAATGACTGATGCCTATAAAGGATAGGCTGTGTTATGTTTGTTCGCAACATGAGGAACAGGGGTATAGTCTAAACCTGCAGAGCAAGTGTTAATTTTTTCAGATGACAAAATATGCTCTATGCCCATCTTAGTTGTGGGAAGTGACCAACTGAATCACAGACTGCTCTTGACTTTATGCTATGAATGAGAGCATACATAATGGTATTTGTAATGGTCCCTGTGCTATAAATCTCATTTAATTTAATTGATATTTATTAATGTTAACTATAAGATTTCTTACTTGTTTTCTTATTTAGTGAGAGCACTTGAAAATTCCATATTTGTTTAATGTAAGTACAGAAATACATATTCATAAATTTGTTTGATTTTTATATTGATTAAAATATTGTAATTGAAGAGATAATAATTCCAAATTCCAGTTTCAGGTAGTTCTTAACTGATACCCTTCAACCAGAGTATTAACATTAAAAAATATGCTAAATATATTTGACATTTTGTGAATAAATGCCATAATATAGTTAGAATTCTTTTTATATCATAGAGAATTAAAATATACGACTCCACCATTTTTATAGAAAATATTTAAGAAAATTTCCACATTTATAAATTAAAGTGTATAAACATGTTTATATTAAGTGACTTGAAGTTCTTCACAAAACAGAAAATATATGTTGTTATCAGTAGCACTTTAAAAAATGTTATACAATTATCAAAAGAATGGTTTTAAGTAAGTGAAAGATTAGAATAGTGCAGATTTCATAATTTTATTATACTTGGACTATGTATAAAGTAAAAATAGGTAAGCATTCTTCAGTGTTCCTTAAATCTATTGAATAACATTCAAAAATAGTTTTGTAAGAATAGAATATAGATTCTAGGAACTGATTAGCTCAAAATCCCTAGACTCTTTGTAAAGAATTTAAATAATTAACAAGTTTTGATACTGAGATATGTCTTAAAATATTCCAATCTCTTATTTAATTATGAGAGTTTTTGTAAGGTGAAGTTTTCAGTGTGTATGTGTGTGTGTTTGTATGTAATATAAAGTCTGGATTCCAGCATGCTGGGGCTATTCTATCCAGAGCATCATACTTTTCCATGTGTTATACATATTATATACTGTATATAAATATATATCATGAATTTAATATTTTATGCTTACGATACTTATGTATGTATACTACACTTCTTTTTAAAAAGTAATTGCACTATTTAAGCATTACACTTATGATTACTGCATCCCTTGATTTTTCATTGCTGTGATACATACCAAAGTCAAGTGACTATAGAGGAATGCCAGATCATTATCCAGTTGTATGAATCTATGAAATCCAACTCTGGGTAAGTTATCTTTCAGTCTCAGCTGTAGTAGGGAAAACTTCAACCCATTCAATGAAAAATGTCTGCTATAGGATGAAGACAGTGCATTCCTGCAAAATATTACAGTTTCTTATATGACTCAGTTGCTCCAAATAGCTGAAGCTTGACAAAGTTAGCAAAGACATCTCTATAAGTCAGACTCTGCTCTCCTGAATAAACCATTACGTCCTAAATTAATTCCTAAACCATTAATTCCTAAACCATTAGGAATTAATAAACCTTTACTAAACATATGTTGGTCACAGTCTTATTTTCCATAAATCTTGTTCTTGGCTTTGTTCTCAACTGTTATTTTTCATTATTAGGAGAAAAATCAACTTATAAAAAAACAAAGCAAAACGAAACAAAACTGTTTATCCAAAGCATCTTACAGGACTGGTGTGCTGCTTCCTTAGTATAGGGAAAATAAAATAAAACAAAACATCTTAAAACACTTCTACTTTTCAAACATGAGTTAAATCCAATTATACTTAAAAAATGCCACAGCAAATTAAGGTTACATATACAAATTAAAATTACATCAACACTTTTTATTATAAGCTTTAAGATAACTTTTATTGTTAGTTGATTTCACAGATTTTTTTTAAAGCTACATCTTAGTGTTCTATAAAGAAAATGGGAAATGTATTTCTCAACAAAAACTGCAAATATATCAATGACCTTGAATGGAATAGATTTCTGTTCAACCATACTCCTGATGATTTTACAAATTCTGTGATAAATTTTAAATTTCAACAAAAAGTTTAAAGATATTAATGGTTGTGTAAATGTCCTTGTTGTGTACTTGATCAGATTTTGGATATATGCCTAGGAGTGGTATAGCTGAATCTTGAGGAAGCACTATTTCTAATTGTCTGAGAAAGGACCAGATTGGTTTCGAAAGTGGTTTTCCAAATTTGCATTCTCACCAGCAATGGAGGAAGGTTCCCCTTTCTCCACAACCTCTGCAGCATGTGTTGTCACTTGAGTTTTTGATCTTAGCCATTCTGGTGAGTGTCAGGTGAAACCTGAGGATTCATTTTGATTTGCATTTCTCTGATGGCTACAGATTTTGACATGAACTCATGGCTGGCTCTTTGACGCCCCCCCCCCCCCAGGGAGGAGCAGCCTTGCTAGGTCACAGAGGAGGACTTTGCAGCCAGTCATGAAGATACCTAATAAGCTAGGGTCAGAGGGAAGGGGAGGAGGTTCTCCCCTATCAGTGGACTTGGAAAGGGGCAAGGAGGAGAAAAGGGAAGGAGGATGGGATTGGGAGGGAAAGAGGGAGCGGGCTAGAGCTGGGATACAAAGTTAATAAACTGTAACTAATATTAAAAAATAAAAATTTAATTAAAAATATTAATGACATTGAATGACCTAGAATATTTTAGTAAATAAAACTAAAAGTTGGTGGGTATTCAAAGAGCTAAACATCAGTGATTACATTTAGCCATTTTAATATAAATTTCTCTTGATTAAAAAATATGTGATAAGTAACTTCTATTGGAAAGAGATTACCTCTTAGCAGTTCTCAAACGCATAGCATATTTTCCTCAGATGTCCTGTTGTTCTCCTGCCTTCCCAGGACAGAGCCTTTGGAAGGAAGCTTATAGTTAAACATGCTTTGGTCTAAAGCAGGCATGCCAAATTCCATCTCCAAAGCCATCCTTTAAACAGAAAACAGCATGTGACATTTCCCCCATAACATTTTTCACAATGTGTGAAAATTTGGAAATCAAATGTGCCATTTTCTGGCCAATGAGTGCAGTTATCAAATTTGTACATATTGTAGTGAAAATTAAGTGTTAAGTTTAATTGCATCTGAGTCTGAGGAGGGGAAGAAATTTTCAAAGGCAAGTGGAATAAGTCAGTAAGTAGCTCATGGTTAGAGTGAAGAAGGGAGTCTGAAGAAAAGGTGAAGAGGAGAACAAAAGAGGAGGTAGGACAGACTTGGGAAAGAGTCCTTCATAAATAGGAGTCC
This sequence comes from Rhombomys opimus, assembly GCA_010120015.1. Taxonomy (NCBI): domain Eukaryota; kingdom Metazoa; phylum Chordata; class Mammalia; order Rodentia; family Muridae; genus Rhombomys; species Rhombomys opimus. The sequence continues at coordinate 178,643 of REGO01000169.1, read as the reverse complement.
CATAAGAAAGAGGATTCCAATAATCAGAAACAGAGACACAGGGATAAAATGGGGTAAGTGCCAAAGAATAGAGTCCCAATCAAATGTCATCTCCAAAGGGAACCAAGACCTTTCAGAAAAATGCCTGGTACTTCAGTGAGGAGAAGTCCCTTTCCACATGTGGGTTAAGGATGGTGAAGAGAGGCTTCTGAAGAAAACATATGACTTTCATTGAGCCAGTGAGCAGGCTCCAAAGAATGAGTAACAGAGACAGAACAAACCCTTCAATCTGCAAGACATAGAGCAGGCAGCTCTGGAAGGACACTTAATCAGAGGGGCAAGGAGACACAACTGGGTAGAGTAGGTACAGGAGAAAACTTATGAAGAGACCGACTCTGAAATTGCAGTTGACTCTGGTGGGTGGCAGAAGGTTGCATAAGCCGATGATCCATACAGCAGAAGGGTCAAATCAGCTGATTGCTTAAGGGACTTAACTTTTGGGGGCCCAAGTGTGTCTCTTAAGGTTTTTGGCACCAAATATAAGTGAGGCCACAGGGAAACCAACTGGACCAACCCATGAGTAGAAAGAGACGTTTTCTACTCAAATTAGAGAAGAAAATTAACCACAGGACTGTTTCTGAAAATAAAGGGTAAGAGGTTGTTGGGAAAGAAGTGGATTATAAGGATTTTATATGATACTATGATTGGGGTCCTACAGTCTGTAATCCTGCAGACTCTTAGGATTACTTTGGAGCTAGGTTCTCCTTTCTAAGGAAGTTGATTGAACTTTGGTGAAGATAAGTGAGGTGGTAAACAGAAACCTGCTCTATTAGTTTCTTAAGAAATGCTGAATTTAACCTTCTGTTTACACACACACACAAAAAAAAACAAACAAACAAACAAACAAACAAACAAAAAAACAATCCTCTGTCACCAACTCTGCCAGCTTTGGATTCTGCAATCCCTTTCCACTGAAAGTGGTGAAGGACTAAGGGAGACCTTCCTGTCTTCCTTTGCAGATTCCCTGCTGTGGCTAACTCTTTTCTCTGATGCAATCCCCTAGCATTTAAATTCAGGGTGCTATACATTTGCATTCTCTTAGTTTTGAGGTTTGCTGTGTCTGCTTACTTCTGTAGCTGCTTGTGTGTGTACACATTCACCACTTGACTATTTCCTGTGTGCTTGTATTTGTTCTTTAAATTCCTCTTTCCCTGAAGGCTGCTATCTCACTTTGGTTTCTGACAGCTGGGCCATGCCTTTAAGGTTCGGTGCTCTGGAACTCAGTGTTTCTTTCTCCCGAGTTGCTCCGCCTCTATGTGATTTCCCACATGGTTTACATTAGCTTGGCTGTTGCAGAGCTTTGTCTTAGGCTTGTTTGTTTTCAGGCTCCATTGACTGAATGTTGTTTGCTTTTCATTTCAAGGAGATTTCATATTATTTTCTCTTTTTTGTCCACCCCCCTGGCCTGGTCACACTCATTTACTGATTTTAGATAATCGTTCAGAGAGGTTTTCAAAAATGTTGTACAGCTGTGCCAGAAAAGCCATGTCTTTTAAATATTCATTTGATGTACTTTGTTATCATATCTTTATTCCCCACATACTCTCTCTAAATCAATTTAATTAGATTGATCGACTAGGAAATTAACAGACCAGCACAATGCTTAAAAGAAGAATATGATCAGCCTGCAATTGTAGAGATTAATGGTAGAATGTGATTTTAGTACCTTTGCTACTACTGTAAACTGAATATCACAAAATGTTTGTTTATAAAGAATAGAGCTTGATTTACCAGAGCCCTGGAGGCTGAAATTCCTGGAAGAATGGCACTCCCACCTGTTAACATCATCTGTGATTGCTTCATGATGCATCATACCAAAGAAGGAGTCATGTGCTGAGGCAGAAGAAACTGTGTAAGCTCCATTTCTCCGTTTTTAATGAACAAAGTCATAATAGAGGCTTTGGTCATCTAAAATCAATTATTTTCTAAAGGCTCCAAATCCAAATATCACTACATATAAATTCATGGATTGCAAAGAAACAGAAAGAAAGAAGAAAGAAAGAAAGAAAGAAAGAAAGAAAGAAAGAAAGAAAGAAAGAAAGAAAGAAAGAAAGAGAGAGAGAGAGAAGGAAAGAAAGAAAGAAAAAGAAAAGGTTTGGAGGTGGCATCTAAAGCATTGCTAGGAATACTATCGATGAAATAACAATAACAAGAAAACTTAGGGAATGAAGAAAATGCTATGGTCATGTAGACCTCCAGTAACCCCAGTCTCCCAGGGAGACATATTCACACCTGACACCAAGGCTTTAGTGGGAGTCACTATGAACAGGCTGAGAGGGCAAGGTCTATCATCTAGTGATACCAAATAGAGCAAAGAATACATGAACATGTAACAGACAAAAAATTGTAGAAATAAGAACCTATACTTTATACAGTTTGATATTAAAGACTGTTTTGTTTTGTTTTTGTTGTTAAAAGGAAAGTCATGAGACATAGAAAATTAAATCAACCCTGAGTTCTACATGCAGAATAAAAAGTACCATGCAGAAATTGTGATGGGTACACGTAGTGGACAGAGAGAGAACAATGCAAATACCAAGGCAGTGCTCAAGTCTCCTGTGAACGCACTGCAAGGTGATAGAAACTTGTGGGAGGAACAGATATTTACCCAGGAGGCGAAGAAAAAATGCGAGTAAAAGATGAGACTGTTTCTCCAATCAATGACCATATATGGATATAACCTAGAACCCCTGCTCGTATGTCCCCCTGCTATGTCCCATGGACTTAGCCCATGGGAGCTCAGTATCCAAGTGGCTTCCCTAGTAAGGGGAACAGGGATTATTTCTGACATGAACTCAATGGCTGGCTCTTTGGCCTCCTCCCCTCCCCCCACCAAGAGGAACAGCCTTGCTAGGCCACAGAGGAGGACTTTGTAGCCAGTCCTTAAGATACCTGATAAGCTAGGGTCAGATGGAAGGGGGGGAGGACTTCCCCTATCAGTAGACTTGGAAAGGGGCAGGGAGGAGATAAGGGAGGAAGGATGGGATTGGGAGGGAATCAAGAAGGGGGATACAGCTGGGATACAAAGTAAATAACCTGTGATTAATATAAAAAAATAAAAATTATAAAAAAAGAAAGGTTACACAGCTCATCTATAGGACACATGGCGAAGTAGCAGAGAACAAAGACATCAGTCAGGCAATCAGAAGAACAGCAGAGTATGAGGAGTTTAAAATGTTGAAAAAATCTAAAAGATATGTAGAAAAAATTGAAACATTGTTAAAAATTATATTTTCCTTTATGTACAAGACACTACTGTGAGTTTTAACAGTTTCATATATAGATATTATACTTTGTTATTATTTTCCAGTATCCTTTCTTTCTCTCTTGAGACTGAAAAATTGGAACAAACCATAAAAGAATAGTAACAAATCCACTCAAAAAGTCTTCAACTATTTAGTACAAATACAAAAAGAAAGTGTATAGTGAAAAATCCTAAAACTGAGAAACTCTCTAAGCATTAGCTAATTAAATTTTGATTTAGTTTTTGCCAAAAACAAGAGAAACTACGGAAAAATGGAATGAAAAATATAAACACAGAGAGAACATATTGTCATTCAAAAGTTATATAGACAAAGGTCTTCAAAATAAAGACCAATGACAATGTTCTCATACAGACTAAAATAAAATATAGTTATTGAAAAAATTTCATGGAGGAAATACGTAGTATTTGTTCAAGTTCAAAGCAAATAATGTAGGATGGAAATATGAATACGCATTAAATGAAAATTGCTAAAGATAATTATTTTAAAATTACACGACATTGTAAATGAATATGCTTCATTGGAGTAAGAAAATGGCTCCAGAAGATAACTGTGACCCACAGGAACAAGCGTGAACCTGTGTTTTATTAGGTAAATAGAAGAATTATATAAGCTGTTGCCTTCTCTGATTTTGGTTTATTTATAAAGATATAGATTAATATAAAACAATTATCATACTTGGTTTGATTTGTAAAACATATAGGTGCACTATCTATTGCAGTAATACTACATAAAGGAGCATAAGAACGTAACTATATGGAAATTCTGTTTTATAATCAAACCCTTCTAGGAATACATGTGAAGAAACTCTAGTTAGGCTACATTTAATGCAGCTGCTGAAATGAGATCCGTTTATCATCAGTACTAGATATCAGTAGAAAATTAACGTAAATAATGCTTCAGTCTTTCAAATGATACAATAAAAAACATTCATCTGTAAGCAGTTGTAAAGAAATAACAACAAAAATCCCTAAAGAGACAGAATGTAGAAAGTAAAAGAAGATAGTCTAACAATAACATGAATATGGTAGATTAAGCAGTGAGCATAAAAGTAGAAACTGTCAGGTTGGCTAAGAAAGCACAGTAGAGTCTTAGAAATATTTTTTAGTTTCTGTAGCAAATACACACATCCATAAACATTATAAAGATGTTTAAAAAAGAATTTGGAAATTGAATAAGATAATACAATGCAATAGAACTAGAAATTGGAAGATTTCACACAAACTGCCCAGTAAGCATGTTTCCTGATGAGTTGTATCAAATTACTAGATAAAAATTAATAGCTTCACTGGATATTACAAAATTCAGATTTGGAAAATCACTTCATTTTATTACATTTTACAACAGAAAACTATATACTATCAAGAAAAACATACACTATACTCTGTTAAAGTAAGCACACAGAATAAAGAAATAGATTTTTTTTGAAGCATACCAGTCATATTGAACATTTGAACAATCAAACAATGAAATCCATCTATCTACAAAATGAAGGAAAATGTTATATTTTTACTTTTTTATGTAGAAGGTATTAAATTTTAAGAGCTATGTATGATTAAAGTAATCTTTATTGTAACAAAAATAATGTATAATTTCTCTCCTTAGAATAGAGTACAATCTGACCAACATTTTGAATTATGTCAATTATGTCATACTTAAAGGTCAAAAGTACAGAGAATTGCAACCTGAATGAGGGAAAAGGTTCTGTCTTCTATGATACTATTATTCAATGCTAAAATAAAAAGGAAAGACATCAAGTTACAAGAAAAACAGTCTATAGTAAAAGCCATACACAGAACTCAAAACTTCTTCTTTCTTTATTTTTTATTATTAGTTACATTTTATTAACTCTGTATCCCAGCTGTACCTGCTCCCTCATTCCCTCCCAAAACTTCTGTTACAAGAAAAAAAATACAAAATGTTGATATACGGATATAATCACTTTTTATTTCATAAGTGTTTATTATACCAAATATTAGAGAGTTTCAATACAATACCAAAAAATATTATTTTACTAAAAAATATCAGTCTGGGTGTTTACATGAATAAGTAGGCAAGCCAGAAAAATAGGCAATAACAAAAGTCAATGAAATGACTGACAGTTTTAACATTGCAGGGTACTATGAAACTGTAGAAGTGGAGATGACAGTGGTGGGAAAACTAGAACAACAGAACAGAGAAATGTCTGGAGATTCCCAGCGCAATCTGAGTTGAGTTGTCTTCAACAAAAGAGTTATATAATTTATTAAAGAAAGAAGGAAGCTTTCAGCAAAGATGCTGGGAAAAAAACAAGGTTGAACTCTTTCACCTTTCCAATTATAAGCCTGTCACAAAACTCATGACAGAACTGATCTCTCTCTTTTTTTTTAATACAAAATGCTAAGCTAGGAGTCTTTTGGGGAAAACCTAACGAGATACAGATGTGACTGAGTCCAGGTTTTTGATACAATACCTTAAGCAAACTAACTCAGATGTTTGTAAAATCATAAACTAGTCCTCTGTCGAAGACACTGTAAAGTAAGTAAAAAGAAAAACTTCAATTAAGATAAAATCTTTGCAAATCACATATATAGGAGAATATATATTGATAAAATAAGAAGGCCCTTAAACATCAAGAAAATAGCCATTAACAAACTACTTAAAAATAGGCAACACATTTTAATTAAATTTTTATTTTTTATTTTTTCAATTTATTTATTTATTTTTATTAATTACAGTTTATGCACTTTGTATCCCCCCATAAGCCCCTCCCTCCCCTTTTTCACACATGCCCCTCCCCAAGTCCACTGGTAAGGGAGGTCCTCCTCTCCTTCCTTCTGATCTTAGTCTATCAGATCACATCAGGAATGGCTACATTGTCATCTTCTGTGGCCTGGTAAGGCTGCACTCCCCTCAGGGGGAGGTGATCAAAGAGCAGGCCAATCAGATTATGTCAGAGGCAGTCCCTCTTCCCATTACTATGTAACCCACTTGGATACTACACTGCCATGGCCTATATACTGTGCAGGGGTTCTAGGTTATCTCCATGCATGGTACTTTGTTGGAGTATGAGTCTCTGGGAAGACCTCTGTGTTCAAATTTTCTGGTTCTGTTGTTCTCCTTGTGGGGTTCCTGTTCTTTCCAGATCTTACTATTTCCCAATTCTTACATAAGATTCCCTGCACTTTGCCCAACAGTTGGCCATAAGTCTCAGCAGCTGCTTTGATAGTCTGCAGGGCAGAGCCTTTCAGAGGCCATCTGTGGCAGGTTCCTAGGTTATTTCTTGTTTTCTTCTTCTTCTGATGTCTATCCTCTTTGCCTTTCAGGATGGGGATTGAGCGTTTTAGTCAGGGTCTACTCTCTTAATTAGTTTATTTAGATGTATTTGCTCAACCATGTTTGCAGCAGCTTTATTTGTAATAGCCAGAAGCTGGAAACAGCCCAGATGCCCCTCAACTGAAGAATGGATGCAGAAATTGTGGTACATCTACACAATGGAGTACTACTCTGTAATGAAAAATAAGGAAATCATGAAATTTGTAGGTAAATGGTGGGACCTGGAAATGATCATCCTGAGCCAGCTGTCCCAGAAGCAGAAAGACACACACTGTAAATTTTTTATTTTTTTTACATTAATTACTTTTTAATCTCTTTGCATCCCAGCTGTAGCTCCCTTCCTCATTCCCTCCCAATCTCAACTTCCCTCCCTCATCTCCTCCCATACCCCTCTCCAAGTCCATTGATAGGGGAGGTCCACCTCACATTTTAATGGAATCACTCCAACTATACACAAATGCCCAACCCACATATGAAAAAAATGGTGGGATCTGGAAAAGATCATCCTGAGTGAGCTATCCCGGAAGGAGAAAGATGCACATGGTATATACTCACTCATATAGACATATAATATAGGATAATCCTACTAAAATCTGTACTTCTAAAGAAACTAATAAAGAGGGAGGAGTCATGCCAAAATGCTCAATTCCTATCCAGAAAGGCAAAGAGGATGGACATCAGAAGAGGGAACAAGTCAGGAGCCTGACACAGAGGACCTCTGAAAAGCTCTGCCCTGCAAACTATCAATGTAGATGCTGAGACTTATGGGCAACCTTTGGGCAGAGTGCAGGGAATTTTAGGAAAGAAGTGGAAAACAGTAAGATCTGGAGAGGACAGGAACTCCACAAGGAGAGCAACCTAACCAAAAAATCTGAGCACAGGGGTCTTTCCTGAGACTTATATTCCAACCAAAGTCTATGCATGGAGATAACTTAAGACCCCTGCACAGATGTAGCCCATGGCAGTTCAGTATCCAAGTGGGTTCCATTGTAATAGAAACAGGGACTGTCTCTGACATGAAGTGATTGGCCTGCTCTTTAATTACCTCCCCCTGAGGGGGGAGCAGCCTTACCAGGCCACAGAAGGTGACAACATAATCACTCCTAATGAGACCTAATTGACTAGGATCAGAAGGAAGGAAAAGAAACCTCCCCTATCAGTGGACTGAGGGAGGGGCATGCATACAGAGGGTGGAGGAAGGGAGGGATTGGAACTGGAGAGGAGGGAGGGAACCACATGGGGGATACAAAGTGAATAAAGTGTAATTAATAAAGAAAAATAATTGACAGTTTTCATCATTAATAAAATACTAAAACAGTAGTTAAAAAAGCAAAAAAAAAATGCATACAATAAAGTGCTCTGTTAAGAACAAAGATGGTCTCTGAGTCAGGCATGGAAAATTGCACAGCCAATAGGATGGGTTACAATAATTCAGAAACTTAGAACACTCGGAAAATAGACATTTGGAAGTCACCAAAGACTGTGTCAAATTTATTTCAAAAGATATGATTGCAAATGCATAAAAGTGACCATAACACCAATAATATGACCCAAAAAAGACGAAATTCAATAAATATTGAAATGCTTTACTTGAATGAGGCTTAAGGGGAGAGACATAAAGTTGAAGGGTGAAGCAGAGCACACATTTTTGAGGGCACTGAAAATACCTTATGTGAAAATATACAGCAATATACACTACATCATATGATTTATAACCTGTTGAAAAGTACAAATATTAAAAATGAAATCATTTAGGGATTTATAGACTTCTAATAGACATAGTGTGTAAAACAAATAACTTTTCATAATTAGATGAATTATTTGAACTCAGATTGGTAGAACAATAGTAGTAACAGGAAACATGTAAAGTGATTAAAATGTTTAGATGTGAAAAGGTGTTTACAAAAGAAATGCGTGTTAGAAAGGCATTATTTATCATGGTAACAGAAACAAATCTTATATGATGATACATGTATATTTTAATAGAGTATTTAAACAGTCATGGGCCAGGTTCTTATTTTAAGAATAACAATGTGTCGATGAGTGTGGAAAGCTGACCTGATCAATTATGGTGTCAGATTAGGAGATGCAAATAAAAACTCATCAATGACACAATGTGTTTACTCATGTTTATTTATATAATATTTAGCTGTTTTATCTTCTACTAAACTCTAGAATTCAGGGCTCATAGAGCATGTCAAACATTTTGATTTCTAAATATTTTCCTCCATAAAATGAGCCATGCATTCTTATATATTTGGCTTATTCAATATTGGAATAAAATATATAAATAAGACTGAAATAACAATGACAAAAACTATGGTCATAGTGAAAATAACACAAAATCCTGAAGAAAATAAAGCTCTTGAAGTTAGAAGAGATGATTCCATGACTAAAAGATAAAATGGCTCAACAGTTCAGTTGTCTGTCACTCTTGCATTTTGGGCTCCAAGGATAATTGCATTCAAATCTTCACATTATCAACACAGACATCAACAATTTTTAAATTAAATTTTATTTTTTACATTAATTACATTTTATTCGCTTTGCATCCCAGCTGTAGCCCCCTACCTCATTTCCTTCCAATCCCACCCTCCCTTCCTCATCTCGTCCTGCCCTTCTCCAAGTCCACTGATAGGAGAGGTCCTCCTCCCTTTCCATCTGACCCTTACTTATCAGGTCTCGTCAGGACTGGCTGCAATGTCCTCCTCTGTGGCCTGGCAAGGCTGCTCCCCCCTCAGGTGGAGGTGACAAAGTGCCAGTCACTGAGTTCATAACAGAGACAGTCCCTGTTCCCCTTACTAGAGAACCCACTTGGATACTGAGCTACAGTGGACATACACAGTTTAAAAAGGTAATTTTTTTTTTTTTACAGAAGTACTTGAACGTCAAAAGGAAAACTTCTCTGTTTCTTGACTGAAGCAATGAAAATCACAAAATGGAACAACTTGACCATATGTTAGTCTATCCAGCTGAATATGCTCTAAGAACACTGGGGCTTGTCACAGAGGCCACACCTCTAGAACAAGCGTAGCAGATTCCCCCTTATCACAGGATCAGCTTCCTGATTTAAATGGCCCTGCTTCTGCCATACCTCACTTGGAGAAAGGGAGACTCCTTCATGAAGATTAATTCCCATAAATTCATTATTACCACAAAAACCTTGCCTTCTAATATTGTCACACTGTTTGATTTGGGAGCATATGAATTCTGATGTGTTATAAACATTCAGTCTCTATAGACTAGAATATAAAATGGAAGATGAACTATCATACGCCAATATGAATGAAAGTTTAAAATTATGATGAGCAAGTAAGTAAATATAATAATCACACTAAAGAACCCATGTCAAACACATTCGAATTAAAAATGTAAGCTTTCCACCCTTAAGTAGATAGAATTTAGTCCTCAAACACTTTCCAGTAGGGTGTTTCTAAGGACTTCCTTCTAAAATAGAGAGAGGGGGCAGATGGAGAAGAACTTCACAGTGAAAAAAAAAAACTATCAAACACTTCCTTGGCCGTTGGTGAAGGTCAACATTAAGAACCATAAGTCATGATGATATTGAATTGTGTTCATTAGTTTCAATGAAAATGGTGTTTCACCTCTCTGCTCTACTCAAAAAGCCATAACCTCAATCTAATTATGATAAAAACATCAGATACATTCCAAGAGAGGAGCAACCTATGAAATAAATGGCTATCGCTGCTCATAAATGTCACACTGAGAAACTGTAACAATGAAGAGGAACCTCGTGAGACAAGACAATTTGACGTTATCTGGTATCCAGAATGGGACCTTGAGATGGAGGACATTTGGCAAAAATTAAGTCTACATAGAGCATGGGTTTTATAAATTATATACAATAAGTTTATTACTTATGATAAATGTATAGTAATGTATGGTGATACATAGCAGTGAGATTTGAAAAGGAAAAACCAGAAGTAACTAACATTCCAATTATGTGCATATATAATATTTTGTAAATCTATGTTCCAAAACTATTTAATAAATAATTCTCTTTTTTATAGATGACCAAGATTTTTAAATACTTGTTAAACTGAATTGAAATAATTATATGATTTAAATATTATTATTAATAATGATAAATATCAGTAAATAACTATAGATTTTTAAGGAATGATTTATTTTGAGAAGCAGGATCTTTTATGAAATAAGTCACTATTAAGGAAGATGGATAAGGAAGAAAGTCAAAATGAAACCAATATACATAAGAGGAAGAAAAGGGTGTGAACAAAGAGTGGGAGAAAGTGAAAAGAGGTGAAGAATGGAAAGGGAAAGGAGGTGAAAGTGGACAGAATAGGAAGGAGAAAGGAATAAAGAAAAAAAGAAGGGAGAATAAAGGAGAAAGATGAGATTTATATTGATATTTTCCTCCAATACCCTTGACAGACACGTACAAATGTGATTCTCTACCAACCTAATATTCATTCAGAGAAAGTCACATCTCATTTGGAATATGTTCAGTGGTACATGTGACAAATTTGTCAGTCACACATAATCATTAGCAGCCCCATGGAGCTGTTCCAGGAATATTCTAACCACCAGCTTTCTGCACTGTCAGTGTTAGGTGAATGACTGTACTTATCAAAAGTTCTAACATAATGATCATTCTATGTAAGCTTTATTTAAATAAAATATACATGTAGGATTTTTGAGAAATATTCCAAAACCAAATATTTTGTCCTTGTTGAGCTGCACTGTACTGCAATGCAGTTTGGTATGTTTTGGTAAGCACGCTACTTTCAATGAATCAACACTGGTATGACACCATCATGCTCTCTGCTTAAATAACATGGCCTTAAATAATGACTACATATTACTAATTTATATGTACACATACATACATGATTTAAGTTAATAATCAAAACTGTTGCTTTATGGAAACCAATTTGTACTAAAACATGGCAAAATTAAATTCTGAGTGGGATGAAGTCCATAAAAATTTTCCTTTTGTACAATAAATCTCTTGGGCCAAAAATTGAATAATATTTTCCTTGAGCATTGATGGTAAATTGAAGACACACGCTCCCGGTCTTTTAGTTTATTAACAAAACTTCAAACATTCAATTTCCTATTTATTCCATTTCTCTTGATTTGTACGCGTATATGCATTGTGTGCTTGTGTATCTGTGTTCCCCACGTATATGGGCACATATATATAAGTATGTGTTCTTACTTGTAGACACACTGTAATCATCCTCAGTCACGTTTCCACCTTCTCCTTTGAGGCAGGGTCTCTCAATCAAGCCTTGAGGTCATGGATATGACTTATTGCAAAAGTTGTCTATCTTCCCAGGCTGAAATTACTAGGGATCCAAACTTTGGTTCTCATACTTGCTCTGTGAAGTCTTCACCCAAAAAACACCACACTTGTTCTACTGCAGTTTCTTCATGAAACTTCAACTTGTATTAGTTTTACATCACAACAACTCATCTCAATTTCAAACTTTCTCCATCAAAAAGTAAAATCTTTTATATTAATTAGTGGAAAATATTTTGTGTACAGCACAAATCAGGCTGAAACATGACACCTCGAGAAATGGATCTAATATGTGAGCTACTGTTTCCATAGAAATAAGTGTAGGCTTTCCAAATTGCCCACAAAATGTTTGTTTTTTTATTATTTACCTATGGAGCAGTGAGCTTAAAAGAACCTAAAAACATGCTAACAGGTAAGAGAATTCTGTGGTGTATATTAAGTCATCAATCACTAATACATGATGAATGAATGCAGCAATGTATTAGTTCCAGGAGAAAAATGGAAAACATCCTCCAGATTCCATTAAGTCCTTGGTACCTATAAAGCACTTGGTGTGCACTCGATTTTTCTCATTGTGTCAATGGACATCCATTATTAATCTTACGGTGGCACAGGAGGCTTTCAAAGAGGAAAGTAAACACCAGGTTTTTGTGATATAATACCACCTGTGCTTATGAAGTTCACCTGTGAAAATAACAATTTGAATTTACATTACTTTCCCTAAACAGAAGTTCGTTGAAGTTTGAAATATGGCTTTGTAGTTACGAGTACTTATGGTGGAGGCAGAGGCAGGCAGATCTCTGTAATTTCAAGGCCAGACTGGTCTACAAAGAGAGTCTGGGACAGCCAAGGCTACACAGAGAAACCCTGTATTGAAATACAAAATAACAAATAAATAAATAAACAAATAAATAAATAAATAAATAAAGCACTTATTGCTTCCACAGAAGATCCAGGTTGCATTCCTAACACCCATACCAGGTAGCTCACAAACATTTTAAATTCTATTTCCAAATATCTGACACCTCCAACCGGCACCTAAAAATATGCAGTGCCCATATTTCCATTCAGGTACACATACATACATATAAATAAGGATTAGTAATTATTTTTATTTAATTATTTGTATTTTTATTAATTACAGTTTATTCACTTTGTATCTCCCCTGTACCTCCCTGTCTCCTCTCCTCCCAATCCTCCCTCTTCCCAGACCACTGAAAAGGGAGGTCCTCCTCCCCTTCCCTCTGATCCTAGTCTATCAGGTCTTATCAGGAGTGGCTGCATTGCCTTCTTCTGTGGCCTGGTAAGGTTGCTCCCCCCTCAGGAGGAGGTGATCAAAGAGCAGGCCAATCAGTTCATGTCAGAGACAGTCCCTGTCCTTGTAGCCCACTTGGACACTGAACTGCTATAGGCTACCTCTGTGCAGGGGTTCCAGGCCATCTCCATGAGTGTTCCTTGGCTGGAGTATCAGTTTCAGAAAAGATCTCTGTGCCCAGCCTTTTTGATCTGTTGCTGTCCTTGTGGAGCTCCTGTCTTCTCTAGGTCTTACTATTAATTATTTTTAAAACAGCAGAATTATTGATTTATTGACTAGATGTCCCAGAAAGAAGACAATACTAGAATCTTGATAGGTAAGTATAACAGTCAAAATAAAAAATTTCTAAAGTATAATATGTGAATATATTTATATATAAACAATACACACACACACACACACACACACACACACACACACACACATATATATATATAAAGGATTTTCATATCTTTGGATTCTATTTCAGTGGATTGACCCAACCACACACTGAAAAAACCACATTCATGTAAGAAATGCATGCATGCCAACACTCTGCCAAGGGTTTGTTCTTACTGTTGTTCTATAAACAATACATTGCTTGCATGATTTGAACCACTTTTATATTTTAGTAGATATGTTAAGCAATCTGTAAACTGGAATATGTACATAGAACATATTGAATTACTGCATCATGACTTATAAGGGGTGGGACCAGTGGTTTCACCCTCTCTAATGCTTTAATGCAGTTCCTCTGTTGTAGTGAATCCCTAACCATGAAGTTTTTATACTCTGAGGATGCTGTAATTTTATGATGTGTTGAATATATTATATTCCAGTGTATATTCCTGTATAGTTATTTCTAACTACATTGATTATTCATGAAAATTTAATTAGATTTTATTAATTTTTGCTTTTAAATAATTAGAATTGTTATCAGATCTGATGGTTTATTTTGCTAATCCTAGCTCTCAGAGGCTGTTTTAAGTAGGCCCTGAGTTTGAGGACAGCTTAAGAAATAGAAACTTCCAGGCCAGCATGTGCTCCATACCAAGTACATACCTCTAAACAGTAACACAAACTGTGAGAAATGATAGAAGAAAATTTAAAACAACATGTACCCCCAAAATACCATATCTGTATTTGCTGTTTTTGCTTTGAAGTGCACATAGACAGTTTCTTCATACTTTGCTATGTTCTGGCTAAAAACAACAGTAAGCTGACCATAGATTATATTCAGTCATCTCTAATTGCAAGACAGGCACAGATGCCTTACAAGAATTATGACCCATCGTGGAACACTCACTTCAGAATTCCATGCTTTTCTCTCTCTGCCATGAGCATATGTATGATTAATACTGTACATTGGTACATTGGCTCTTATTTTTTGGAAAGGTCTGGTTGTGCCAGGTTTTTTGTTTGTTTGTTTGTTTGTTTGTTTGTTTGTTTTTTGGCACTTTCCAGTACTGGCTCTTTACATACTCTGGGGTCTGCAGCGTCCTCCATTGCCTGTAATACTTCAGTCATAACACACTTTCCTCCAAGTAACTTCATCTATTTCTCTCAAATCATGAATGAGAAGGTGAAAAGTTGCTCACTGTTCTTCATTTTATTGTTCTCTAATGGTGCATAATCAACCCCAAAGCTGTGGTAAAATTATATCTCTGTGTTGATCTACATACATCTCATGTTACTTTATAAAAGTAGTTACAATCTGATGTTTGTTTATGTGTGTGTGTGTGAGAGAGAGAAGGAGAAAGAGAGTTGCTATGTCTACTTATACTTTTCTATTAGAATAGAGTAATGGTTCTATCTTCTGTCAGTTAATGAGCCAGTGTCTACTGCTCCAGGTCATGTTGTCTTGAAAGAACATCTGCTTAAAGAAAAAATGTGTGGAGAAGCAAGTGGCCTTGCTACAGAGGAGTGTAGGCAATGGAAATTAGTAAGAATTAGTTACCGCATGATTTGAGAATTTACTCAAAATCTTCAACTATATATATTATTATTTAATCCATTTAATTGAATTTTTGAGTTCAAGTTAGTTAATACATCTTTCACTTTTTAATAATAAATGTTAAATAAAAATTTTAAAGGAAAATATTTCTAAATTTATAACAGAACACTTTAATTTATGAATCACTACCTTGTACATCTCAGTTATTTATCCTGGATCTAGAACAGCTATTCAGATATAAATACTATATGGATAGAAGCTATTTAAGTAATCAGTTACATTTGGAAAATTTATCAGACTTTTTTATTTTAGAAAAATTCTATATTTTATATAGACATGCATATGTGTAGGTGTTTATGTCAATACATTTCACTAGATATAATGTGTTTGATTTTTAGAAAAATAAGGGATTCACATACACACATATATTTTTGGATCATGAGTTTTTCTGCATAGACAGAATAGTCTTTCTAAAACATGATGTTTTGTATTGACTGTGCCCAACACAAGAGAAGCATGGTGACTTTGTACAAGAAAGAAGCCATAAGTACAAAGCATTTTAAAGCAGAAATTAAACCATAGATCTTTGGATTATAGCTCTGGAATTAAGGAACAACAACAACAACAACAAAGTCTGAGAGTATCTGTTCCCTAAGGCAAGCTCTGGAAATTGATGATTTTGCACACTCAGGAATAAAGAATGTCTGGTGAGTGTCATGCATGTCATAGCTGCTCCTCTCTCTTCCTCGGGAGGTCCCTGGATGGGGTGGTTTCCCCAAGAATGAGACAGGGCAAAGGGGTGCAACTTTCTTAACAGGTATTGAGCTGAATGTGCAGTGCTGCACAACCTAATTTCAGCTTAAAAAAAAAAAACAAAAAAACAAAAAAACAAAAAAACAACGCAGATTTGAACAGGAAACTCTGAGGCTTCCATGGAATCCTTCATCCAGTTCTTAAAATGTTAAACAAGAGGCACAGAAGATTGGAAGGATGAAAAGGAGACAAAACCAGATATATTGACATGTACAAATAAAAAGTTTTGATCAATGATTGTGTGAGATTTGAGAATCAGGAAACTGCAAAATAAAAGGATTTGTAATGATAGAGAGAAGATTGAAGACATCCACTCTTACATCTGTTTTACTATTTTTTTCATTAAATAATATATTTCCTAAGTTAAAATAGAAGACAGTGTACAAATTATAGTATGATAGATTCATTAATACATGTAAACGCAATAAATCATTGTCTTTGATAACTTACAGAACATATTTTGGTAATTTCATAAGTAAACAGACTCTTGATCCCTTAGGATGGCTGATGGACAGGAATGGAGACACAGGACATTTCCCTTGGTGAAGTTTCCAAGACCTAGATAAACATGGTAAAGGTGGAAATGTAAAGAAAAATTAAATTTGGAGAGTACACTACAATATATATTTTTAAAATCATATGACAGTGTAGGAATGAAAAATGTTTTTAGCTTCTAAGACAGCAGAAATTATACTTCAGGGTAGAAAATTGTAAAAAGAAAAAGCACCTTTGGCATGCATAGTAAAGTAAATAGAAATAACATGGAAAATTTATTTTTCTGAAAGAAAGTAGAAAATAAGAGAAGATGCAACTATTCCACTGCATTACCCTCTGCACAAGCAAACAAAAATATTCACCACAGAACACAGTGCTGACAGGTCACTGAAGAGGAACCTCATAGTTCAAAGAATCTCCCAGCAAACAAACTGCTACCTGCAGAGGGAAAGAGAATAATTTACAATATGGAAAAGAGGCAATGCTTATTATAGTTAAAATTATTTATTATAGTTAAAATTTAAAACCTAAGCCAGCTGTGGTGACACATGCCTTTAACCCCAGCACTGGGAAGACAATGGCAGGTGGATCTAAAAGCCAGACTGGTTTAGGTAGTGAGTTCCAGTACAGACTGGGCTACAGCAAGAAACTCTGTCTCAATTTAATAATCGTAAATAATAATAATTATTATTATAAATTAAGTAAAATCATAGCCAATATGGTGCAGAGTTGTGGCCCAGTATCAACAGAAAAGAAGAAAACAGTTAATTCTGTGATGCTGCTCTTGTATGTATACACCCTGAGGCAAATAAAGGAAAATCATTAGGATAGCTTGAGAAAGATTAAGATCCATTCAATAACAGCATCCTATAAAACTGTTGGTAACTCTCTGAATGGCTGCCTACAAGATATGCAGGAATAAAAATGAAGCAGAGATCCAGAGAATGCCCAACCAATGCTTGGCCCAACCTGAAACCCACCCTATGGGAGAGCGCCCCTGACTACGTTAATGGTATTCTGCTGTTCTTGTACAGGAGCCTAGCATAACTGTCTTCTGAGAGGCTCCGCCAAGCAGCTGTTGGAAACGGTGCTGAGACTCACTGCCAAACACTGGCTGAGCCCAGAAAGTCTTTAGAGTTGGGGTGAAGGATAGAAGGACCCAGTGGGGACAGAAACTCCACAAGAAGATCCACAGAGGGGGGCTTGGGGAGACTGAAGCTCCAACCAAGGAATATGCATGAACTGGATCTAGGCCCCCTATATAGATGTAACCAACAGGCAGATTGTTCTTCGTGTGGGTCCACTACCAAGGAAGCTGGGGCAGTCTTTGAGATGGAATCTGTTGCCTGCTTTTCAATCACTTCTCCCTGGCGGCACTGTCTCACCAGACCCCAAGGGAAGAGAGAGTACTCAGTCCTGATGAGACTTGATGTGCAGGGGTGGGCTGGAGGAAACTGCTCACTTTTGAGGAGTAGAGGTGAGGGGGAAGAAGGAGGGAAGATGGCATAAGGAGAAGATGAGGGAGGGGGCTATGGTAGGGATGTGAAGTGAATAAATAAATTAATTTTTAAAAATTCTTTGAATATTGTAGATATGTTCAGACAAATATCTTCAAAAATGTTTTTTCCTGTCTATTCAGCATGACTTTGGAGTACCAACTTTAGGATTTTCTGAAATCCTATTTGACTTTTTTTCTATTATTTCCTGAACAGTTTACTGGGATTCTTCTCAAAAAGGTCTTATCTGTTCCTACTTCTTAAAATAAATATCTACCTTACATATTTACTGTCTAATTTTTACTTTATGTTCTTTAATTAAACTTTTTGAGCAATTTTGATTGTGTTTTATACAAAGTCAGAGAAGGAGAATCTAGTATCAGTTGTCTACATATGGGTATCAGTTTTCAGATCACCATTTGTATGAGTCTGTATTTTTATATGGATAGTTTGGTACCATGTTAAAAGTCAGGGATCTGCGGCTCTGTGAGTCTATTTTGTTCAGTTCTTTTTTCCTTATGTCTCCTGTTTTGCAAGTAGCGCGTTCACCCTGTTACTGTGGATCCATTTTATAATCTCTAGTAACTTACTGGAATACTTTCAGTATTGTACTGTCTCTTCCGAGTTGCTTTGCTATTTGTAATATTTGTGATTTCATATAAATTTTGGGACACTCTTCTGGTTGTGTACATAATGTTATTAGAACCTGTATGGGATTGTATTGAATTGTGGATTAACCAAAATATACCCTCTAATTCAGTGATAACACAAATGTCTCCACATATTCCAAACTTAATCAGTGCACCAATAGACGTCTAAAGCAAAGCAACAAGACTTGAAAAATAAATAACAAGGAAACAAACAGGAAAGAGTGACATAAGTTTTCCTGTTTGTGGATAATGGGATCTTATACTTCAGAAATTCTTTTTATTTTATTTTTTGGAGGGTTACTATTTTTTATTTATTATTATTTTTTAATATTAGTTACAGTTTGTTAACTTTGTATCCCTGCTGTATCCCACTCCCTCTTTCCCTCCCATTCTCCCCTCCCTCCCTCATCTCCTCTCTGCCCCTTTCCAAGTCCACTGATGGGGGAGGACCTCCTCCCCTTTCATCTGATCCTGGTTTATCAGGTGTCTTCAGGACTGGCTGCAAAGTCCTCCTCTGTGGCCTAGTGGGCTGCTCTTCTCTCCGGGTCAGGGGGTGGTGGTCAAAGAGCCCGCCATTGAGTTCATGTCAGAAACAGTCCCTGTTCCCTTATTAAGGTACCCACTTGGATACTGAGTTACCATGGGCTACATCCGAGCAGAGGTTCTACCTAGCAGTGTATCAAATCAGATATTAAGACTCATAACCAAGACTTTGCCAAAGTGCAGGGAGTCATAAGAAAGAAGAGGGAGTTAATATGACCTGGAGAGGACAGGAGCTCCACAAGGACCAAATATATCTGGGCACAGGGGTCTTTTATGAGACTGTTTCTCCAAACAAGGACCATGTATGGATATAACCTAGAACCTCTGCTCAGATGTAGTCCATGGTAGCTCAGTATCCAAGTGGGTACCTTAATAAGGGGAACAGAAATTCTTAAGAACCGCTATAATCCTTTGAGAACTGCTAAGCACTTATCAGTGTTATTATCTTCTTATACTTGAAGTTAAAATGAAGACTGCATGCCAATGCAAGAGTAGCTTTGCTCTTGCCTTGAGGATAAAAATTTTCTATAAACTGTGAAATTAAAAAACAATGAGTGAAATGAAAATAATTTTAATTATTTTTAAAATATTACTGTTTTATACTATAAAATATATTTTATTTTCTTTTTTAATTGAAAATAGATTTTTCTCTAATACAATAAATCCCAACCACTCTTTTCCTTTTCTTTTCTCCTCCAATTTCCTCCACAACCCTTCTCTCCCAGAACTTCTCCCTTTGAAAGAGCCAGCCTCTAAGACACAAGAAAATGTGGCAAAACAAAAAACAGCAAGATAAGGCAAAAAGCCTTCATATCAAGGAAGGACAAGGCAAACCTATTGCCTGATTAAGAGAAGGCAAGAGTCAGAGACACACCTGTTCCCACTGTTAGGAGTGGGAACAAAAACAGTAAGCTAACAGCCATAACTTATATGTACAGAGGACCTGGTGGAAGACCAATGGAGACCACTTGCTTGCTGCTAACATCTCTGTCAGTCCATATGAGCTCTGTTAGGTGACTCAATTGGCCATGTTCTCCTGGTGTTCTCTAAACCTTCTGGCTTTTACAATTTTTCCTTTCCTCCTTCTGTGGTATTCTCTGAGCTCCAAGGGAAGAGACCTAATGAAGACCTCTTTGCAAAATGTTTAGCTATGGGTCTGTGAACCTCTTCCTATCTGCTGCCAGAGAAATAATAATCTGTGATGACTACTTGACAAAGCACAGATCTATGAATAAAGCAGAGTATGGCCGAGAATCTTATCGATGTATTTTACTGATTCTTTTTTTTTTTGTTCAGTCATGTTTGGTTCTACCTTAGGTCTTCAGTTCCTGGTCAGAAACTACCTAGTATAGGGCATAGTCTCCTTCTTCTGGCATAGGTCACAACTTAAACAGACATTGGTTAGTCACTCCAACAAACTTGGTCTCACCATTGCCCCAGCACATCTTACAAGCAGGACAGATTGTAGATTGAGGGGGTGTGGGTGGTTTGATGTCCAGATTTCCCTTTCCATTAGCTGAAGAATACTTTTCTGCACCAAAGAGAAAAGTATTGGAGTGAGAGCTCCATGCATGTACAAGCTCGACTTCTTTATGTTCAATGAGCTTAGAAGGAAGTCCTCCACAATGGGACAGCACCATTAGTTTTCAAAGTGAACCTCTGTCCTAACATCAGCCTGGGTTCTTTAGGAATGGCCATGGGACCAGCTCAACCAACAATTCAACTGCGTGCAGCCCAGTCTAACCACTGAAAGCCTGCTTGGCTACAGAAGTTGGCCAGTTCACATTTCACATCCTCCATTATTATGAGTTCTTACTATTGTCACTCTCATAAACTCCAGAAAGTTTCCACTGCATTAGGTTTCCATATTGGTTTCTAACTGCCTTCCCTCATTTCCAGCTGTCTCTGTCCTCACTGTGTCCCTCCCTCCCTTCCTCCACTACCTGATGATCCCTCTAGCTTCAGTCTCCACTATCCCCAAATCCACATGAAAAAAAAAATCTATTTTATTTCCTTCTGTTTTCCTAGAGCTCTCCCCTTCACCTATCCCCTATGGTTCTATAGACTGTAGCTTGATTACCATTCATTTAAAAGTTAATACTTACTTATAAGTGAATATGTACCATATATGTAATATTGATATTTTAATCTTATTTTTTATAATTTACGTTATTTTATTATTATCGCTTAAGAAATCTGTTTGTTTTCTTTTTTTATATTTATTTATTTATTTTGCATATAAGTGTGCTCTATCTGTAGATCATTTGCATGACAGAAGAGGGCATCAGATTCCAGTATAGATGGTTGTGAGCCACCATGTGGATGCTGGGAATTGAACTCAGGACCTCTGGAAGTACAGACAGTGCTCTTAACCTCTGAGCCATCTCTCCAGCCCCTATTTTAATCTTTTTAATCTAATGGTAAAAATTTTGATTGTTGGGCTACAAATAATATAATTATATAAATTTGTAATCTTAAATAAGTTGTCTGAGTCCCATTATATTTATTAAAAAGTATTAATTACATTGACTTTTATGTAAGATCAAACAAAATAAGTCTGTTAGGATACTCTGTTACTATAACTGTTTTTTTAATTTATTTTTTATTAATTACAGTTTATTGACTTTGTATTTCAATTGTCTCCCCTCCCTCACTCCCTCCTAATCTCACCCTCTCTCCCTGTCCTCCACCCATGCCCCTGCCCCAGTCAACTGATACAGGAGGTCCTCACCTTCCATCTGATCCTAGTCTATCCTAGACTGACTGCATTGTTTTCCTTTGTGGCCTGGTAAGGTTGAACCCCCATCAAGAGGAGGTGATCAAAGAGCCAGCCACTGAGTTCATGTCAGAGACAACCCTGTTTCCATTACTAGGGAAATCACTTAGACACTGAGCTGCCATGGGCCACATCTGTGCAGGGATGCTAGGTTATATCCATGAATGGTCCTTGGTTGGAGTGTCAGTCAGAGAAAAGACTCCTGTGCCCAGATTATTTTTCTCTCCTTGCGGAACTCCTGCACCTTCCAGGTCTTTCTATCTTCCCCTTCTTTCATAAGATTCCCTGCACTCTTCCCAAAGTTTGGCTATGAGTCTCAGGCTCTGCTTTGATAACCTGCAGGGTAGAGTCTTTCAGAGGCCCTCTGTGATAGGCTCCTGTCCTATTCCCTGTTTTGTCCTTTCCATAGATCTAGATGTTGCATTCAAACACATGCCCATTTATTCCAATATCTTTTGCTCTCAACTCAAAATCTCTGCAAGGTAATATAATTGAACTTCAGCTTTCCAAATTTTAAATTGACATTCACTTATTCTATAGAATTACAATTGTTCAAAGATAGAAAACTTGATAACATATGGTTAAGTTTGCCATAGGATAAATCACAAATGAGAATTACTGTAAGAAGCGTTTCATTTCTTTTCCACTTCTCTAGAAATCTGATTAAACTATTCTTCTTACTCTTCCAGTGTATACTGGAGTTTCTTCCATCTAGATTTCATAAAATAATAACAACAAATAAGAATGAAATTATTCTGCTGATTCATTTTTATAAATACAACAAACTTTTTCCTGTAGTGTGTCTGTCTTTTTTATTCTGTTATAACCAAAGTAAGTTCTATTATTGGTATGGGGAAAGCAAAGTGATTTGCAAATCACAGAATGAGTAAGCTAGTGAAACACCCTTACTGTCTGGGTAGAAGCATACTGCATCTTATGATATGAACAGAGCAAATAAAATAAAGCATAAAATTGTTTGACTCAAATATCAAAATCCTAGAGTCATAAAAAATGAATACTTCTAATTCTGCTTCTGTTGTAACATTTAGTTTTTATCTTAATGATTTTTTTTCTTGCTAAACCAGTGACTTTTTTTTCTTCTCAATGCAGTTTATTCAGGAACCTTGAACAATCTTCTGACCCTGGGGAAAGCCAGCCCACAGCTTAAATAGCCTCTGGGTAGCCAACCCCAGCGTGCCACGTGGGCAATGCAGATACGTCCACATACACGGAAGCAAGCCAGATCCTCAGCCTTAGCCAAATATGGAGTTGTTTGTGACAGAGAGCACTCACCATCGGGAAGGTGGAAGGCGGCAACCAGCTCCATCTTTAAGGTGCGGCATTACGCAGCTCTCTACAGTTCCCCCTTTTTGTTTTAGACGCATCAGGCAAGAGTAGAGGTCTGATCTCTGATATTAGAAATAAATTGGGACTTTGTACAGATGTTCATTTAGGTGTCATCCACCCAAAGAGCATCAGACCTGTCCAATACCTTTTTCTCAGAGGCAGGACCTGGGCCATCAACCCGCATGCAATCAGCCATACTCTTCTCTGGGTCAAAAGCAGCTGATAATCTGAAGGAATGGGTGGGCATGGGAGCGTTAGCAGGCCTTCTGGTGTTGGTCTCCTTGGTTTGCCTGTGGTGTATATGCAAGATTAGAGTCTCACAACAGTGTAATGCAGCCATGATCATTCAGGCCTTTACAGCCATTGAAGCAGGACAGTCTCCCCAAGCATGGTTGGCTACCATAAAAAGCTAAAATGTTACGCTCAGGGTGCGAGGCTAAACCAGTGACTTTTATTGGGATTATTTAAGGAGTGTGGGTGATGGGTTAGTTACAGAGCAGAAATGACTCAAAGGCTGCATCACCAAACCCTATACCAGCATGCTCACAGGGAGTTCAGTGTCTCAAGATGAAGAGTGTCTTTTTCAAGCTGAGTGATTAGCTGAATGACACGACAAAGTATCTCAGGCAGCGTGGCTTCAACTTTTCCTTCACAATTCTGTGAAGTTCAATTAAAAAGGTGTATAGGCAATTCATTTCCTGTTATCAGCTTTCCACTTGCTTAACTTTTTGAAAAAATTATTTACTTTTTCATTAATTACAATTTATTCACTTTGTATCCCAGCTGTACCCCCCTCCCTTGTAACCTTCCTCATCTCCTCCCATGCTCCTCCCTAAGTCCACTAATAGGGAAGGTCCTCCTCCCCTTCCACCTGACCCTAGCCTATCAGGTCTCATCAGGACTGGCTACATTGTCTTCCTCTGTGGCCTGGTAAGGCTGCTCCCCCCTCAGAGGGAGGTGATCAAAGAGCCCACCAATGAGTTCATGTCAGAGACTGTTCCTGTTCCCCTTACTAGAGAACCCACATGGAGACTGAGCTGTCATGGGTTATATGTGTGTAAGGGTTCTAGGTTATCTTCATGCATCATCTTTGGTTGGAGTATCAGTCTCAGAAATGACCTGTGTGTCCAGATTTTTTGCTTCCGTTGCTCTCCTTGTGGAGCTCCTGTCTGCTCCAGGTCTTTCTGTTTCCCCCTTCTTTCATAAGATACTACTCAGCAATTAAGAACAAGGAAATCATGAAATTTGCAGGCAAATGGTGAGAACTAGAAAAGATCAGCCCAAGTGAGATATCTCAGAGTATACACACAATGTGTATACTCATTTATAAATGGATATTAGACATATATTATAGGATAAACATACTAAAATCTGTATACCTAAAGAGGCTAAGCAAGAAGGAGGACCCTGGGTAGGATGATCAATTCTTATTCAGAAATGTAAACAGAATAGACACAGGAAGAAGGAGAAAACAGAAAATAAGAAAGGAGCCTACCACAGAGGACCTCTGAAAGACTACCCAGCAGAATATCAAAGCAGATGTTGAGAATCATAGCCAATGATGTTATTTTTGAGATGTTTCTGCCAATCTTGAGGTCTCAGTTTGGAAAGTACTGGGTTATAAATGATCAAAATGGAAAATAATGTCTTCATTATAGCAACTGCACAAAGGGCAACACACCAAATAAGTGAATCTGCTTTTTTTTTCAACTTAATAAATGTCCCCTCTGCTGTAGAGAACACAGTTAATTTATTAACCAGTACTCCTTACGTTCATGATGCAGTTGTATTGCATGCCAAGAGTAATATAGTGAGAATATAGCAACCAGGGAACTGGCAGTCTAATCAAGGAAAATGAAAATATAACCATCAAGGGACCTGAGACATAGCTCAAGCCTTACAGTGCTTGTTGTACAAGCATGATCCCTGACTTCCAGTACCCTTTGAGAAACATTGGATAAAGGTAGCCTTGTAAGGCATTAATAGATGTAGGAGTAAATGAGAAAATCATGGCTAGGAGATAGTCCCCTTACAGAAAGAAAGATATATGAGGGTGAGAAACAAAAAAATACAAGGTAGACAGCAGAAAGGGTTGGAGGGTGTATGTAACAGCAAAGAATATGGAAATTATTGCAGTGAATTGTAATGAGAGAAATTAAAGGAGGATCATGTGATTTGAAATCTAGATGTCGTGGATGTCTGTATCAGGTTTGTAATTTGAACCAAAGTGATTTAATAGGTAGGTTATTATTTGACCAGCCCATTAAGTACTCTGATTATACTAAAATCCACAGACTAAAAAAAAAAAAAAAAAAAAAAAAAAAAAAAAAAAAAAAACAAAAAACTAAACAAGGAGGACCCTAGGGAAGATGCTGAATTCTGATGCAAAAGGGGAAAGAGGATAGACACCAAAAGCTGTAGAAGAGAGGGAACACAGATGCCCTATGAAAGGCTTCACCCAGTAGGCAATCTAAGCAGATGCAGAGACTCACAACCAAACTGTGAACAGATCACAGGGAATCTTATGGGGGGGGGGCGTATAGAAAGACCTGGAGGGGACAGTTCACAAGGAGACTAACAAAACCAAAAAAGCTGGGCCCAGGGGACATGCAGAGACTGATGCATCAACCTAGGACCATGAGGACCATGCATGGAGACGACTAAGACACCCTGCTCAGATGTAGCCCATAGCAGCTCAATTTCCATGTGGGTTCCAGGGGCAGTCTCTGACATGAACTCAGTTGCCTGCTATTTGATCACTTCAACCCTGGTGAGGTGACCTAACCAGCCCACAGACAGAGAGGATCCAGGCAATCTTGATGAGACCTGAAAGTCTAGGGTCAGAAGTAGGGGAGGAGGACTTCCCTTATCAGTGAACTAACGGAGAAGGAAGAGAGATAGAGAGTGGGGCAGGGAGGAGATGAGAGAGGAAGCTACAACTGGGATACAAAGGGAATAAATTATATATATATATATATATATATATATATATATATATATATATATATTTTAAAAACTTTATATATTTAACTTTATATATTTAAAAAACTTTTGGATGCTTAACAGCACATACATAATACAAATTTCTAAATATACAATTTATGTGTATCCATTCATATGTATTAATTTAAACTCAGAGAGAATTTAACTGATTAGATATTTTATATCAAATTTGACCAGAAGGGAGTCCAAAAACAAAGCCTCGGGTGGTATGACATATGATAGAAGAAGAGAACATACACCCTGAAAGGAGGGATGACCAGCCATGGCTAGGAATTTGTCTAAGGAATCCAGAGAGGAATGAAATCAGTGGTTTGATTTTATGAATTTTAAGTCAGATAATTTATGTTGCTAACCTGTAAACATAGTGGAAGTCAATTCTTTAGCCTTCAGTCTACTTAATTATTGTTTAAGCCTTAAACTTTAAAAGCATAATTTTTGTAATTGTGTTTCATTAAACCAAAGCTTTATGGTTTTACAAATAACAAAGTAATGTTCTTTAAATACCATGAAAACATTTTTGGAACTCCACTTAAGGCTAGATAGGTATCATGTATTTCTTAGTCCATCCCATCCAGATTCAGTCTATAATATGAGCACCTACTCCCATAAATTAGCTGTAAAGGGTGATATAAAAAAGAAGTTTAATTTACTTTTCTTGAACTTGCACTATAACCAAGCTTCATCATAACTCCTCTCAGTAGTGTGAGAGCTGGATCCTAATGTAGTGTCCATGTTTGAGAATGTAGCTCAGCGGTGAGGGCTGGTCTAGCATGTATGAGGCCCTGAAAGTGTTCCTCAGCACTGGAAAAAATTGATTTTTAATGTAGTGTCAAATCAGCAAGCTGTGATTTTACTGACAGTAATGTTCCATGTGATCTCCAGTATATTCATGAAGGACTCTGAACCCAATAAGCCACAAAACAAAGCAGACACTTATACCAGCACCAAAGAACCCCCAAACACATTGTATCACAAAGGTATGAAAATATAAAGTAGATAATGTCACATATTTGAAGAATGAAGGGGTGCAAATTCTTAGGATTCACAATGATTCTATTCACATCACATAACCTCTGTGTTTCACATCTCTGGCTTCGGTTTGATACTCTATCTTTTGATCTTTTCTTTTGTCTTCTCAAGAACATCCTCTGCCTGGTTAGTGGTAGCTCCCTTCTCTTGGCCCTGGACAAGAAGATGTGAAATAAAGCTGTACTGTAATTCACTGAGCCAGTGTACAATCCATTTCAACAGTCTTGTTGTGAGCAAAATTCTATTCTTTCCCTGATTTCTTTCTCGGCCCTTTTGTCTTGGGTATACAGGAGGGCTTCTGATTTTTTTGAGTCAATTTTGTATCCAACCACTTTGCTGAAGGTGTTTAACAGCTGAGGAGTTCTCTGGTTCAATTTTTGGGGTCACTCATTTATACTATCATGTCATCTGTGAATAGTGAAACTTTGACCTCTTCCTTTCTGATTTACATCCTCCTGATCTCCTTTAGTTGTCTTATTGCTCTAGCTAGTACTTCAAGTACTATGTTGAATAGATATGGAAAGAGTGGGCAGCCTTGCCTTGTCCCTGATTTCAGTGAGATTGATTTAAGTTTCTCCCCATTGAGTTTGATGTTGGCTATAGGCTTGCCATATATTGCCTTTACTATGTTTAGGTATGTGCCTTTTATTCCTAAGCTCTCCAAGACTTTAAACATGAATGGATGTTGTACTTTGTCAAATGCTTTTTCACCATCTAAGGAGATGATAATGTGGTTTTTCTCCTTCAGTTTGTTTATCTGGTGGATTACATTGATGGATTTCTGTATATTGAACCATCCTTGCATGCCTGGGATGAAGGCTACTTGGTCATGGTGAAAGATATCTTTGATGTGTTCTTGGAATCGGTTTGCCAGTATTTTATCGAGTATTTTTGCATCAATGTTCATAAGAGAGATAGGTCTGAAGTTCTCTTTTTTTGTTGGGTCAGATAGAATACAGGGGAATATTTCAATCTTCTTGTATCTGTTGAAGCTTGCTTTGTGACCAACTATATGGTGTATTTTGAAGAAGGTTCCATTAGGTGCTGAAAAGATGGTATACTTTTCTGAGTTTGGGTGAAAAGTTCTGTAGACATCTATTAGGTCCATTTGTTTTAGGACCTCTATAAGTGTCGTTGTTTCCCTATGTAGTTTCTGTCGAGATGATCTGTTCTTTGATGAGAGTGAGTTGTTAAAGTCTCCCTCTATTAAGATGTTGGGATCGATGTGTCATTTAAGCTTTAATAATTTTTCCTTTACAAATGTAGGCGCTCTTGTATTTGGGGCATAGATGTTCAAAATTGTGATGTCTTCTTTGTGGATTTTTCCTTTGATGAGAATGTAATGCCCCTCCTCATCTTTTTTTGATTAATTTTGGTTGAAAGTCTATTTTATTAGATATTAGGCTAGCTACCCCAGCTTGTTTTCTGGGTACATTTGCTTGGAAAACATTTTTCCAGCCCTTTACTCTGAGGTAGTGTTTATCTTTATTGCAAAGGTGTGTTTCTTGGATGCAGCAGAATTTTGGATCCTGTTTCCGCACCCATTCTGTTAATCTGTGTCATTTTTTTTTGGAGAGTTGAGTCCGTTGATGTTGATAGATAATAGTGAGCAATGAACATTAGTTCACTTTATTGTGGAGTTGGCAGTCTTACTGTGGTTCATTGCATGTTTCCTTTTAATTTTTGTAAGGTCATTATCTGTATCCTATGTTTTCTTGGTTATAATTGTTTTTGTTAGATTGGAGTTTTTCTTCTAGTATCTTCTATAGGGCTGGCTTGCTGTGCATAATTGCATAAATTTAGTTTAATCATGGAATATTTTGTTTTCTACATCGATACTGATTGAAATCTTTGCTGGGTATAGTAGTCTGGGTTAGCATCGGTGATCCCTTAAAGTCTGCATGACCACTGCCCAGCCCCTTCTGGCTTTCATAGTTTCTGATTAGAAGTCCGGTGTGATTCTGATAGGTCTACCTTTATATGTTACTTGGCCTTTTTCCCTTGCTGCTTTTAATATCTTTTCTTTGTTCTGTAGATTTAGTGTTTTGACAATGATGTGATGTGAAGATTTTCTTTTCTGGTCTAGTCTGTTTGGAGTTCTGTAGGCCTCTTGTATATTTATGGACATCTCTTTCTTTAAGTTGGGGAAATTTTCTATGATTTTCTCAAAGATATTTTCTGGACCTTGGAGACTGGAATCTTCTTTTTCATCAGTTCCTATTATTCTTAGATATTGCCTTTTCATACTGTCTTTGATTTCTTGGATGTTTTGTGTTTGGGATTTTTCCGATTTTACTTTTTCTTTGAGAGAAGTATCAATTTCTGCAAGCATATCTTCAGCTACAGACATTCTTTCTGCCATCTCTTGTATTCTGCTGGTGATGCTTACTTTCGTGGTTCCTGATCTTTTCTCTAAGTTTTCTAGCTCCAGGGTTTTCTCTGCTTGTGTTTTCTTTATTGATTCTAATTCTATTTTTATGTCTTGCACCATTTCCTCATCTATTTGAAAGTGGCTTCTTGTCTCTGTATAATGGCATCTATTTTTGGTTTGTTTTTTCTCTATATGCCACTGATTTTGCCTCTACTTGTACCTCTATTTGTTTGGCTATATTTGCATTTGTTTCTTTGAGGACTTTGTTCAATTCCTTTTTCTTAGCCTCCATCTGGGAGGTCAATTCTTTGATAGATTTGTTCATTTCCTCTTTAACTCTCTGGATTTGCTTTGCTATTTCTCTGAGAGATTCGTTTGTTTCCTCTTTATGTGACTCTAATAACTGGGTAAGCATATCTTTAAGGTCATTTTCCTGTGTTTCCAATGAATTGGAATCAATGGATATTGATTTGGGGAAGTCATGATTTCCTGATTTTTGTTTGCTGTGTTCTTTTGCTTACCTCTGGCCATTTGCTTATCTGTAATCTTCACTTGGATTCTACAGTTCATATTGGTACATTTTTTTCTCTGGCATCTGGAGAATTCTTCAGGGAGATGTGAGTGGTTCAATGGTTTCAGCGTGTGCATTGGTCCTTCAGCTATACCTGTGGGAGGAAAGTACATGGAGCAGAAGGACAAATGTGAGCGAGCATGTGCATGGAAGTTTGCCTTCAGTGACAGGGTGCTAGAGAATGTAGAGGCCTTAGTGTGAGGGAGGAGCACCTTGTGGTCACAGAAGGGGTCGCAGGAGCTGAAGATATCCCATGCGCTGGTGATAATCATGTGCACAAATTCTCTGAGTACATCAGTGGCCTACATGCTACTGGTAAAATCCGCTGGTAGCTCCACTGAGCCAGGACTCACTTGTCCCAAGAAACCCTCTGTTTCCCACAGTGAATGTGTGGGTGGGAGATTTCTGATATCTGCTGCTAGCTTAGAAGCTCCCTGGATCTGGGGCTCTGCAGGAACTTGGGGGTGCACTCACTCTCTAGCAGGTCAAATCAAAACCCACAGGGGTTCCTCCTGTTCTCTACTGGCAGGATTGGACCTGCTGAGCCAAATGTGTGCTCAGACAGCTCAGTGGTATTGCTGTTGTACCCGGGAATCCAGTTGTGGCTGCAGAACTGGGATGTCTAGGTGCCTGCTGTGAAGTTTTGTGTAGCCACTACCATGGCTCGGCACTTGGTGCCCCTGCGGGGGTTTGCAGGACTGCAGGACTTTGGTGGCTGCACAGCCACTGAGGGACCATGCGGCTTGTACAGTCAAGCTCTGTGGAGTTGGTAAGGCTGGCCACCCACGGGCATGGGACCCAGGCAGGATTATACTGCGGATCTCGGGCTCGGGACTTGGGTGATGCTGGCTGCTGAGGCTGAAGGGCTAGTATCCCCACCTCTGCTGTCTGGGTTCTCAGGCAGCAAGATCTGCGCCAATGGCTCTGTGGCTTTGCTCCTCCTAGGGGGAGGAAGGCCTGAAAAAGGAAAGTGCCCATCTCTGTTCACAGAGAAGTGCATGTCTGACATGAATCAAAAAGTTCTCTGCTCCTGTGATGTTCCCCCTTCCTTCAGGGAGACACAATGTTGATTTTACGATTTCAGTTGCCCCATCCACTCACCAGAAATGTTGCTTGCTGATAGCTGACATCTTGGGTCCCCTCACACAATTCTATTGATTGCATTAAATTAACGCAATTGAGACAATAGAAGATAATTTTTAAGACAAAATCATTGAGTGTGAAGATGGCTCAATATTACAGAGCCTGTGTCACCAGTCTGAAGGCCTAAGTAAAGGTTCCTGGCACCTGTGTAAAAATCTAAAACTTTAGCTTTGTGGGTTCAGAGACTGGAGAATCCCAAGACTCTCTGGCCAACCAGCTGAGCCAAGATGAATAACTTCTAGTTCAGTGAGAGAACCCATTTGAAAACAAAACAGATGACAGCAATAGTCATCAAGGAATGACACTGAAATTTAACTTTGGGCCTACACACAGACCTGCCCATGAGTATTACACCTGCACACAGCTGCAGACACCCACACTAACAAGTATAGTACACATACACACACACAGGAACAGCATGTGACAAACTTAGATCTGATAATTCTAAAATTTTCTCTAAATTATAAATAATATTTCTGAACTTCAAGTATTATAGTGAAATAGCAACACATTTATAAAGTGACTTGTTTAATGTCATTAGTTTTTTTTTTGTCTTGAACTATTAAATACTTTTTTTCCATTTCTTTCTTCATCTCTACCTATCTTCTTCTCTCCATCCCTTTCTTTTAGTTCCTTATTCTTTTCTTTTCTTGGTTTCCCTGCCTCAATCTTTCTTTTTTTCCTTAACTTCTCATGAGGCATCTACACAAAATCTTATTTGTGCCAGATAAAAGTGTGTCTGGTGCAGAAGTCAATGATAATATTAATAATTATAAGCATAACATTGTAGATAATAATCCCTGCCTTGTGAAAATCATTAATGTTCTGATATAAATGGCAGAAAAATTATAATACTGACATTTACATGGAATGAGAAAAAGTGGGGAAGAGCCTAGAACTCATTAGCACAGGAGACAACTTCCTGAACAGAGCACCAACAGCATAGGCTCTAAGGGCAACAATCAATAATTGAGACCTCATGAAACTGAAAAGCTTCTGTAAAACAAAAGACACAGTTGTCAGAACAAAACGACAGCCTACAGATTGGGAAAGGATCTTCACTAACCTTATGTCTGAAGGTGGTCTAATATCCAGAATATATAAAGAACTAAAGAAATTAAAAAGCAAAAAATCAAGTAATCCAATTGAAAAAAGGGGTACAGAGCTAAACAGAGAATTCTCTGCAGAGGAATATTGAATGGCAGAGAAACACTTAAAGAAATGCTTAACATCCTTAACTATCAGAGAGATACAAATCAAAACGACCCTGAGATTTTACCTTATACCCATCAGAATGGCTAAGATCAAAAACTCAAGTGACAACACATGCTGGAGAGGTTGTAGAGAAAGGGGAACTGTCCTCCATTGCTGGTGGGAATGTTAACTGGTACAACTCCTTTGGAAGTCAATCTGGTGCTTTCTCAGACAATTAGGAATAGTGCTTCCTCAAGATCCGGCTATATCACTCCTAGGCATATATCCAAAAGATGTTCAAGTACATAACAAGGACATTTGCCCAACCATGTTTGTAGCAGCTTTATTCCTTTTTTTAAATTTTTTATTAATTACACTTTATTCATTTTGTATCCCCCCATAAGCCCTCCCTCCTCCCCTCCCGATCCCACCCTCTCTCCCCTTTCTGCATGCATGCCACTCCCGAAGTCCACTGATGGGGGAGGTTCTCCTCTCCTTTCTGATCTTAGTCTATCAGTTCTCATCAAAAGTGGCTGCATTGTCCTCTACTGTGGCCTGGGAAGCCTGCTCCCCCCTCAGGGGGAGGTGATCAAAGAGCAAGCCAATCAGATTATGTCAGAGGCAGTCCCTCTTCCCATTACTATGTAACCTACTTGGACACT
>REGO01000169.1:117696-144942 GCA_010120015.1 Rhombomys opimus | reverse complement strand
AATATCCAGATTAGGAGTGGATCTTAAAAAAAAAAAAAAAAAAAAAAAAAAAAGAAAACCCATCAATCAATCAATCAATCAGTGAAACACTTGGAAAAAAAGTAGGTTAAAGTGTCTTAATAACTAAAATATCTAAATAACTCCCCTTCTTGTGTGAAAAGAGCTTAC
The DNA here is from genome assembly GCA_010120015.1 of Rhombomys opimus. Taxonomy (NCBI): domain Eukaryota; kingdom Metazoa; phylum Chordata; class Mammalia; order Rodentia; family Muridae; genus Rhombomys; species Rhombomys opimus. Next base: position 144,774 of record REGO01000169.1, on the reverse strand, counting down.
ATGCTTTGGGTACCATGAGATTGTTGTCTTTCATTTTAGTCATGAATTTCTTAAATTTTATTGACATGTATGTACCTGTGACTGGCAGTGCTTCCATTCATGCATAAGCATATATTGTCAAGTCTCCTGTTTTCTTTTGTTTTTTAAATTCAGCTGAGCATGGCAGTGATACAAACACAAGCTTTAAGTAAGATAATTCACCTCCTCTCCTCTGGAACTCAGTTTTGTTGCCTATATCAGCGAAACTCTGAGTTTCTTCAAGCACCATGACAACTAAATGAATATGATAGAGCAGTTACAATTTCTGATTTTCAGTTAAAATGGCACTACATTACAGTGACAAAGTTGGTTGTGATAATTTCAGCACATGTAATTCTTAAACACACAGAGTATATGTTGGAATAGATGGAGTTTTGTCACTTTTTTCTACAAAATATTTGTTCTTCACATTGTGTGTCACTTCGCTGCCCTGCTTTTCTTGAAAACCTTACGGGATTATGTGCTGTTTCTATGATAGAATCTACTAAGTCACTGTATTTATTTATTGTATCTCTTTTACAATATTCATCAACTCAACCATGGCAACATTGATTTTCTAGGTGAAATATTTTCATATTAAAATTTCCAACGAAGAATGAAATCTAGGAGTAAAAGTCATATCAAAAGTTAACTGGTGTGATATTTTTGCCATCACTGATGAAGTTATCACTTTGGAGTTATTTAACCCCATTCAGCTCTGAACACCCAGGGCTCACATCATGGATAAGATGAATAGATTGAGGTTCACTTTCCCATGAAGCAAAACTTCTCTGAGTGTAATGATATTATGCTCTTACTGCTTTCTCAGTCGCCTGCATTCCATCTTCTAATGTGGAGTTGTTGAGTGAGATCCTCTAGGAAGCCCCACGGCTCTGGAGGCAGGAACACACATACAAAGTGTACGTCATCTTCATTTGTTGCATGTTGAACAGATGTACCAAATACAGAGTTCATAGGAAATCTCAAGATCCTTAATCTTGGTGAATCCTTGAGTCAAACAGGAGTTATTTATAGTTAATGCTCATGATGCTAATTAGTCAACTTGCAATTTTCAAATGCCCTACAAACCGCAGGGAGAGAGAATAACCCATCCATCATCTTAGTCATAATTTTGAAATTATATTTTTCTTTCATATCCTCATTTATATTTTTAATAATAAAATACATTTCTTACCCATTGGCAATATATAATGTTCTTTGATGAATCTCCTTGTAATCTTAATAAGTTTTGCTAAATTTACTTTTCTTTTATTTTTTTATGAGAACCACTACTTGTCTTGATGTGCCACAATAATTTGATGCTTTTATTTTGAAAACTTGTGTTAAGACCCATATAAAAACATGAACCAAAAGCTCACTTTGTGTTGTATACAGAAGATAAAAAGATAGGATAATACTCAAAACTTTCTAACAAGAACCTTTGGACATAGCACAGGGAGTCTTATGGAAGAAAGAGGATATAAAAGGACTCAGAGTGGATAGGAGCAACACAAGGAAACCAACAAAGCCAAACAAACAAATAAATAAACAAACAAAAAAAGATTGCCTGGGGAGACTGCAGAGGCTGACACAAAACCAAAGACCATGCAGAGAGAGGACCTAGACATCCTGCTCAGATGTAGCCTATAGACAGCTCAGTTTCCATGAGAGTTCCCCAATAACAGAAGAAGAGGCAATCTCTGACAGGAACTTGGTCGCCTGCTCCTTGATCACTTCTCCCTGGTGGGGCAACCTCACCAGCCAACAGAGGAAGAGAATCCAGGCAGTTCTGGTGGGATCTGATAGGCCAGAGTCAGCCAGTAAAGGAGTAGGACTTCCCTTATCAGTGGACTAGGCAAAAGGGACAGGGGAGGAAGAAGGAGGGAGAGTGGAAACGGCAGGAAATGAGGAAGGGGGCTGCAACTGGGATACAAAGCAAAAAAAAATTGTAAATAATAATAATAATAGTATAGAAGAAAAACTGGAAAATATTCATTGATTTGGCTGAGCAAAAACTTTTATTTTAGCCTGGAATGTAAAATAATTCATATTTGTCAGGAACTAAAGCTTCCTGACAGCAGTCATAATGAAAATGGAAAAGAGAATACAGAAACTTAGTAATTTTGTTGTTCATAATGACATGAAAACAGGTATTTAAAAAATGTAATACAGTATTAGCAAATTAGGTTTTAATTTAGTAAATATATATAATAATTCCACTCAAATATATTTAAAGTGATACAATAATTTCTGCTTAAGAATTTAATCTTAGAATATTAAAGCATTATGAAAAATCAAGTTTTCAAGTTGACCTTTTATTTTTTTATTTATTTTTGTATGTGAAATGGTACATATTTGTGGAGATCTGAGGACAGTTTGCAGGAGGCAGTTCTCAACTTTCACTGTGCACCCCAGATATAAAACTCAAGTTGCCAACTTTGGTAGCAAATTCTTTTACCCCCTGTGCCCTGTCATCAGTTCAGCACAAGCCTCTTATTTATACTGTTATGAAGTATCTGCTGTTTGGATTTGTGATGTCTCCCAAAGACAGATGTGCTCACCCCAGAGTGTTCTACCATAGGCTCAGGACAAAAGGAACAACCAGCCATGCTCCAAAATCTCTGAGTCAGATTGGGGAAAATAAACCTTTTATTTATAAGTACATTATCTCAAATAGTTATGATAGTTATAGAAAACAGACAAACACAGCAGGCTAGCCACCAGCCGTTTTGTGCATTACATTATAAAGATCTTAAAATTAATATGAAACAACTCCAGCTAAGCATTTTCACCAAATTTGTCTAATTTTCTTACTATCTATTTTCCAAAATAAGGATAAGGTCAACCTTAAGATAATCAGTGCTATGCTGTATTCCAAATTTTCTGTTCTTGAGTATAAGTGATTCATGATCTGACTTCTGTATAAAAGAATAACCTTACCTTGCATTATAGTTTTGTACTATTTTTATGCTATGGCAGCTGACTTAGCAAATGTTTCTTGTGGGATTTTTGAAAAAAAAATTCATAACTCAGTACCCTTAATAATCTCAACAAGTCTGGTGTGTATAAAACATATTGTCAGCATCAGGCTTCTAGTTTACAGATATGATAGCTAACGCCAGAGCATGTAAGATCTTGCTCAAAATTAACAAGTAGATATCTATCAGATAGCAGACCTAGCACTCTGGCTTATAGAACTATCTTATCCATCCTAAGAAGGAACTGGGTCCTTGGAAATGCTATGTCAAGGAATTTTTCTCTTCACTGGGAAATGATACTTCTCCACAAATTGTTCTCTATTCCTGAATAAAATCAGAAAATCAGTTCTCCTGGTTTAATTCTAGGTTCCGCAGCTGTGGTTACATATTAGCTCTCTAAAATTGCATTTTAATTCTTTTAATTGATTGTAGAGCTAAAGTTTAGTAGCTCAATTTTAGTCTGACTTCTTCAGCAGTAATAGGTATTTCTTAAATGCTGGTGTGCTTGATGAAAATTTATCACACAGAATCTGTTTTATAATGAAAAATTTCAGCTGTATAGAGTCATAGTAACACCTCCAAAGCTCAGTGTTTGTCAGAGCTTGAAAACAAGACAGCCAGCATCATATGACATAAAGACTACTTTTCATGCTGCTATATAATTCAATCAGTTCATCACGTGGAAAACAGTTCTGAATGGCAGTCAGATATTGCATTAGGAATATAATTTATTCAGTACACAGAGGTTACTACAGTTTATGGGATCTGCAGCTTTGTTGCACACAACATGAACATTTGAAGCTCTGACAAGTGCCATACCCTGCACCTGTGCTGTCATTCTCTATGCAGACAACACGAATCTATACAGCTATGAATTCCTTTTAAGTAAGGCCGAGTGTCAGGTTCATAATACCAATGCTAATAAGCACAGGGATCACCAAAATATACTATAATTAAAGTGACAGCATCATGGTTCTTGAGATTCAGGGTCATGATTAAGTAAACAGTCGTTTGAATTGAACAAAGCACTGAAATGATAAGTAATTTGTCCCCTAAATGAGATATTCCTAATGTGACCAATGGGTATGTACTATTTATAGCAGAGATGTGTTCGGTAAGATTAACACGGTAGACAGAGAAATCAGTGTGATATTTTATTGTGTTACTCTAAAGAATACAAGATAAAACCTGACGTTTTTATCTTGAAATTTTCTTCAGGATTTTTAGACTCTAGTTGACTGTAGTCAGTGAAAACATGTGAAATCAACTTTCTGGTAAAGGAAACACTACTATTCTTACACTTAACAACAGTAAATGTGGTAATTATATATTGTAAAAACAAAACTTACAAAATAATGACCTATTTCTCTTACATATTCATGGGCATGCCTGTAAAAGTATATAAACAAAAAAATAGTATATAAACATATGAAAACATATACGTTTAATGAAAATGTACATTAAGCTTATTTTTAATTGGTGATATATCTAAGAATCATTCTCAGTTTTTGTGTCATTAACATTTGGAAGCCTACTTTTGGCTATTTTAACCTTTTTAAATGTTGTAACACTCATATATATTCCATAAGTCTTTAGATAGGAAATGCTTCCCTCAAAGTTAAGAATTCTAATCAAGTCTCCTTCACATAGGCATCAATTTACCTAACATCAATTACTAACATGAAACTATTTCAATTACCTTAACTGAATAGGCATTTTCCACTGTTACTTGCAAATAAATTATATTTCAATAAATTGAATACCAAACCAATTTCATTACTGAGAAAAATCTGTCAAGAAATGACAATCTACTAACTAGAGAGTTTAGAAGAAGTTTAGTTATGCCTCATACCAGATGAATCTCTTCTTCTTTAGTTGGTTCTGGGGTTGACTCCAGGACCTAAGGCTCTGTGCTTGCTAGACAGGCTTTCTTTCTTTTTTTCCTTTTATTTTTATTTTTATTAATTACAGTTTATTCACTTTGTATCCTCCCTGTAGCTCCCTTTTCCCTTCCCTATCCCACCCTCTTCCCCCTTTTCCACCCATGTCCCTCCCCAAGTCCACTGATGGGGAGGTCCTCCTCTCCTTCCTTCTTAACAGAGCTAAATCCCAGCCTCTTCCCTCCTCTCTCAATCGCAAAGAAGGATTATTTCTTATTTACCTTTATTTCCTCAGCAACAAGCATTTTGCATTCTACTCAGTGATTGTAATTACTTATTAATGACCTTTTGATTAGTGTAGATTAACATATCATACTCATATTAAAATGTTGTGAAAAGAGCTTCAGGAATAGACAGATTAAAAAAAGATTCATTATCGCCATACAAAATCGATGTAATGATTTAAGTTCCATGTTCTTCCTCTGTATGCAATGAAATAATATTAACTATGATTACACTAATAAATATTTGTAACATCTAACTTGAGATGATATATAAAGTCTTGTATTTTAATAATCACAAACTATAACGGTGAAAATACCTCTAACCAGCAGTTGGACACATGGAAAAGGAAACTAAATGTTTTTGTAGAATGCATAAAAATTGTTAATTTTCTATAGGCAACAAAGTCAGAGGCATCCTTCACACATAGGATTTTCATTTGACTTGTTTGAAATGAAGTTAAATATTACTCTAATTTTCTTGGCAGTCTCCATTATATCAAATGCACTTTGCCATTAATCCAATCAATGAAAGCTAAGTTTCCAATAATTATTGGTGTTAAAAGTGATACCGATACTATGGGATGTAACATCATGTTAGAGCAATCTCCCAGCATGCACAAAGTCCTTCATTCATCCCTACCATTGAAAGACCCCCCGTGGGGTGTCTTCCGTCAGAGAGATCCCCTCCCAAGGATCAACGAGACCAGTTATTCAGATGCAAACAGCAAGAGGCTTTATTTGGCACTCGGGTACCCGGGGGCGACAGAGTCTCTCAGGACCTGCGCGCCCTCTGGGGGAAAGCTGGGGCTTTTTATAGGGTTTTGGAGCAGAAGCTCGGGTGCAGAAGCGAGAAGCATGGTTACAGGGAGCTGATTGGTACATTTAAATGGAGTCATAGCTTGAGTCAGAATTTGGCAGGGACCCTAGGATCCCAGGAACTGGGTCGTCAACATAGTCAAAATATTCAGGATGACCCTAACCGCGGCGCCACCTGTTGTTTTTCCTAGGACCCCTATCTCAACTGGAACAGTCCCAAGGATCTCATGAGGGTGGTCAACACAAATTGTTTTTAACTCACTGGGGCAGCCTGTCCGTAGATATCCCCTGGGAATGACACAGCCAACACAGCTGGGTCTTCTCAGTAGTTTTCCAGTTTCCCAGCTAGGCCTTCAGAGCATATTGCAAAATGGCTTTAGCTTTGTTCAGCTTAGAGTGAGGCGGGGGTCTTTCACCATACCCAAATGTAATAATGTTATGTATCATGATATTAAGTATTTAAAACTGGTATAATATGTCTAAGTTATCTGAGCTCTTTTTGCAATTTTGGTTAGAGAAATCCTTTCTTTTTTTACTCCCTCCTTCCCCTTTTATGAGACAGGATTTCACTAGCCATGCTAGCCTCAAACTTTCATTTTAGAACAGTCTAGCATCAATTGGAGAGAGAGCTTCCAAGCCCTCCTTTCTGTATTATTTTACAAATTTTACTTAATAACTGATCACTAAAATTTCTTTGTAATATATATTATATTTTGTTTTCTAAAATAATTTTTAAATTTTAATATTTTTACCATATTCTTTCCCACTCCAAACTCATTTCAGAGTCTCTCCCTACCCACCCAACTTTAAGTTCCTTCTCAAAACATAAACAAACCCCAATACAGCAGCATAACCCCAAAACCAAGAAAAGATAATGAAACCATGCTGCCCCTCCCACATACCCACCAACTTGTAACTAAATAGAAATACACACTCAAAAGAACTGTGGATTCCATTATACGCTGTTTTCAACAAAATTTCAATTATTCGATTTTACCAATAAAAACTCAGGAGCCAAATGCTGGGATCAACACCTGCTAGATCAGAGAGGCAGAGAACGAACCAGCTGATCTTAGTCGTCATGCCCTTTCTCAGAAGAAACTGCTCCTTTTCCAACCCCTTCTCAAAAACCCCTTTCAAGCTAAATCTCCCTCTCTTCTACTTTCTGTGAGTCTCTCTATCTGTCCTCTGACTTCCTCTTCCTCTGTTTTTTTTTTTCATAATAATGTTATATTCACTTTCTGTCAAGTGGTTGCTTGCTCTGCCTCTTGACCTGTGGTTGACTATTTAATCCTGTACATAATATTCAAGCAGAAAGCTCTTCGATTAAAGATGTGTGCTAAGGCTGGGCCACACCCCTACCAGAAACAGTTTTTTTTCCAGTAAATAACACAATCTAGGGTTAACAGTGTGATCAAACATTCAGCAACAGTTATATGGAATTCCCAAAGCTCCAAGGGGAAGGATTTGATGGAAACCTCCAATTTAGACTCTGTCAGAATGTCTGACAGTGTCACTGCATTATTTTTCTCTGCTGTAGGAACAAGCATCTCTGATGATGACAGATAAGTTATTCATCTATGAGTATAGCAGAATATCATTAGGAACTTTTTATTGATTTTTTTTTTGAGCAGTAGTGCTTCATTTTACCCTAGTTTCAGAGCTATCTAGTCCCTTGTTCTCGGTTACCCAAGCAGAGTCAGGGGTGGGTTCTTTCTCATAGAGTAGGTCAAATCAGACATTGCTTTGCCATCATAGCCCTAGGAAATTTTGCATTCAGGACAAATTGTAAGTAAAAGGTTTGTGGCTGGTTTTCTGTCCATGTTTCTTTTTTGGTAGCAGAGTTTTTTTGGTTTGCAGAGTACTTTTCTTCACCAAAGAGACTAGAACTTTGGAACGGAGGCACCATGCAGGCACCAGCTCAATTTCTCCATGTTCAGTGAGTTGTATGGATGTCCTTAGCAATAGGGAGCCATTTTTGGTTTGCAGAAAACAATCCTTTGTCTTAGTAAGCCTGTTGTTTTTACGGATTTCCAATTGACCCCCCTTGGCCAACAACACAATTGAATGTAAACCACTCCCTTCTCTGGAAGCTTTGGCTGGATACAAGAAATTGTCAGTTGAGATTCTGTATCTCCCATTACTTAGTCTTCATGAGGATAACCTTCATACATTCCAGGTCATTTACGATTTTCTTATCATGGATATATTTTTCTTTAAATTTTTGCAGTAAGAGTATGCCGAAATGACAAAAATAGTGCTTTAGAGTCTACATGTTATTTGCATAGTAATTATTTACAATGTTGTGTTAAATATGTAAAAATAAATTTTTATAGATTTATACTTCTTCATTTACAATTATTTTACTAAAAATGCTCAGGTATTTGCATGGTTTTATAATCAGTTATGATGGCTATGTAATTCAGAAACTTACAGAATTGTCATGTATTTGCCAGGTGAAACTGCATGTCACCATCATCGTTGCATTTTAATGTAAGTTCTTCACTTTTAAAAATATCAAAGCAATATGTAGAAAGATGTGAAATCTACCTGTGGTAGCAGTAACTACAAGAAGATTGCATTATCCTACTGATATATTTTGTAGTGTGACAAAATGCTTTCTTACCATTCTGCTTGTGTGAAAAAAGACCAGTATATAAACCCAAGGCTACATCAAAATATAAAGCACTGGAGTGACAATTCTTGGAGTGAGAAGACAAAGCAAAGGAAATTTTTTCGAAATGAACACAATAAGAATATGCAAATTTGGATGCTTACAGAGCTATTTGTTTTAAGAAATAAAGAAAAACATATACATACATTGTCCTAGTTTGGTTTCTTACTACAGTGATAAAACTGCCATGACCAAAACCAACATGATATGAAATAGCTCATGTGACATACAGGTTAAAATCCATCAGGAAGTTAGGGCTGGGACATAGATTTAGGAAACAGAAACCAGGAGAGAACAGTTCTTAAGGGCTTGCTTCCCTGGCTTGCTCAATTACCTTTCTCATACAGGACAGGGCTACTTAATGAGGGGTGTTGTAGAAGACTAACTTTGACATCGTGGGGTGAACTGAAGCATGGCAAAGATCAACAGCTGGTTGATCACCCAGCAGACTTTTTCTGAAGGTAAAAGTATTAACTCTAATCTTCTCACTGATAGTTGTAAATGAGGGTGCAGAATTAATTGTTGCTGGCAGCAGGTTAGGGCTGGTGGCTACCTAGTGGGAATTTCCACTGTGGTGGCAAACAGGGCCTAGAGATGATGGCTCTTAGTGGTGCTTTCTAATGATGGTGGTCATCATCTAAAAAAAAAAAAGGGGGGGGAGGAGAGAAAAAGTACACACACACACATGTACACACACACAAACACATTTACACATTGGCTAGATGGTACAAACTCCAGAAAGCAAGCTCCAACCCAAACTTACACACATACCTACATACACATGCACACATCTTTGAGGATGAAAAAGACTCCCACAGCTTTATTTTTTCTCCCACAGCTTAAATACCTCAGCAAGATCTTTCAACCAGTACAAAAATCAGAGTGTGGGTACATACTGTTTTTCTTTAAGTGAATTATTACAGTGACTACACATAAGAAAATCATGTTCCCCGATACCCTCACTTGATCAAATGCTTTACATATTATGCATGAGAAACTAATATGAAAAACAAATTATACCCAAGAACACATATGCATTTGTAACTATGAAACTTGTTATAGATTAACAAAATGTGAGCAAGCATGATAATTTCTCAGCCAGTTTTCTTCTTCTTTACTGGCAGTCTTCAATTTACAGTTACAAAGAAAGAAACAATTATCTTAAAATATAATCTTACAAAAATCTTAAAAGAATCACAAACCTAAACTTATATACATACATACATATACATATATATATATATATATAAACAATCAGTTATTTCTACTTTATAGCCTTAATATTTTTTATTAAATCATATTAGGAAGCTGAGGGCAAAAAATTAGTACCATAAATTAATCACTTTGAAGCCCAGCTTCAGTAAGAGAGTCATGTCAAATAGTGCTACTTGGTATACTGTTCTTGCTTGCTAACCACAAATAGTCCCTAGCTTAACTATTAAGAGTGTACTTTTGTGAATTTCAACTTCAAAAACATCATATCCTATTTTTCCCTAAGGTTTTTTTCTACATCAGAGCCACTAGCAAAAACATTTTTACCTAACCTTGCTAAACAATCTGTTTTTCCAAATGTTTTCTCAGGGTAGTAGTCATTGCTAGCAACCTGCGTCTGCTTGTTCTTTTCAGTGGCGGTGGTTTGAATCATTAACCTACTCTAGCAGCATGCCTGGAAGAGATCAAGGATTATTATTGTGAGTACCAAACAAAGATATTGCCCAGTGAGGGGCTGGAAGCCCCTTTAGAATTTTCATATAACTGATATATTGAAAGAACAAAGAATTAAAAATTGGTCGGTTTTTTTTTTGGGGGGGGGTTATTGAATTAAAGTTTAAAGCACAAGCCTGAATGAAGGCCAGCCAGGTGGAGACAGGCCCAGTCACCTGTGGGGAGGAACCAACCTTATTGCATTCTTTCTTGCCCACTAGAAATACAATTGCTAGGAAGCTGACCCCTCTCCCCTAGGACAGCAAAACAAGGGAAGTCAGACCATTAATGGTTTGGGGGCCTTCCTACAGTCGATCAATTCAAAATGCAACATCCCCTTTCGTGTTTCAACCAATAGACACTTACCAGGCAAGAATCTCCCTGCTTTGGGCACGCTGGGAAGGATCAGACTCTTTAACTCAACCACCTAACCTGACCACTAGACTCTTGGCTCTCAATCGCTCTGGCAGTGAGGGTATGAGCCAAAGCTAGCTTGTAATAAAAAGATCTTCATGTGTTTTGCAATGGACTCAATTCCTGGTGGTCCTTTGGGGTCTTGTGAATCTGGCACAACGATATTGAGAGGGATGTGGCGACCACCAGGGCAACAAGAAGAGCAATGCTCCACAATAGCAGAAGTTCTCACGACACATCGCCCTTGGGGCTCTGCCACTCTGAGACAAACCTGAAATGGAAGTTTCTGGTTTCTTTGGAAAGTCAGTTCTGTCATGTGAACGTGTTTTTTGTTTTGGTCCCAAGACTGTGATGTGGGAATGGCAGTTACCCCTATTCCCCCAGTGGGAAACAGCCCAAGGGGAAAAAAAGCATGTGATTTTTGTCATTTGGAAAATACCTCTTGCAGAGGGTATTATTTTGTGAGCTGAAAACATCTTTGTGCAGACTCTGAGAAGAGATAAATAGCAGCCCACAGACAGTGAGACAAGACTTTTTGCATCTCTATGCTTTGAAACAGTTCAGATCACTTTGCTAGTTTTTGTAGAGAGAAACACTCCAGTGAGCTTTGTGTTCTGCTTTGCCTATTTGGCAGACTCCTGCTGTTTGTGCAGAGTCTAACAGCTTTTGTGCTGCTGTTGAGGTTTTCAGCTTTGCTGTTGTCTGTACTGCTGGTGTCCTGATGACCAAGATTGGTATATCCCCAAAGAACCCAATGGCTCTAATCAGCGGGAAGCAGTTAAAAAAGGTCTTCATGCCTTTTCCCTACTAATCCCCTACCTAAGGTTGGGGGGCTTTGGAAGGCAGGTAGAGATGCTTAGGAACTTTAAGTAAAGTAGGTGTTTGAAAAATCTAAGCCTACAGAAACCCATTATCATTGTATTAATTGTCGGTGGGCGACAAACCATGAGTTCTAGAGCTGTTTTGCTGTTCCTCCTGCACAGCCCCTGGCAGGGTGCCACCACTAAAAATGGTTGATCCCTGATACATCAATTAGCAATCAAGAAAATACTCCACAGACACATTCCCAGATAAGTCTGATGAAAGTAGTCCCCCTACTGATGTTCTTCCTTAGTGTGTTTATTAACCTGGCAGGATTTGCCATCTTAATCCCATGTTTTGTTAATTTGACATATGAACACACAACTGTTAAACCCTAAGCTTTTCTTGTCCCAGAACCTCATGTTACTGTAACAAAACAATGCAAAGAAATTTTAAAAGTCTCAAAGTATTTAAAAAGTACAGTACATTTAATGTCTAAGATCTCTTTTAAAATGAAAAATCTCTTAACTGTGATCCCCTATAAAATCCAAAAGAAGTACTTATTTATTCCAAGAGTGTGATGGCCATTTTTGTTTCTCAAATTAAATATATCTGAGATAACTAAAACTCAAATGGCTGAGTATACCTGTGAGGAAAATTTATTAACAGATCTTTTTAGGTAGGAAAATCTAACTTTAATCTAAACCTCACTTTCTTTGGGCAGCCTATACAATGTACATGGCAGAAAGAAGCTTGCTGTCTTTGCCCACCTATAATCTCACTCCTGCAAGCAAGTTCATTCTTTCACTGACATTACAGTCTACTTCTTTGGGATTCCTACATATTTGAAGGCCAGCTGAGACCTGTAGCCTGGATTCTTGGAAGTTCTATTGAAAGACAGCCATTGTTAGATCACAATGAAGAACCACAGCCTATAAGCCATTTTAATAATCCATATAAAAATATATGTGAATTTATGTTATATTATTTAAATATAATAATATATGAATATATGTTATATTTTATAACTATAATAATATATTTTATTCTATAAGTATATATGTGAATATGGTAGACTTTATAAGAGCATATATTTTAAAAGTATATGTGTATATGTGTATATATATATATGTTTATTATGTTCCTCTAGAGAACCCAGGACATAGAAGATCCAGGACATAGAAACAATCAAATCAAAGCAGAGATCTGAAGGGACACTGTTCATTGGTTTGGTTACCTAATATTCTTATATAGTCAAGCCCCATTTTCTCAGGAAAAGCTATAACCAGCATGGGCTGGCCCCTCCCACAGCAACTAGCAACAAAAAGCACCCCACAGACATGGCCAGAGTCCAGTTTTATGGAGGAAATCACACAACTGATCATCCTTCTTCCTAGGTGTGCCAAACTGACAACCAAATTCTGCTATCACAAGCATTTAAGATGTAAAGAAAGAAGGTTAAAGACTAGAAAAAAACAGAAAACATGAGGTATATTATATTTGTGAACAAAATTATCTCACATGGCAAAAATGCTTGTTAGAGCTTACAAAACAAGACAAAAGTATCTGATAAAATAGTTTCATTATCCTCATAGTTCTAAGATATAGCCAAAGTCAATATAATAATAATATTAATAGTAATAACATTCAAAACTCTCTTCCTTTGACTGGCCTATAAATATACTTTATAAACTGCTACTGCACAATAGTAGAAGACTAGGAAGAAATTTTATGAACAATTTTATTAATTTTATTTTATTTATCTTCAGTGAATTTTAACTTAAAGTATTTCATAGTTTATATAAAAACTTTCATGGTTATAAATGTCAACAATAAGATATATATTTATGAAGAAGAAAATTTAATGTTTTAGTATTATTTATAACATTGAAAATTTAAAAAAAATTGTATTTATTCTCACATTGTCTTTCAGTGCCCAACTAGTTGAAAAGTGATCTCTTGTAGAGTAGAACTAAAAGCCAGTACCCCTATTCAGCTGTGGAGCATTTACCAAAACAATAGGACAAATACTTAAACAATTAGGTAAAGGTCAATGATAATGTCACAGAATGAATGAGAAAATAATAGTTGCAATCAAATCTGTTGTGTAAACTTTGGTAAGCAGTATTATATGAAGAAAGATCTACCATTTGAAAATATAATTCTAGTGTTAACATGTTCACAAATAAAGTTTCATTCTTATTATGAAATTTGGCAAGCATAGGGCATATAACATAATCAGTATATAAACACATGAATTGTAACCCAATGGCAGCAAACAAGGAAATCTCCCTTGATGGGCACATCTATTCACTTCTTCTGATTCCTCTAACCATGCTTTAGATTTTCCACAGTAAGCAAGCTCGTTCATTTCAATCTCTACAATATGGTTTTTTTTTCTTGAGAAACTTATCCTCTCTCCTCACAGCAATGACTGAATATATACCAGAACTTACAACATACTATCCTTACCACATTTATTTTATGAATTCTTGTTTTTTTATTTATCTTTTATTTTTTAATTTTATTTTTCTTTTTAGTTACATTTTGTTAACTCTGTGTCCCAGCTGTATCCCACTCCCTCATTCCCTCCCCAACCCCACACTCCCTCCCTGGTCTCCTCCCTGCCCCTTTCCAAGTCCACTGATAGGGGAGGACCTCCTCCCCTTTCATTTGACCCTGTTTTATCAGGTATCTTCAGGGCTGGCTGTAGGGTCCTCCTCTGTGGCCTAACAGGACTGTTCCTCCCCTGGGGGGGGGGGCGGAGTCAAGGAGCCTGACCTTGAGATCCTGTTAGAAATAGTCCTTGTTCCCCTTACTTTGGAAAACTACTTGGTTACTGAGCTACCACGGGCCACATCAGAGCAGAAGTTCTATGTTATATCCGTAGATGGTCCTTGGTTGAGTGTCAGTCTCAGAAAAGACCCTGTGCCCAGATATATTTGGACCTTGTAGAGCTCCTATCCTTTCCATATCATACTAACTCCCCTTTTTTCATATGATTCCCTGCACTCTGCCTAGGGTTTGGCTATGAGTCTTAGTGTCTGCTTTGAAACACTGCTAGGTAGAGTCTTTCAGATGCCTTTTGCGGTATATTCCTGTCATACCTTCAATGCACATCCCATTTGTATTTCTAAATGAGGATTGATCATCTTCGCCCGTGTCCACTTTCTTGATTATCTTCTTTAGGTGTGTAGATTTATCAAACATTAAATTTATGTATTTTATATATTCTTCTTTGTTCAACATCAGCTATATGGCTAAAAACATAATCTTCACATTTATTACTTCTCTTGTTCTATCTTCTGACTGACTGTTTTGTTAACCTGAGTTGGATTTTAAAACCTGCATGTTTCATGTTTGTACTGGAAAGATAGAGCATCCTAGAAACTGGAACCAAACAATGGACTTTTTTGGACGGCAATCAGTGTATCTCTCACACAAACTTGACTTTTATGAAAACTCCTGGGTATATTTAAAAAGTATCATAGATATTAATTTTATCTCCTCATATTTTGGATTTTCTTGGGTAGAGACAAGATATATCACGTTACCACTCTTTCCTGTAGTGACGATTTCTGTATGCTCTGCTCATCTTTAGACATATTTTAATAGACTGTAAGTCACTAACCTCTCTTTCCTCCTTTTTCTTATTTTATTCAGGCAGTTTGCTATTATACATCATTCTGAAAATGATATCTCAGTTTTTAAAAACACCTTATGGGAGGTTTGCAACTGAAGACTATTTCTCAGATATCAGTCTAGAGCCACCTTATAAGTAGGACAGTAACACCAGCAGGGTAATTTTCTCTAAGTGGCAAAATCACTACTTGTCCTGAAGACAAAAGAACATGTAACGATTCTTGGTAAACAGCCAAGTTACCAACAAATATTTCTATACCTTTGACATTAGGAACTGTCAGAATGAAGTTACTTATAGTCAATAGCAATTCAAAAGCCCCCACGTTTCTTTCTTTGACCAGAATCCAGAAAAAAAAACAAAAACAAAAACAAAAACGTTGTAAAGAAACAAAACAAAACAAAACAAAACACATCTTCTTTATTCACTGCCTTCTCACATAATAGCATTGAATTAACCTGATGAGAAATTGAGAAATGTGTTTTTAGGCTTCCTGTGATAGCATGCATGGAGAAGATTAGGAAAAGAAGAGTGAAGATGAGAACTGCTTTCTAAAAGAATTGCTCTGAACATTCAGCATCATTAAACACATCCTCTATCTGTAAGTCATATCTGCAACAGAAACCACAAAATTAATTCTCTTAATGAGAGGAAGCATGATTCCAGATGAGAGCAGGATAAAACATGTAGCAGTCCACCATTGTCAAAATAGAAGGCTTCAAACAATCACATATTAGGTTCTGGCTATATGAATTCTCTCCCAATTTATCCTCATTGTTGCATGATATGACTTTTTATGTGTAACATGTGACAAAGACCATGAAAACAAACTGGTGGAAATAATTAGATTTATCTATAGCTGGCTCAGTATACAACCATATGTGCCTTCTCAAATCTCTATTTCAAGAGCTTCAGTGTGGGAATTTTTTTTATTTTTATTAATTACAGTTTATTCATTTGAAATAAACCTCTATAAAGAGGAGAAAAAAATTAAAAAACAAAGTGGAGACAGAAAATAGTAAGTCCCAAAACTGTGCAGGTTTTGGTCACCAGAGATGTGACTTTCTTTCTCTTTACTGGAGGAGAATTCACAGTATATTTCACCACTTGTAGCTGGTTAACCAAAACCTGAGAGATTGGATTTAGCAAAAATATAGGAAGCATGGTAAAGCAAGAAAAATAGAGAGTGTCAGGAGATAGCTTCAGTGACCTAAGCCCAACATCTAACCTGGCTGCTTTGTAACTTAAGGAAAAATTGCCAGAGTAATAGCTTGTATGTAAGAGGTAATTTATCCTCCAATTTAGTACAATTTTGCAAATAAAAGGGTATGTCAACAGATACTCCCATTTGCTGAGCAAATGAACACCATATAAATCACTTAATCTGATACTCATTCTGCTTTTTTCCTTTATGTGATACTTCTTTGAAAATAACAGTACTTAATTGTAGTTATTTACATGATGGAGTGATTAAAATCTTTTTTTCAAATTACCGGAATCTTAGGAACTTTCAACTTCTGGTGTCTACATCACTGGAACTATTAAAGATCTCCGCCTATCACTGGACTTGGAAAGGGGAATGGGAAGAGATAAGGGAGCAAGGGTGGGATTGGGAGGGAAAGGGCAAGGGAGCTACAGCTGGGATACAAAGTGAATAAACTGTAATTAATATAAAAAATAAAAATTTACTTTAAAAAGAGATCTCCTATATACTTTTATTTACACACAATATCTGTTTCTTTTGAAAAGCATGAAATATTGTATTATACGTTAGAGCAACCTCTCATTTAATTTTTGATTCAGGAGATTGATGACACTGTGATGGCTATTAGACCTGAAACTAAATTTAAAGATCTGTTGGGAGCTTACAATAAAAACATTGTACTTATTGGAATTAAAATGACATTAGCAAGAAAAATGAAACTAGTCATATTTATAGGAGACTATACTATTGACCATAAGAAGAGGAGAAACCATACCTGCCTTAACTTCTCATTTGCATATCTCATATATTTGAGAAAAGCCAAAATGTATTGTACACTGTGATTCAAAGGTTTTACCATAAGTTTGGGTCAGCATCCAAAGTCTGTGTGTATTATACCAGTGTAGTAAACTGATTTCTCCATAAAAACTTTATCTAAAGCACTGTACAACCTCATAAGAAAAGGTTTTGAAGTGAAGACAGTTGTAATAGTGCAGAAACATGGATCTGAAAATAAAAAAATAGGATAAGAAGCTAAACAGAGAATTCTCTGTAGAGGAATATAAAATGGCAAAGAAACATCTAAAGAGATGCTCAATGTCCTTAACCATCAGAGAGATGCAAAACAAAATGACCCCTGAGATTTCACCTTATACCTGTCAGAATGACAAAGGTTCAAAACTCAAGTGACAACACATGCTGGAGAGGTTGTGGAGAATCGGGAACCCTCCTCCACTGCTGGTGGGAATGTAAACTTGTACAACCACTCTGGAAATCAATCTGGTGCTTTCTCAGACAATTAGGAATAGTGCTTCCTCAAGATCCAGCTATACCACTCCTAGGCATATACCCAAAAGATGTTGAAGTACACAACAAGGACATTTGCTCAATCATGTTTGTAGCAGCTTTATTCATAGTAGCCAGAACCCGGAAGAAACCCTCATGTCCCTCAACAGAGGGATGGATACAGGAATTGTGGTACTTTTACACAATGGAATACTACTCAGCAATTGAAAAAAAGGAAATCATTGAAGTTGCAGGTAAATGGTGGGATCTAAAAAAGATCATCCTGAGTGAGGTATCCCAGGAGCAGAAAGACACACATGGTATATACTCATTTATATAGTCCTATAAGATGGGATAAATAAACTAAAATATGAGCAACTAAAGAAGATAAATAAAAAAGAGGGCCTGAGGTAAGATGATCAATCTTTACTTAGAAAGACAGATGGGATAGACATGGGAAGTTGAATTAAAAAAGAAACAGGACAGGAGCCTACCACAGAGGGCCTCTGAAAGACTCTACCTAGCAGTGTATCAAAGCAGATGCTGAGACTCATAACCAAACCCTCAGGAGAGTTCAGAGAATCATATGATGAAAGGGGGAGTTAGTATGACCTAGAGAGGACAGGAGCTCCACAAGGACAAAATATATGAGAGCACGGGGGTCCTCTACAAGACTGTTTCTCCATCCAAGGACCATGTATGGATATAACCTAGAACCCCTGCTCAGATATAGTCCATGGCAGCTCAGTATCCAAGTGGGTGTTCCTAGTAAGGGAAACAAGAACTATTTCTGACATGAACTCGATGGCTGGCTCCTTTACCTCCCCCGGCCCCCGAGGGAGGAACAACCTTGATAGGTCACAGAGGAGGACATTGCAGCCAGCACTGAAGATACCTGATAAGCTAGGGTCAGATAGAAGCGGAGGAGGACCTCTCCTAGCAGTGGACTTGGAAAGGTTCAGGTAGGAGATGAGGGAGGGAAGGTGGAATTGGGAGGGAATGAGGGAGGAGGCTACGGCTGGGATACAAAGTAAATAACCTGTGATCAATATTAAAAAAAAAATTTAAAAAGAAAACTAAAGCACCATAAACAAGACTTATGAAAAACAAAAGCAAAACAAACAAACAAATTAGTACGTTCCAGCTCTACAGTGCTACAGAGTGTCCTGGGTTGTGCTTAAAACACATATTTTATGATGGAAACAGCTTATGAGTCAGGACTTCCTGAAGAACATTGGATAGAGATTTGACTCTCCAGAGAGTTCCCTGTGACTTTGACTGAAGTATAATGTTAGAATTAAAAGTGTACCTGCCAAACACAGCAACATTTATGTGTACGTAACTTTTAGAAGAAAGGACAAAAGACTGTGTTTCTCTCAAGTGACCAGCTGTGTGACCTACTTTCTAACTCTCCCCAAAGCAGAAAAAGACATACTCATTTGTCTCATACATGTTTCAGAAATTGTAGAAAGGAAATTACTAGTGATAGCTAACCGACGTTGCCAGTTTCCTGAGAAGTATGTGTCCTTTGCATCCTACATCCTTTGTTGAAGTAGTTGCTAATGCCTCCTAAAACCATGACATGGGATACAGCTTCAGCTATGATGATATAATTGGTAAGAATTAAGATCCATATTTATCTGCTACATAAGTGACACCTCCTGTAAAGTCTGGCCTGGTGAGAATTAAGTAGAAGAACAAACATTATACTGCTGCGTTAAGAAGCCTAGGAAAGCCAGTGATATCTATGAGTCCTGAGAGAGTGTGAAATCTAGCACCGCTGTGGAAAGCCACTGCTAATCAAGAGTGTAGACACAGGACAAAAACAACCTGCAGACTGCTGTAAAACCCCGTCTTCCTAACTCCAAGAGTGTCCAAGGGAGATTTTCTTCTCCTTTTAAAACACATCACACTTACTATTCTTGGCCTTCTATGGGCATTCTACCTTAATTACAAAGAAAATATCTTTTACTCCTCCATTACACCCAGGTAACTTATGCTCACTTGATTGTATTTCACACCTCTTAGCCTGCAAGGTACTTTCATTCTACTTCCTCAGTTACTGCTGAATACTATAGACTACCATCAATTTCTTAAACTTGTTTCGGTGTTCCTTTTATATAGAAAGTAGATATGTTTTTATTTGGATCAAAGATCATTTGAAAAAGAAGTCAGATATGTTGTATTCCTTCGGCAAAGCCTGACCCAGCCCCACAGGACACAGGACATTAGGTGAATACCAGTCCTGTAGCAGAAAAACGTCCAAAGCTAACACCATTAAACAGCCTGTATTTTCTTTTCTGAATATCACAGCTTCATAAGCTCTGGACCCCTATAGGGCAGATCTCTGGACTGAGTAGTCATAAAAACTGCCAATAGAAAAGTTTTCTGTTGCTAGAACTGAACTCAAAATCAAATGTATAACAGATCTAAAGCATTTTCTGCATGCTTGTCAGTGTTCCTTCTTGTGACTGTCACTGGAGCCTTTGTTCTGAGGATGTATCTGTGCACTGCCATCCTGTCACACAGCACTAGTGAACACTCCCCAAAACAACCCACGGCCAGCTTGAGAGCATTGTATGCTATGCATTGCTGCTTTTGGTAAAAACAGGGTGTTTTCCTTCAAAAGAAACACAATGGTTTTAAATACGGAAAATAAAGGCTTTCAGTATGCTTAGTATTGATGTATTTTAGTGAGTTGATTTTTTACCATGAGACTTTGCTTTGTATTTACTGAAAACTGCAAACGATACATTTAGGTGTGTATGTTATGTTATGTTATGTTATGTTATGTTATGTTATGTTATGTTATGTTATGTTATGTTGTGTTACGTTATGTGTTATATATATATTACATATAAATATCATATGAATTAAAGGAAGTTACACTACTAGCACAGCCAGTTCGCCTCTCAAGAACCATAGGCTAACAAAGCCCCCAGTACCTAGCATTAGAAATCTAATTTAGAATGTTTGTTTGGGTTAATGCTTATCAAACAATATGGATTTTGTCTATTGTCCTTGGTTGCCACTCAAAGACTGAAGTTACACTCCTATTGTTGAACACAACTTACACTCAAGAACCAAGCTTCAGATTATTTGAGCTATATCTCACGCAAAGCCTTCTTTCCTGTGTTCTAGTTTCCATGGTACCTCAAAATCCTACACAAGCTTTCAAGAAAGGGAAGCAGCTAATAGTGTTACCATTCTGTGATACTTCACAAGCACAATAATAACCCTACAGGGGGGAAGCCATGCTTGGTGTTAGAAACATAGCCAGACTGAGAGGAAAGTGAGGTCAGGGATATCGGAAAGAACCTACTAATGCTACTTTAATAGACTGACATAATTTCTACATACATTCTAAACTACATGTCTCTGATAACCATGGAGCCATTTTCTACAACTTTTCCATGTTTAAAATATATCCCAGTATATGAATCTGTGATGCACTATTTATATGTAGGATCCATTCTGTCCTAAAAGTCTTAACTTTGTGTTTTGTGCATAAAGTAACATAACACGGCATCTATTCAGCTGATTTTGCTGATTTATTTTTCAGATCCACAGTCACTGTGCTTTATTTATACGACTACGTGAACATATGCTACATAAATATTTATTTATTTATTACAATTTATTCACTTTGTCTCCCCTCTGCAGCCTCGTCCCTCATCTCCTCCCAGTACTACCCCCCCTCTTCTCCACCTATGACACTCCCCTAATCCACTGATAGGGGAGGTCCTCCTCCCCTTCTATCTGACCTTAGCTTATCAGGTTTTATCAAGGCTGATTGTATCATCTTCCTTTGTAGCCTGGCAAGGCTGCACCTCCCAGAGGGAGCTGATCAGAGAGCTGGCCACTGAGTTCATGTCAGAGACAGCCTCTGTATCCCTTACTAGGGAACCCACTTGGAGACTTTTTGTCACCCCACGTGAAAATGTACATATCCTAAAGTCATAGATAAAAAATGCCATCTATTTTTATAAGTTTATTTATTGATTCATTTTACATCCCTATTGCAACTGCACCCTCCTGTCCTTCTATTCCCACCCTCTTCCCCTTTTCTCCCTTTCCTCTCTTCCTTTCTTCTCTGAAAAGGGGAGTTTCCCCTCTGAAATCAACTCTTCCCGACACATCAAGTCATATCAGGACTGAGTGCGTCCTCTTCCACTGTGGCTAGGAGTCCATGTCAGAGAGAGCCCTGCTCTAATTTCTATGAGACACACATGAAGACCAAGCTGCTCATTGGTTACATATGTGTAGGGGACATAGGTGCAGACCATGTATACTCTTTGGCTGGTGCTTCAGTCTCTGTAAGCCCCCATAGGCCTAGGTTAGTTGACTCTGTTGGTCTGTTGGTCTTCTTGTGGAGTTCTTATCTCCTCCAGGTCCTTCTATCCTTCCCCCATCCCAACACTTCAACAAGATTCCAGGAGTTCTACCAAATATTTGGCTGTGTGTGTCAGCATCTATTTAGATTCCTTGCTGTGTGGAGCCTCTCCCTTAACCATCTAGTTTCAGTTACTAGAATGGTATCTGGATATATATATATATATATTTAAATAGGTGCAGTCTCCAAGTGGGTTTCCTAGTAAGGGGAGCAGGAGCTGTCTCTGGCATGAACTCAGTGACAGTGTCGCTGATAACCTCCTCCTGGGTGGTGTAGCCTTGCCAGACCACAGAGGAAGATGGTGCAGCCATCCTGATAAGACCTGATAGGTTAGGGTCAGATGGAAGGGGAGGAGGAACTCCCCTACCCGTGGACTTTGGGAGGGGCATAGGGGGAGAAGATGGAGGAAGGGTGGGATTGTACGGAGAGAAGAGAGGTGGCAATTTATGCAAAGTGTATAAATTGTAATCGATAATAAATAAAAATTAAAAATAGATACTAAATGTTAAAAAATCATTTGAATGGGTTAATTATTTAGTGACAAAATGTCTTTTAATATAACTTACTACACCTACCATTTTCATCAAATGTATATTTCTAAGAATCTGTTGTGAACTTTCAACAATATCCTTTTCAGTTTTGGACATTCATGATAATGTAATATCATTATTTTACTAAGAAGAAAGTAACTTATATTATTGGGTTGAAATATTTTTTCAGTTACTTTAGGAATTTTATTGATTTGTTTTTAATAATAATCGGAAGTCTAGGTTTGAGAAAATGTGAAATAGCATACATAAAAATGTTAACACAACCATGTGAAAGGTATTTTATACTCATTATCTGTCAGTTTACTGGAAAGCCACTGACTCTTGGACCTTAACTTGTTCAGGGTGATAAATATGCATCCATTTGCATTTTTCTACATGTACAAATCCAGTTAGACCAGCACCATTTGTTGAAGATGCTATCTTTTTGTTTTTCCCATTGTATGTCTTTGACTTCTTTGTCGAAAACTAAGTTTCCATATGTGTGCGGGTTAATTTCAGTGTCTTCCTTTTGATTCCATTGATCCATCAATTTGTTTCTATGCCAGTACCATGCCAGTTTTATTATTGTTGTTCTATGCACAGGTTGAGACCTGGGGTGGAGATACCTCCAGAAGATCTTTTATTATATGGGATTATTTTTAGCTCTTCTGGGTTTTTTGTTTTCCCATGTAACATTCAAATTGTTTTTTCAATGTTTGCAAGGAATTGTGTTTAAATTTTCATTTGAATTGCATTGAATCT
The DNA here is from genome assembly GCA_010120015.1 of Rhombomys opimus. Lineage (NCBI taxonomy): Eukaryota > Metazoa > Chordata > Mammalia > Rodentia > Muridae > Rhombomys > Rhombomys opimus. The sequence continues at coordinate 121,392 of REGO01000169.1, read as the reverse complement.
GTAGATTGCTTTTGCTAGAATGGCCACTTTCACTATGTTAATCCTCCCAATGCATGAGCATGAGATATCCTTCCACCTTCTAATATCTTCTTCAGTTTCTTTCTTCAGAGACTCAAAATAAAATCAGACACACTAAATCTCTTAGAAGTAAAAGCAGAGAAAAGCCTTGACCTCATTGGCACAGGAGACAACTTTCTGAACAGAACACCAACAGCACAGGCTCTAAGATCATCAGTTAATAACTGGGACCTCATGAAACTGAAAAGCTCCTGTAAAGCAAAGGACACTGTCATCAAAACAAAATGGCAGCCTACAGACTGGGAAAAGATCTTCATCAACCTTACTTCTGACAAAGTACCAATATGCAGAATATATAAAAAACTGAAGAAGTTAAACACCAGCAAACCAAGTAGTCCAATTAAAAAATGGGGTACAGAGCTAAACAGAGAATTCTCAACAGAGGAAAACTGAATGACAGAGAAAGACTTAAAGAAATAGTCAACATCCTTAGTCATTTGGGAAATGCAAATCCAAATGACCCTGAGATTTTACCACACACCCATCAGAATGGCTAAGATCCAAAACTCAAGGGATGATGCATGCTGGAGAGGATGTGGAAAACGGAGAACCCTTCTCCATTACTGGTGGGAATGTAACTTTGTACAACCACTTAGGAAATCAGTCTGGAGGTTTCCCAGAAAATTAGGAATAGTGCTACCTCAAGATCTAGCTATACCACTCCTAGTCATATACTCAAAATATGCCTCACCATTCAATAAGGACATTTGCTCAACTATGTTCATCGTAATTTTATTTGTAATAGTCAGAATCTGGAAACAATCTAGACGTCCCATAACCTAGGAATGAATACAGAAAGTGTGGTGCATTTACAAAATAGAATACTACTCAGCAATTAAAACCAAGGAAATCATGAAATTTGCAGGTAAATGGTGGGAACTACAAAACATCATCCTAGTGAGGTTACCTAGAAGCAGAAAGAGACATGATATATACTCACTTTTAAGTGGATATTAGCTATATAATATAGAATAAACATACTAAAATCTATAGTCCTAAAGAGGTTAAACAACAAGGAGGGCCTTAGGGACAATGATTAATCCTCATTCAGAAGGACACACAGGATAGACCTCAGAAGTAGGAGAAGACAAGGAGAAGGACTTAAGCCTTCTGCAGAGCACCTCTGAAAGCATCTACCCACTAGGGTATTGAAGGAGATGCTGAGACTCACAGCCAAACTTTGGGCAGAGTGCCAGGATCCTCATGGAAGAAGAGGGAGATGGAAAGACCCGGAGCGGTCAGGAACTCCACAAGAACTCCACAGCAAAAATACTTGGGACCAGGGGGATTTGCAGAGACCTATACTTTAACTGAGGACCATGCATGGAGAGGACCTAGACACCCCTGTTCAAAATAAACGAATTGGCTGCTCAGTTTCCAAGTGGGTTCCCTAGTAAGGGGTAGAGGGGCTATTTCTAACATGAACTCAGTGGCTGGCTCTTTGATCACTTCCCCCTGGGGGGTGCAGCCTAGCCAGGCCACAGAGAAAAATGTTGCAGCCAGGTCTGATGAGACCTGATAGGCTAGAGTCAGATAGAAGAAGAGGAGGCCCTCACTTATCAGGGGAGTAGGGAATGGGCATAGGGGGAGAAGAGGGAAGAGAAGAAAGAACGGGCTGCAGTAGAGATACAAAGTGAATAAACAGTAATAAGTAAAAATATAAATAAAATTTAATTTAAAAATGGAACAAAACAATAACCACTGATTATTTTTAAATGGATATTTTAACTTTTGCAAAACAGATTCTTAAACATTTAACTAATATTATAATTTAATTTTATGTACCGTAACATACAGTTTATGCTTTAAATTATATATTAATGTGACTATATAATTTAATGTATTATATATAACATTTTAGATTTATTAGTAACTGAAAGCAAGTGAAATATACTAAAAACTATTGAAATTGTTTTAAATAAAAGAGCATGATGAACAAAATGCCTAAACCGGAATGAAAACAGATAAATTATTGTTGAATATGTAAAGCCTTCTATTACACAGTTTTTATTTGTAAGAGTTATGATTATCATTTATGTAAGTTATAAATTAATTCTGATATGAATATAGTGTTTTTATGTGAATTATAAAATTTGTTTATGGTGACAGAGAAGGAAGAAAAATGAATTGAGTTTGGTCTAAGGATTAATGAAGATGCCAGAAAAAAATAACACTTGATAGATTAATAATTATTAGCACAATTATTTTATTCTTATTCTAATGAAAAAATAAAATGAATAAAGCTTTAGATTAGAAAAGGATCAGAGATCTTTTATACTGTACTTTTATACCCTTAGAAATGGTTTAAATTTTACACTTAAAAATTATATTTATTTTTTAAGTTTTATTAATTACACTTTCTTCACTTTGTATCCCCCCAAAAACCCTTCCTTCCTCCCCTATTCCCCTATCCCCTATTCCCACCTTCCCTCCTCCTTCTTCACACATGCCTCTCCCCAAGTCCACTGATAGGGGAGGTCCCCCTCTCCTTCCTTCTGATCTTAGTCTATCAGATCTCATCAGGAGTGGCTGCATTGTCATCTTCTGTGGCCTAATAAGGCTGCTCCCTTTCAGGGGGAGGTGATCAAATTGCAGGCCAATCAGTTCATGTCAGAAGCAGTCCCTCTTCCCATTACTATGGAACCTACTTGGACACTGAAATGCCATAGGCTAAATCTGTGCAGGGGTTCTAGGTTATCTCCATGCATGGTATTTGGTTGGAGTATGAGTCTCTGGAAAGACCCCTATGTTCAAATTTTTCTGGTTCTGTTGTTCTCCTTGTGGAGTTCCTGTCCTCTCCAGATCTTATTATTTTCCACTTCTTTCATAAGATTCCCTGCACTTTGCCCAACAGTTGGCCATAAGTCTCAGCATCTGATTTGATAGTCTGCAGGGCAGAGCCTTTCAGAGGCCCTCTGTGGTAATTTCCTAACTTGTTTCCTGTTTTCTTCTTCTGATGTCCATCCTCTTTGCCTTTCAAAATGGGGATTGAGCATTTTAGTCAGTGTCCTCCCTCTTGATTAGCTTCTTTAGATGTGCAGATTTCAGTAGGTTTATCCTGTAATATATGTCTATATGAGTGAGTATATACTCTGTGTGTCTTTCTGCTTCTGGGATAGCTCACTCAGAATGATCTTTTCCAGATCCCACCATTTACCTGCAAATTTCATGATTTCCTTATTTGTCATCCTATTTGTCTTTCTAAGTGAAGATTGATCATCTTACCCTGGGCCCTCTTTCTTATTTATCTTCTTTAGTTGCTTATATTTTAGTATATTTATCCCATCTTATAGGACTATATAAATGAGTATATACCATGTGTGTCTTTCTGCTCCTGGGATACCTCACTCAGGATGATCTTTTCTAGATCCCACCATTTACCTGCAACTTCAATGATTTCCTTGTTTTCAATTGCTGAGTAGTATTCCATTGTGTAAAAGTACCACAATTTCTGTATCCATTCCTCCATTGAGGAACATGAGGGTTTCTTCCGGGTTCTGGCTACTATGAATAAAGCTGCTACAAACATGATTGAGCAAATGTCCTTGTTGTGTACTTCAACATATTTTGGGTATATGCCTAGGAGTGGTATAGCTGGATCTTGAGGAAGCACTATTC
>REGO01000169.1:90605-117673 GCA_010120015.1 Rhombomys opimus | reverse complement strand
CTTGAGCATGTTTTGGATATATGCCTAGGTATAGCTAGATCTTGAGGTAACGCTATTCCTAATTGTCTGAGAAAGCACCAGATTGATTTCCAGAGTGGTTGTACAAGTTTACATTCCCACCAGCAGTGGAGGAGGGTTCCCAATTCTCCACAACCTTTCCAGCATGGAGCAAATAGGGAAGGACTTAGGCCACCCAGTATATCCCTAGAAAAGGTCCCACAGAAAAATTATATTTCTTAATATTACAAAGAACAGTTCTAAACAAGACACAAATTTACACCCTCACCAAGACACCTATAAGCATCTAAAGACTTGTTTGCCACATGTAGGATGAACAGTCTTCTAGTACCTACTAAATTAGAACCTAAAACAGTGCATGTCCAGAAGACCAAACATTGTAACAAAAATTTTCTATTAAAAACAACAGCAACAACAACAACAATATCAACAACAAAAACCCTCTAGAATAAAGGCTATTTTGATCAGGTGGAAGAAATGATGCAGATACTACCTAAGCTATGGAAAATACAAAAGCTGAAACAAGCTCATGAGAGAATGATTATTCGTATGTTCACAGGCATAGGTCAAGAGATTGTTATGTGAAGGTACCCCTAAGGAAGGGGTACTCTTTGAATTCTGAAGCTGCTTAGGCATGAAATGAAAACAAATGATGAGAACTGTGTGGTGAGTCTATTCATAATAGTTTTAAAATTTCATTTTCATGTGGAATTTGAAGCTGATTTATCTGAAGTGAATATATTGTATTTGAAAGAGAGTCTAATTCTAGCAGCATTGAACATAGTCTGATTGACCTTAAAATGCTTAATCTTAATAGAATATCTTTGTGCCATAAATAGCTGATGAAAAAGATGACAGTCAGTGTGGTTTAATGTGTTAAAGAAAGTAAGAAAGAGTTTTAACTTTTTAATTTCATCTTTAGTTCTCCTATGCCTGAGATAGAGAGAGAGTGTTTTTTGTGAAAGGCAATGCTAGGATGGCCTGTGACAGGAAAGCTAGAATAGAAAGTCATTATGAGGGAGATATTCACCCAGAGCAACTGCAGGTCAGATAGTCTGCAGAATTCAACTAAGCTATGAAGGGAGCATACCTAAGAACTGAGCTCGGAGGAGGGTCTAGAAGTGAAAGTTTGCTCTACATACTCCTGCTGGTAGATGACAACTGTCTTTTTGGCAAAGTTATCTTATTTGAATGGCAAACTTAGTTCCGTCCCACTTATTACCCTATTTGCTCAGAACTATGCTGAATGTATGCAATATCTTTTCCATGTTACAACTTCAGTACTATAGCAAAACTCTGCAACATAACCTCACAGAGCTTGTTGGGGGAGAGCTTTAACCCTCTTCATCATCATCTCTGTTGAGGGCTTCATTTCATTCTTGGTAGAGTTTTATTACAGAAAACAATAAAAGTGTCAAATCAAAGCTTAAAGAATGTTCTTTAAACTTCTTTTCTTTTTTAAAATTTTTTTATTTGACTTTTATTAATTACACTTTATTCATTTTAAACTTCTTTTCTTTCAGAGAGCTAGTGACTGTACATTTATGGACACACCTCTAAAAGCAATTCCCACTGCCATTGCCTGTTCTGTAGATATTCACCCTCACTTCCTGAAATAAGGCCACAGTGTTATTTAGGTACAACTGATAAAGGTATTCTCAGTTCCTTCTCTTTGTTCCACAACACTACAGGACCTTTTACAGTATGCATCATGAAATGTTTAATCACTTTTCTTCATATGAGTATTAGAAATAGGTCATTGTGTCAGAAGCTTAATAAAGTTCCATTCTCATCAAATAAAAACATAAAACTTAACTATTTTTATTTTTATTTATTTATTATTTGTAATTTGTACAGTACTCTTCCTGCATGTGTGCCTATACACCACAAGAGGGCACCGGATCTCATTATAGATGATTGTGAGCACCATGTGGTTGCTGGGAATTGAACTCAGGACCTTTGGAAGAACAGACAGTGCTGTTGACCCCTGAGCCATCTTTTCAGTCCCACTTCACTATTCTTGAAAATTAAATATAAAATATTATCTGTTCTAAAATAGTATCTGAAAACAGGGTTAACCTTTGTTGCATTGATGTACTTTTAGAAAAATAAAAAAAGAGAAGAAAAATATGTTGAAGTTGAACTGTGTTTAAAAGCAATCTATGTGTAATGTGCAGGGAAAGCCCTGCAGTGTCATATTTAATTTCTATAAATAATTTATCAGTTGAATCTCTATCTGGAATTAATATAAGTATGTTACAGCACATTTTATTGTATGCCCTTTAGCATATAACTACATCAAAGGTGGTTTTATTCATTCAAAATACAGTACTCCTCACCAGCATTTTGGTATGGGACTGTTATTTTATGATATGTCTGGGATATTTGAAAGAACACAGGATATATTTTAGGATAGGAGCAGGTTGCTGTTTATGCTGCCTTTGATTCATCTCTATCCAGTTACTATGGCTTAGCTGGAGTAAGTGTATTTATTATGGTTCAGCAGAAGATTTATAATAAATTTTCTCTGCAAAACTATGAAATTAAGAAACTGAACCTTACCAGTAATTTCATTCAAATGTACTCATAGGAACTAACTTTTCTCTCATGTGTTTGTGTATACTATTGATGCTTATTTTAGTAGTTTTTCTGTTGCTGCGATAAAATACCACAGCCAAAAGTAACGCATGGAAGAGCGTTTATTTTGACTTACAGTTCCATAGGGGTAGGATTCCATCATGGTAGACAAAGCATTGCACCAAGAGGCAGACACAAGACAGAAGAAGGAAGGCTAGTGATAGCATCTTCAACAGGAGACAATGAACTTAAAGTGGGATGAAGAGGGGAACATCCCAATTTTCCTCAATGGCTCACTTTTCCAAACTAGAATCTCCCCTCAAACCTTCCATTACCTCTCCATACAGCACCACGACATGTTGATTTCTGGGGGGACATTTCTCATTCCAAACACCACAGTGTTCTCCTGAAATACACAAATTACATTTTTCAATAAAGTACAAAGAAATCCTCATTTTTATGTTTCAGGTTTAACTTAGTATATTTAAAAATAAAGCATTAAATTAGTCAAATACATATGTGTGTGTTTGTGTGTGTGTGTGTGTGTGTGTGTGTGTGTGTGTGCATAAACCATAATTAGAAGTGGAATCACTTAATTTTGGTTATTTACATTCTGGTTCACTATCCTATATTCAGTACATTATAACTTGTCTTACAGAGAAAAGTTAATACTCTTATTTCAGTTTAGTAACATGGCATGTATGTTTGAGAGATCAGATTGAAGTCATCTAGGTTTCTTCCTGTCTTCTATTCTAAGTAGTCATTTTCTCCCAGGCCACCTTTCCTGATAAGTTCATATGCATGTAGCTGGGCTTACTCTTTTTTTAATTTTTATTTTTTTAATATTATTTACAGTTTGTTAACTTTGTATCCCTGCTGTATCCCACTCCCTCTTTCCCTCCCAATCCCACATTTCCACCCTCATCTCCTCCCTGCTCCTTTCCAAGTCCACTGATAAGGGAGAACCTCCTTCCCTTACATCTGATACTGGTTTATCAGGTGTCTTCAGGACTGGCTGCAAGGTTCTCCTCTGTGGCCTAGCAAGGCTGCTCTGCCCTGGGGAAGGGGGGGGAGGTCAAAGAGTCTACCATTGAGTTCATGTCAGAAACAGTCCCGGTTCCCCTTATTAGGGAACTCATTTGGATACTGAGCTACCAAGGGCTACATCTGAGCAGGGGCTATAGGTTGCATCCATACATTGGGTTTGAACTGACAAATGGACAGAAGACATAGAAGGTAAATATCTCATTTTAAAAGGTTGAAGCAATACTTTAATTACTTGTGTTTCTGTTTGGAGAAAGGGTCTTGTGTAGTCCAGGCTGGCTTCATAGTCTCCATGTAACTGAACTGAGCAGAGAATACCAGCTCCTCCTACTGAAACCTCCTAAAGCTGAAATTCCAGGAATTTTTCCAGCATTCTTGGATGGTAAATAACTTATGTACACAAAGTTCATAATATTTAAATTACAAAGAATATGATAGATACAACACTTATTTGTATGATGCTCAATTAGAGTTTACACTTGAAAACAGCAAAATTTTAACTCCCGGCATGAGAGAGTAGATATTTGATAATATTAAGTTTAATTTTAATGCACATTAAAAGTACACTTTACATTTAAAAGTAACATGTTTGTAATTAAAAATTTAAACCTTCAAATAACTTTCATAAAGTATATTAGTAATTGAAGAAAAATTTCCCTATCATATGCTAAATTATATTTATAGATGCTAAAATGGTAACAAATAAATGTCCACAAAGACTTCATAAAAATTTCCCATGCTTTCCCAGCTTTCATCTAGTTTGCTGCCAGTATTTGCAAGATGTTTAAGCACAAGTCATCCTATTAGAAGGTGACCTTAGTTCATCTATGAGGGAGAGCTGGTAGAGAGGTTTTCTTTCTCACACTTGTGAATAAGAAGTTATATAATGTTGGTTTGGGTATGTGGCCCACTAGGCAAAGGACACAAGTTTGAGGACCTGAGGTTGGACCCCAGAATTTAAGTAGATTCTGATGTCTGATGCAGTGCACATTGTAATCCCAGTAGCCCCCATGCAAGATGGGAACTGGAGGCAGGAGAATATCCAGATAGGCTGCCTGCAGGGAGACCAATGACAGACAGCTCTGACTCAAATAAGCTGGCAGACTCTCAGTGATACTTGTGGTTATCGCCTGACCTCTACCCGTGTCTCGTGTGTCATGACATGCATAAGGCTGCACCCTCACACAGAAACATGAGTATACAAATACATAACTCTCCCCCTCCTTCACTTTCTTCTTTTCCCCTCCTTGCCACCCCATCTCTCTCTCACGACAGTGAGATGCTATAAGATGTGCTGAACTCTTAGAGGAGATAAGCTGACATAGCTTACCCAGCCCTCATGATTCTTCTGAGAGTAAGCCTGTTCACAAGTGACATGCATTCTTCCAGGAGGCAGAATATACATCTAATTTTACTTAATAGCTGAGTTTGTATCATGACTGATTTCTTAGAAAACTTATCTGTTAAAATAAAAACAATTTTTATCTGGACACACACACACACACACACACACACACACACACACACACGTAATCTGAAAGTAGACCAGAAAAAGCGAAGTAATTAATAGGCAGGCTGTTATAACTGACCATGGCATATTATCTTGAGATATAATTTATGTATGGCTTTAGTAGTTTCTTTCTTTTAGCCTAAACGATAACTTGTTACTACAATTTTTTTTTTCAGAGAAATCCATCTATTACATAAGTTTTCCTGGTGAAATGTGAAAACATATCTGTTTACTTCAAACAGGGAACCAGTGACAAACCAAAAAAATAACTGCATCCACATCTAACCTGCTGTACCTAGGGATTCATTAGAATAACTTTCCTTCTGCTTAGGTGAAGGGCTCTTTGTAGGGGCAGTGGTGACTAAAGAGCAGCTGCATTAAAGGACACCCCATCTGTCCTGCCATGAATGATGGCTCACAATAGTTGTATCCTTGTGCAGACCTACACAGCTTCCAAACAGCTTCACCAAAGATCACCTCCCTCTGCAGGGGTGGGGGTCAGTTGGACTAGGCCACAGAGGAAGATGATGCAGCCAGCCCTGATGAGACCTGATAGGCTAGGGTGAGATGGAAGGGGAGGAGGACCTCCCCTGTCAGTGGACTGGGGAGGAACATATGGGGGAGAAGGGATGGTGTATGGGACTGGAAGAAGATGAGGGAGGGGTCTACAGCTGACATACAAAGTGCATGAACTGTAATAAATTAATTAATTTAAAAGAGACTTTATCCTTCGCCGGCCATTGGGTAAGTATTTGTGGAACCTGAAGGAAGGCCTGGCAAATCTAATAATAAGCTGAGATGCCCCAGGCTTATAAGTTTTATGGGATTCCAGAGTCTGTTTTTTTTTTTTTTAGTGACATCTCATTTTCTAAGACAATTAAAGAAAAAAAGGCCATGAATTTGAGAAAGAGAGTGAGAGCAATCTCAGCAACACAGGAGAACTGTATAATAGTGATGCCCATGAGGCTCCAGTCTCTCTCTCGGAGGAACATTTTAATTTGGAGAAAATAAGTCCACACCAATGCCCTACGGACAAGCAAAGCTTCAGACTGTCAGAAGAAAACATTTATCTGTCCAACAGCTTTAATAGTCCCTGGGCTACGGCAAAATAGTGCTCTTCCCTACGGAGAAAGTATAGTACCCAAAGCATGTCAACTCTGCCTCTGTGGTCCAATAGGTAGCCAAGATACACAACTCATTTTTTTTTTCTCACAGGTCAAGTGTAAAGATCTAACCATGATCAAAAGTCAGGACTAGATATGATAGTTAAACTGTGGAGTAAATTTGATTTATAGAAAACTTGAGTGACTGAGCATGAAAATCAATGACTGATTATGGTTTTCATTAAAATGTTAGTTAAAACGTTTGAAAAGATATATACGGCTTTAAAAAACAAAACAATACTTACATTTTGAAACAAAAATTTAAATAAATCTCATTTAATATAGAAGTTTTAAAATATGTAGAAATTATAAACCAATGAATATTTCTTCCTCAAAACTTCTGTGTTATATGCCTAGGAGTAGTATAGCTGGATCAAGAGGTAGCACTATTCCTAATTGTCTGAGAAAGCACCAGATTGATTTCCAAAGTGGTTGTACAAGTTTACATTCTCACCTGCAATGGAGAAGGGTTCCCCTTTCTCCACATCCTCTCTAGCATGTGTTGTCACTTGAGTTTTTTGATCTTAGCAATTATGATGGGTATAAGGTGAAATCTCAGGGTTGTTTTGATTTGCATCTCCCTGATGACTAAGGATGTTGAGCATTTCTTCAAGTGTTTCTCTGCCACTCTGAATTCCTCTACAGAGAATTCTGTTTAGCTCTGTATCCCATTTTTTAATTGGATTGCTTGATTTGTTGCTTTTTGACTACTTGAGTTCTTTATATATCTTGTATATTAGCCCTTTGTCAGATATAGGGTTGGTGAAGAAATTTTCCCAGTCTGTAGGTTGCTGTTTTGTTCTGATGACAGTGTCCTTTGTTTAAAGAAGCTTTTCAGTTTCATGAGGTCCCATTTATTGATTGTTGATCTTCTTAGAGCCTGTGCTCCTGGTATTCTGTTCAGGAAGTGTTCTCCTGTGCCAATGAGTTCTAGAGTCTTCCCCATGCTTTCTTAGAACTGATTTATTGTGTCTGGTTTTATGTTGAGGTCTTTGATCTACTTTGAATTTAGCTTTGCACAGGGTGATAAATATGGATCAATTTTCATTTTTCTACATGTAGACATCCAATTAGACCAGCACCATTTGTTGAAGATGCTTTCTTTTTTCCATTTAATGATTTTGGCTTCTTAGTAAAAAATCAAGTATCCATAGGTGTGTGGGTTTATTTATAGGTATTCTATTCAGTTCCATTGAGCCACCATTCTGTTTCTATATCAGTACCATGTAGTTTTTATTACAATTGCTCTGTAGTACAACTTGAGATCAGGGATGGAGATACCTCCAGACAATCGGTTGTCATACAAGATCATTTTTGCAGTTCTGTTTTTCTTTTCCCATATGAAGTTGAGAATTTTTCTTTCAAGTTCTATAAAGAATTGCGTTTGTATTTTGATTGGAATTGCATTGAATCTGCTCAAGAACACAACCAGGACATTTGTTCAACCATGTTCTTAGAAGGTTTATTCATAATAGTCAGAACCTGGAAACAACCCAGATGTCACTAAACAGAGGAATGGATACAGAAATTTTGGTACGTTTACACAATGGAATACTACTCAGCAATTAAAAATGAGAAAACATGAAATTTGTAGGAAAATGGTGGGAACGAGAAAAGATAATCCTGAGTGAGATATCCCAATAACAGTAAGACACACACAGTACATATTCACTTATAAGTGGATACTAGACATATAATATAGGATTAACCTACACAAATCTGTACACCCAAAGAAGCTAAGCAAGAAGGAAAGAGTAAGATGATCAATCCTCACTCAGAAAGACATATAGGATGGACACTGGAAGAAGGAGAAAACAGGATAGGAGTCTATCATAGAGGGACTCTGAAAGACTCTACCCAGCTGTGTATCAAAGCATATGCTGAGACTAGTAACCAAACTCTGGGCAGAGTGCAGGGAATCTTAGGAAAGAAGGAGGAGATACTAATACCTGGAGAGGACAGAAGTTCCAAAAGGATAGCAACAAAACCAAAATATCTGGGCACAGGGTTCTTTTCAGAGACTGATACTCCAACCAAGGACCATTCATGGATATAACCTAGAACCCCTACTCAGACATAGCCTATGGCAGTTTAGTAGCCAAGTGGGTACCCTAGTAATGGGAAGAGGGAATGTCTCTGACATGAACTCAGTGGCTAGCTCTTTGACAGCCTCTACCTGAGTGGGGAGCAGCCTTGCCAGGCCACAGAGGAGGACAATGCAGGCAGCTCTGATGAGACCTGATAAGCTAGGATCAGATGGGAGAGGAGGAGGACCTTCCCTATCAGTGGATTTGGAGAGAGGCATGGGAAGAGATGAGGAAAGGAGGGTGGGGTTGGGAGGGAATGAAGGAGGAGGCTACAGTTAGGATACAAAGTGACATTTAGCAGCTTTATTTGTAATAGCCAGAACCTGGAAACAACCCAGATGTCCATCAACGGAGGAATGGATACAGAAACAATGGTATTTTTACACAATGGAATAATACTCAGCAATCAAAAATGAGGAAATCATGAAATTTGCAGGCAAATCGTGGGATCTAGAAAAGATCATTCTGAGTGAAGTATCCCAGAAGGAGAAAGACACACATTGTATATACTCACTTATATAGACCTATAAGATATGATAAACATAATGAAATCTATACACCTAAAGAAGATAAACAAGAAAGAGGACACGGGATAAGATGATCAACCCTCACTTTGAAAGACAAATGGGATGTGCATTGGATGTAGGAGAAAACAAGTAACAGGCCAGGAGCCTACTGCAGAGGGCCTCTGAAAGTCTCTACCTAGCAGAGTATCAAAGCAGATACTAAGAATCATAACCAAACCTTAGGAAGAGTGCAGGAAATCATATGAAAGAAGGGGGAGTTAGTATGACATGGAGAGGATAGGAGCTCCACAAGACCAAATATATCTGGGCACAGGGGTCTTTTCTGAGACTGTTTCTCCAACCAAGGACTATGTATCTATATAACCTAGAAATTCTGCTCGGATGTAGCCTGTGGTAGCTCAGTAACCAATTGGTTTCACATAGTAAGGGGAACAGGGACTGTTTCTGACAGGAACTCAATGGCAGGCTCTTTGACCTCCCCACACCCCAAGGGAGGAGCAGTCCTGCTAGGCCACAGAGGAGGACTTTGCAGCCAGTCCCGAAGATACCTGATAAAACAGGGTAAGATGAAAGGGAAGGAGGTCCTCCCCAAGCACTGGACTTGGAAAGGGGCAGGGAGGAGATAAGGGAGGGAGGGTGGAGTTGGGAGGGAATGAGGGAGTAGGATATAGCTGGGAAACAGAGTTAATAAAATGTAACTAATAATAAAAACAAAAATAAGAAAACCTCTATGCTATAATACCATTATCATATCTCTGATAGCATCATCTATTATAGATTACATTGTATTAATTGTATTATATTAGTTATATTATATATCAGGACACAATTTTGTGGCTGATAAAATGTGAATCAAATATTTTAATTAGTAAATTTTCCAATGGCAGATTTTTCATTAAAACCTAACATTATTGGCAAATGTTCAAATAGTCTACAATGCACACAGTAAATTCGAAAAATTTTGACATTGTTATTGATAAAATAAATTTTGTTGTGCTTTCAATAAGAATGTTTGATCACAGCATATCTCAAAGGTTTTTTTTATTTTTATGCTGATAGATTCATGTTCTGTTTTATATATGCTTTTGTGTCTTTAAGATGGATATAAGAATGAGTAGGTATCTGTGTCTGTACATGTTTATTTTTGCCTTTTCTCGGGTTCTTTTCTTTCTCCTTGTTTTGTCCTAATCCTATGTGTTAGTTGTGTTACTTTTTGTTTTACCTTTTTTTTCCTGAGACAGGATTTCTCTGTGTAGCCTTGGCTATCCTTGACTCACTTTGTAGACCAGGCTGTCCTCAAACACACAGAGATCTGCCTGCTACTGCTTTCCCTGAGTGTTGGGATTAAAGGCATGAAGCATCTCTCTCAGAAGACAATGATATCTGGATGGTCAAAGGTTATTTTTTTGGAGTTGTTGACCAGTGATGTTCCATAGACTCCCCAAACATTACACATTATTGCCAACGTTCTTGGTTACCTTCAAGAATTTGAAGGCATTACCCTATGGCTGAAGACATGTTTTTTTTTTTTTTTTTTTTCGTTGTTTTTTTTTTTTTTTTTTTTTTTTTTTTTTTTTTTTTTTTTTTTACTCTTTTTCATTCATTTATTTATTTACTTATTATTTTTGTTAGTTATTCACTTTATATCTCAATTCCTCTCCTCCTGGTTCCCCCATTTGTCCCTTCTTCTTCCACCTATTCTCCCTCCCCTGCCCCTCAGAAAAGGGGAGACACATTCCCCACCTCCACAAACCCGCTCCAGCACATTCAGTCACATTAGGGCTGTGTACTTCCTCTTTTACAGTGTCCAGGTAAGGCAGCCATGCCAGGGTGAAGTGATCAAGAGGCATGCAACAGAGACCACGGCAGAGACAGACCTCACATCCCATTTTTGGGGTACCCACATGCAGGCTAAGCTGCCTATTGGTTATTTATGTTGGAGGGTCTAGATCTACACCTTGCTTCATCATTGTTTGGTGCTTCAGTCTCCACAAGCCCTTCTAGACCCAGCGTAGTTGGGACCCTTTGTCTTTTTGTGGAGCTCCTGCCTCTTCCTGGTCCTTCTACCCTTCCCCATCCCCAACTCTTCTATAAGGCTTCCTTCAGTCTGCCCAAAGCTTGGCTCTGAGTCTCAGTTTGTATTTCCTTCCATTGCTGGGCAAAGCAAACTTCTCAGAGGACAATGATGCAAGGCTCCTGTGTCTGTAAACACACTAGAGCTTCATCAGAGCAACCATGGGTGGGGACACCTCTTAGACAAACAGGAGACCTGCAACATTGTGGGTTCCTGGGTGGGCATGTGGGTGACTCTAGCTGAAACCCCTGGTGGCAGGGATTATGGAGACTGGAAAGGTCACCCTATAATGAGACAGGGCATTTGGTGAAGAGGGGGGAACACCAACCAACCTATAAAAACTTCCATCCAGAATTTACCTTGTCTTCCTTCAGGATATATAGAGATGAAGATGGAGCAGAGAAGTTGTCTCCTGTGCCAATGCAGTCAAGGCTCTTTCCCACTTTTTCTTCTAGCATATTTAGTGTGTCTGGTTTTATGTTGAGGTCTTTGATCCACATGGACTTTAACTTTGTGCAGGGTGATAAATCTGGGTGTGTTCTCATTTTTCTACATAGAGACTTCCAGTTAGACTAGCACCATTTGCGAAGATGTTATTTTTTTTCCATTGTATGATTTTGGCTTCTTTGTTAAAAATTAAGTTTCCATAGGTGTGTGGATGTATTTCTGAGTTTTCTATTTGATTCCATTGATCCACCAGTCTATTTTTATGCTAGTACTATGCCATTTTATTACTGTTGCTCTATAGTACATCATGAGATCTGGGATGGAGATATTGTAGAAGATTGTTTTAGCTATTTTGGGCTTTTGTTTTTCCATGTAAAATAGGAATTGTTCTTTCAAAGTCTATAAAAGTTGTGTTGGTTTTTTAATGGGAATAGCATTGAATATGTAGATTGCTTTTGGTAAGATGGCCACTTTCAATATGGTAAACCTACCAATCAATAAACATGGAAGATCTTTCCATTTTCTGATATCTTCTTCAATTTCTTTCTTCAGAGACTTGAAGTTGTTTTCAAACAGGTCTTTCACTTGCTTGATTAGAGTTACACCAAGGTACTTTATGTTATTTGTGGCAATTGTGAAGGATATTGTTTCCTAAAGAACCGGAGCCCAGGTGGGCCTGAAGAGACTGATACTCCATCCAAGGACCATGTACAGATAGCAAGCCTATAAGCTTCTCACTTTCCAAGTGGGTTCCCTAGTAATGGGAACAGGGGTTATCTCTGACATGAACTCAGTGGCAGGTTCTTTTATCACCTCTAACTGGGAGGGGCAGCTTTGCCAGGCCACAGAGGAAGATGGCAGGGGCAGCCATCCTTAATGAGACCTGATAGGCTAAAGTCATATAGAAGGGGAGGAGGTCGCCCCCTATCAGGGGCCTCGGAAAGTGCATAGGGGGAAAGGGAGTGTTAATGGGATTGACTGGAAGGAGATGAGAGAGGGGATGCAGCAGGGATACAAAGTGAATAAAGTATAATAAACAAACAAACAAATAAATAAATAAATGATGGAGTGGAGATCAAGGGAAATTGCAACTAATGCCTGGCCCAACCTGATATCGACTCCATGGAAAATACTGTGTTCTTGAGTTATAGAACATGGGGAAATTAAGCTCCTATCAACCTGAAATGTTCTTTTCTGGCTATCTTTCATGTTGTTGGAAGGTGCTGTGTAATGCTGGAAGAGAAAGCTAATCATCACACTCACCTAGCTGTGAGCTCTGTGAGTTAGGTTAACAGCTAGCCTGGAAAGGCATACCCACTGTGCGATAGCATCACAAACACATTCTTTTTTAAAATGTTTATTTTGTTAATATTAATCACAGGTTATTTACTTTGTATCCCAGCCATATCTCCCTCTCTCATTCCCTCCCAACCCCACCTTTCCTCCCTCATCTCGTCCCTGTCCTTCCCCAAGTCCACAGCTAGGGGAGATCCTCCTCCCCTTCCACCTGACACTAGGTTATCAGGTATCTTCAGTACTGGCTGCAACATCCTCCTCTGTGGCCTGGGAAGGCTATTTCTCCCTTGGGGGCAGGAGGAGGTAAAGGAGCCAGTCCTTGAGTTCATGTCAGAAATAGTCCCTGTTCTCCGTACTAGGGTAACCCACTTGGATACTGAGCTACCATGGGCTACATCTGAGCAGGGGTTCTAGGTTATATCCATACATGGTCCTTGGTTGGAGAAACAGTCTAACCGAGGACCCTCGTACCCTGATATATTTTGTCTTTGTGGAGCTCCTGTCCATTCCAGGTCATACTAAGTCCCCCTTTATCATATGATTCCCTGTACTCTACCGAGGGTTTGGTTATGAGTCTCATCATCTACTTTGATACGCTGCTAGGTAGAGTCTTTCAGAGACCCTCTGTGGTAGGCTCCTGTCCTGTTTCTTGTTTTCTCCTACTTCCCATGTCCATCCCATTTGTCTTTCAAAGTGAGGGTTGATCATCTTATCCCGGGTCCTCTTTCTTGTTTATCTTCTTTAGGTGTACAGACTTTAGTATATTTATCCTATCTTATAGGATATACCACTTCTAGTCATATATCCAAAAGATTCTCAAGAACACAACAAGAACATTTGCTCAACCATGTTTGTAGAAGCTTCATTTGTAATAGCCAGAACCTGTAAGCAACCCAAATGTCCCTCAAAGGAGGAATGGATACAGAAATTGTGGTACTTTTACACAATGAAATACTATTCAGCAATTATAAACAAGGAAATCATGAAATTTGCAAGCAAATGGTATAATCTAGAAAAGATCATCCTGAGTGAGGTATCCCAGAAGGAGAAAGACACACATGGTATATACTCACAAACACATTCTAACAATCTAAACAAACTAAATTAGAATTAGAATTGATTCAACAGCCACCCAATGGGATGACTTCCATACAGGGCAACATTACTACATGAACCTATGTCTAGGCAGTTAGAAGACCTTAGGAGAACATTTACTACTGTTGAAAAGTAGAACTTTTTTTTTACTATTCTCACTGTACCTGAGTTTAGACATGAGGCATGAAATCAAACAAAGTTTCAGCAAAATGAGATTCTAAACTGAAACTTGGAGTATGGCCGCAAGTCGAAATGGATTGACTAACTATTGACACATTGAGTAATTTACTGATATCAGAAAAATCAACTTTCTTTCTTTACCCCTAACTTGGTGATTATTTTACGTCAAAGTTGATACAATTATTTATCAACAATCAGATTATCTTTACATTTATACAATTTTAATCTGAATTATGTTTATGAAATTGCCAAAGTTTAATTCGGTGGAGTTAATACCAACTTTTCAATATTGATGGGAAAAGTGAAAAAAACAGTAAATATATCAAAGTTGATCTTCACCTAGCCATCAGAGCACCTGTTTGAATTTTACAAAGAAAAAGAAAAAGCACGGTCAGTCTTTGAGGTACATTACTACCAATAGAGTAATAAGCTAAAGTGAAATTTAAAAATTAAATTAAGAATGAAATTTAAAAAACCACCACTACTAGGATTTGCAAACTCTGTAATAGGAAGAGAGATGAGATTTTATAAATAATGTTTAGCAGTTACCACAAGAAATCGAGGGCCAGAAAGAAGAAGAGAGGGAAATGCAGAGGGAGACAAAGAAGAGGGAATGGAGCAGAGTTAAGAACAGTGAGGATTTGGGGAAGGCATACCAACTGAAGACATTTTATCACATATTATGAATTTCGATGGTTATAGACTAATGTAGAAACATTTGGCTTTGATGTAAATATATTCTCCAAAGGTGAAAATATATCATACTAAGTCTATCTATGTCTTAAGTTGACATACATGGTAACCATCAGCATTTCTCCTCTCCTGAAGGAACTATAAACAGAAAACTTCCAAGTCTTCTAAAAATTACAGATCACATATAACTACCAACAATTACTGTATGTGTTACTTTCACCACTGGTCTGACAACTCTTCTGACAAAAGTAATGAGGGAAGAAAGAAGGATGAACTTTCACTCAAGTTGACGCTACACTCCATACTGCCAAAGAAGCTATGGCTATGAGAGCTACTCCAGCCTTGTAGCATAGAGAGGCCGATCTCATTGCATCTTCACTCAGAAAGTAAAGAGCAAGTATCTTTCTCCTTGTTATTCCTTCCCGTCCTCAAGCTTACATAATGCTGGTGTTCATACTCAGGATGGGTTTTTCATTCACGGTTAAACCCCGTGGGAAATGCCCTCATAAGAGCTACCCACTGGTACATCTCCTAGCTGATTCTAAAATTAAGGCAAGATGACAATAAATACTATTCCAATAGCATGATTCAAAATGCCTCCAAGTTGTATTGCCACATCTGCTATGCTTTATATTTCTTTGAATTCATAGACAAAATTTTTGTCTTCGTTGGAAAAGTAGCCTCCTGTTCTTATTGTCTTGAGACCTGAAAATATTAACCATTTTCACCTTTAAATCAATGAAGTATATTAGTCTTGCATTGTAGGGCATACCTATCATCCCTGTATGCTCGAGGCAGAGGCAGAGGCAGATGGATTGCCTCATGTCTGAAACGAACCTGAGCTACACAGCAAGTTCCAGGCAAGCTGAAGCTACACAGTGAGACCTTGTCTAATAAAGATGAATGACCCCATTCATGTTCTTCCAGTACTCCATAACCAGTGTCAAAACCTTGCAATTTGTTTGGCATTTGTTCCTGGGTCAAGCGGGCTGCCTTTCAAACTGTCTCTTTCAACTCCTTGCTACATGTATGGGATTGGGGATGAAGACTGTTTTAATGCAGCTGTGCAAGGCTCTCAACTTTTATTGTTCGGAAAGGTAGAGATGCTGCGTACTGAATAGGGTGGGGTCTTATTCATTGTTCAAAAATATTCGAATGATTACATATCATCTATAAATATATACAAATATAATGTTTTGTATATACTCAACTGACCATTTACTCTTCTGTACAAAAGCTGTTTAGTTTCATGAGATCTCATTTGTCAGTTATTGGTCTTATTTCCTGTGCCTATAGGGTGAAGTGTATTTACATTTTCCTCTCCTGGTTTCAGAGTATCAGGTCTTCTTGAGGTTCTTGACACTCATGCAGTGGTTTGGGAGTACTTAGATTTCCATCTGTGTAAAAAGCATGATATTGGAGAATCAATATGAAATTCATTTTAATTCAAGCCATAAGAACAATAACTGATTTTAAACATGTGCTCTGCACTGTGCAAAGATTAGACAAAAATGACAATAGCAGATTTTGAAGAAGACTACCATAATGAATTATTTTTCATGCTGTCATTTGACTCAGTATGACAGTGTTATTAATGACAACCAAATGAGCGAAATGATTTACAGTTCAGAAAAGAACAGGAGAAGCCCAAGGGCATCTTTGCAAAATTATAGCCAGGGCATGTGCAGGTTGAGGAGGCCAAAAATTAGGTGAGGAGATGCAGGCCTTTATAGCAATCACAGTAATCTACACAAAGTGCAGTGACAAGCAGAGTTGGGGTCATATAAATTGACAATGATTTTCACGGTACAATAAATTCCTGGATGAAATTTGCTGAATTTCCAGAAAGCAATTTTATGTTTTTTTTTCCTCCTATGGGAATACATAGAGTTGGAAACTTTCATTTTCTAAAACAAACAAACAAACAAAAAACAAAAACAAAACAAAACGGACATACTTAAACAGAAGAGAGAATAGAAATAACACTCTTGTTTTTAAGTATTTACAGCCTAGCACAGTCTCTATTTATTCTATCACCCCTCTAACTATATTTTAATCACTGCAAGGTTACTCTAGAAGAAGGATATATGAAAAACATATAGCATCCTACTATTTCATGTTTTAAATTTATGCCACAGTAATGGTAATGTCTGTCCAGGTCCTTCCATCTCCCTCTTCTTCCACAAGGTTTCCAGCACTATGCCCAAAATTTGGCTATGAGTCTCAGTATCTCCTGTAATACCCTGGTGGTTGGAGTCTTTCAGAGATCCTCTGTGGAAGGCTCCTGGTCCTGTTCCTTGTCTTCTTCTTCTGATGTCTATCCTGTTTGCCCTTCTGAATGAGGATTAAGCAACCCCTAGGATTCCCCTTGATTTTAGCTTCTTCAGGGTTATGGACTTTAGTATGTTTATTCTGTATCATACGGCTAATATCCACTTATAAGTGAATATATATCATTTGTTTCTTTCTACTTCTGGGTTACCTGATTCAGGATGATCTTTTTTAGTTCCTACTATTTGCCTGCAAATTTCATGATTTTCCTGTTTTTACTTGCTGAATAGTATTCCATTATGTAAATGTACCACCCTTTCTGTATCCATTCTTCTGTTGAGGAACATGTTACCCTTTAACTCCTTTGAACTCAGATCCTGAGTTCATTCCCAACAACAGCCACTATAAAGATCAATGGAAGACCTGCATAGACTTCTACTCAATCTGCACTTACTGTAAAGGTCACTCTAGGGAGATGAAAGTGATTGTGCTACATTTGGACATGATGACCAAAGCAGAGAGTTTATACTGGAGAGGTTGAGGTTGTAGTTTAATATTCACTTGTATGAAAGTGCTATAATATATGCAAGTCAGGCCTCCTTGAAGATACTTATGGAGATAAGTTACAAAATATTACAGTGTAGAAATTGTGGATGCTGACCCTTTGTCAAAAGCCAGTTCATAATGCAATTGGAGAGATGATGCAGAAGTTAAGAGCAGTTACTGCTTTTATAGAGAATATATGTTGTTACTTGCACCCACCTGATGGTTTGATATTTTGTAACTCCAGTTCTGAGGTCTAGCAACTATTTCTGGCTTACTAGAGAAACAATTTTCCACAGAGTACACAGACATATATTCAGACAAAACAGTCATACAAATAGATAGGAAGATAGATAGATAGATAGATAGATAGATAGATAGATAGATAGATAGACAGGCAAATGATAGAGATCAATGATAAATATGTAGATATAGACAGATGATAGATAAATAAATACATGAACAAATATGTTTGCAAAATAATACAGCATGTCAACAAGGTAAGACAGTGGTTTTCAACCATCCTAATGCTGCAACATTTTAACACAGTTCCTTAAACTATGGTGATGAACAACCATAAAATTATTTAATTGTTACTTCATAACTGTAATTTTGATCCTATTATAAATTGCAATGTCAATTTCTGATATGCAGGCTTTCTGATATATAACCTCCAAATAGGCCATGACCCAGAAGTTGAAACCCCTTGAAATATAAGGTGATAGTAGGGAAGATGGCTCAGTGGATAAGGGCAGATATCAACTCTGGTACCTTCAGCTGGATTCCTGAAAATGATTCTTGAAAGATGTCTTCCTACCTCCTACCTTTGCTTCAGTACACACACACACACACACACACACACACATTCGCACACACATGGATAAAAGAAGTACATATATTTAGCAAAAATAAGGTAACTTGGGAATCCAGAAACATATGTGTAATGCTATACAAGAAAATCCTCAGTTTAAGAGGGAAATCATTTGCTCTGGAAGCATTTTTGCTGTAGTCACCGAAAATATGGTTAAAGCTAAATATTATTGAGCATTTTTCTGTAAGTATCAGCAGTATCTTTATTATGGGATAGAATTCTCTATGCCATAGAAAATTTGCCTAACAAACAAAAAGTTGTCAAGAGGGGGTATTTGATTTAGTGAGAGTTGCCTCATGTACTTCTGTCACTCAAACAGTGAACATTAATGTTCCTTTCACACTGTGATGCCACACAGCCAGTATGAGTTGATGAAGGAGGAGGACCAGGGATTCTGGGAGGATATGGGGAAGACAGATGTCATATGCCATGAGTCTCTCTCATCTTTCATATATAAAAGGAATGAAGCAAGAGCTTCTTAAAATTTTAGTATTATTGAGTAAATAATTAAATTATTAAGTCTTCTTTAGGAGTGTATTAAGGAAAACTCTCACATAGTAATTGGAAGAAGAATGGCATTCTAGGCAAATGATACAAAGAGAAACTCATAGCAGAAATAATAAAATGTAATGTGAACTAATAAATATTCAGATATTGCAATAACTAAAAAAAATAGACATATATTTAGTTAATTAAATACTAAATTGTAAGTCAATAGTAAACATGAATTAGAATCTGTAGGCTTCTAATTTAAGAAAATTAATATAAATACGTTAACATTGTATGTGTGATATATTGAAATAAAACTATATAATAGTTTATAAAATTAGTTTGAAAAACATTAAAAATATTTCTTCAATATCTATAAAGATATGTTCTAAAACTAACATAAAAACATAACTCATTTACATATATGCCATACATACACATATGCTTATTATATATATATGTATATATGCATATAGGTCATATACAGATGATAGAAACTTTAATCAATTGATATACTTGATCTTGATGATAATTAATTTAAATGTTATGCTATTAAAGATATTTTTTACTAATTCGTTATCAATTCAGAAGTAATTATTGATACTATATAATGTAAATTTGCAAAACATAATTACTAAATCTTATAAGCCCATGATAAAACTTTTTTATTTCTTCAGGATACCATAAAAGCTAATTATAATAGAATTTATTATTTGTTGCTGAAAACTACACTTTTATTTGTATTTCAAGATAAAAATAATACGTTATTACTTAAATATTTGTCTGTTTACAATAAAAGATAACTTTTCTGTGAATGTGAACAGTGCTACCTCATGGGTCTAATTGATGCTAAATTTCCTAGTGATGAGATAGTAATCAGCCTTACTAAGGCTAGGCATGATGACATTGAGACAGTTCTTTTCTGGGAACTGAAGGTACCATGTATGTACATACTTTTGTGTGTATGTGTGTGTGTGCTCCTGTTTTTCTTACCGACCTGGCAATAAGTTAATCAACCAGCCTACACTGCTTTGTATTCTACAGATCAATCACTGGCATATTTTAAGCAGTCTCATGATGGAAATGAATTGCAATTAATAAATGAAGACTTTGAACAATGTCAAACACTTGTGAAGCTGACTGGGAGCCAAAATTCATATTAAGTTGATTTTTTTTTTCAAGAATTTCAAATCAATACTTTAAATATGACTTTAACTAGTACATGGTTGTCACTATCTTAGACAAGAAGGGATTTCCAAGGTGCTTCTGAAATTTTTCTCCTGTGTATATTCTAAAATTCATTGAAAGAACTTTTTTACTGTCACTTGTTTTCCTGTTTCCTACAACATTTTGTGTGAAAAATAAAGGAAGAATCAACCAGGGTATATTGATAGATGAATGAACAAACTGAATAATATTGTTCAGGCAGAAAAAAGTAAAATGCTGACATGAGGTATGACAAACATAAACCCTGAGGCTTTGAAAAAGCTTCATATGCTACTCACAAAGATACAGATGCTGAGATAGTTCACATACTTGTAAAATATAATGCCACTAAATCCGTACAGTTTAACTCCTATAGACAGAAAACAAAAATGTGCTTTCATTGGTCATTAAGTAAGAACTGTCATAATTTATTTCACAGTGAGACCATATTTCTGTATTTTATAAAACAGAAGGTACAGAAGATGGAAAGTGGTCATAATTTGAAAATAAAATGTATTTAAATAATACCAGTTGCCTTTTAAAATGTTTATTATTATTATTACTTATTACAATTTACTCACTTTGTATCCCAACCATAGCCCTCTCCCTCACCTCCTCCCATTCCTTCCCTTGCTCCCTCATCCCTCCTTATGTCCCACTCCTATCCACTGATAGAGGAATTCCTTCTACCCTACTCTCTGACAATAGCCTATCAGGTCTCATCATAACTGTCTGGATCCTCTTTCTCTGCGGCCTAGTAAGGCCACCTTGACAGAGGGAAGTGATCAAAGAGCAGACAGCCAAGTTCATGCCTGTGACTGCCCCTGTTCCCTTTACTAGGAAACCTACTTGGAGACTCTCAAAGTTGCCCTTGTGGTCTACATGAACACATTGATGCAGAAAATGTAAAAAAAAAAATGCTAGAGTCACATTTTATTTTATATATTTTTTTACAAGTTGAAAGAAAATATACATGTATTTGCTAGATATATTTTATCTATAACAAAAGTATAGTATCTTCCAATGCCTGGATATTAAGATTAGATATTTGTCTTATTTATACAAAACATGCTTTTCTTTTATCATTTGCATATGAGGCTCAAATACTATTGTCTCTGATATATTCATAGACAGGCAGGTAGATCTATGTATCTGTATATATGTATGCATATGTACATTAGATCTTATTGTTACTTATAGTATGCACGTGTGTTTGGTAGCATTATGTAAAAATGAGCACAGGAGCTAAGAGGACCAGAAATTTAGCATCCAGGAGGAGAAGAAGTTACAAGCTATTGCGACTTGCCGATGTGAAAGCTCATCACTGAATTATGGTCCTCTGCCAGAGCACTCAGTGAAGGCTCTTAATCATTGGGCCATTTCTCCAGCCCCAATTTATATTGTAATACAAGATTAATGTAGGAATCTGTTATCCAATACAATTTTTGATATCATATCAGGTTCCAATCTGGAGTTATTTATTTTTCTTTTCTTAAAAAAAATGATTTGGAGAGTAAAATTGCTTATGACACAGTTCTTTCTTCATTTAATTGATATTTGTGATGACAGTGAAGGGCACATGCTTTAGGCATTTATTTAAATCACCCATTTTCTTTTAGCTATGTGTTTAGCTTCTACTGTGACCATACTACTGATTACAGCTCTATTGTAAAGTTTGAAATCTCTTAGTTCAAATATCCCAAATGTTTTTCTTTTTCTACCATACGTGATGGTTGCTAATGTTTTTCAAATATTTTATTTTTTTTATTTAAATTATTTCCTCCACCCTCTGCATGCATGCCCCTCTCCAAGTCCAGTAACCAGGGAGGTCTTCTTTTCCTTCCTTCTAATTCTAGTCAATTAGGTCTCATCAAGAGTGGCTGCAGTGTCTTCTTCTGTGGCCTGGTAATGCTGCTTCCCCGTCAGGGGGAGGTAATTAAAGAGCAGGCCAATCAGTTCATGTCAGAGACAGTCCCTGTTCCCATTACAATGGAACCCACTTGGATACTGAACTGCCATGGGCTACATCTGTACGGGGGTCTTAGGTTATCTCCATACATAGTCCTTGGTTGAAGTATCAGTCTCAGGAAAGAGCACTGGGCTCAGATTTTTTGGTTCTGTTGCTCTCCTTATGGAGTTCCTGTCTGCTCCAGATCTTACTGTTTCCCACTTCTTTTATAAGATTTCCTGTACTCTCCCCAAAGGTTGCCCAAAAGTCTCAGCATCTGCATTGATAGTCTGCAGGGCAGAGCCTTTCAGAGATCTTCTTTGTCAGGCTCCTGACTTGTTCCCTCTTTTCTCCTTCTTCTGATGTCCATCCTCTTTGCATTTCTGGATAGAAATTGAGCAATTTAGCAAGAGTCCTCCCCCTTGATTAGTTTCTTTAGGTGTACATATTTTAGTAGGTTTATCCTATATTATATGTCTATATGAGTGAATATATACTGTATGCATCTTTCTGCTTCTGGAATAGCTCACTCGGGATGATCTTTTTCCAGATCCCACCATTTACCTGCAAATTTCATGATTTCCTTGTTTTTTATTGCTGAGGTGCCAGAGCCAGCCAGCAGAGTCAAACGGTTCTTGAGTCGGGAGTGAGGATTAATATTAATAAAATAAACACACAGCACACAGGAAACTTTTTTAAAGGTCCAGACTCGACAGCCAGAGCAAAAGGCAGGCTGCTGCAGCAAGCAGTGCCAGCAGCAAGTCTCAAGTCTCTGCCTCCTCCTCTGCCTCCAGCCTTCTGACCAATTTATTTTTTGAGGAGTTACTTTCAGCCAGTAAAACATCTCAGAACAATAGGTTAATTTGCACAAGGAACCTGAGGAAGAGGTGTGACCCTCACAAGCTATCCCACCTGCTGTCACAAACAAAAGGAGATGGAATTGTAAGTTCTTCTCTGCCATTAGTAAAGACATCCTAAAAGCCATCTCTCCACTGAGATTTAAATATCAAAGCAGGCCCCTGGAGTCAAGAACATTCCATTGTGTAGATATACCACACTTTGTGCATCCATTCCTCCACTGAGGGGTATTTGGGCTGTTTTCAGCATCTGGCTATTAAAAATAAGGCTGCCACAAACAGGGTTGAGAAAATGTCCTTATTTTGTACTTGAGACTATTTTGGGTATATGCCTAGGAGTGGTAGAGCTGTATCTTGAGGAAGCACTATTCCTAGTTGTTTGAGAAAGCACCAGATTGCTTTCCAGAGTGGTTGTACATGTTTACATTCCTACCAGCAGTTCTCTACAACCTCTCCAGCATGTGTTGTCTATGCAAATAGATCCACACTATCACCCTGCACAAAATTACAGTCCAAGTGGATAAGTGGATCAAAGACCTCAACATAAAACCAGACACATTAAATTGGGTAGAAGAAAAAGTGGGGAAGACCCTAGAACTCACTGGTACAGGAGACAACTTCCTTAACAGAACACCAACAGCACAGCCTCTAAGAGCAACAATCAATAAATGGGACCTCATGAAACTGAAAAGCTTCTGTAAAGCAAAGAACACTGTGATCAGAACAAAATGACAGCCTACAGATTGGGAAAGGATCTTTACCAACCCAATACCTGACTAATATCTAGTATATACAAAGAACTCAAGAAGTTAAACAGCAATAAATCAAGTAATCAAATTAAAAAATGGGGTACAGAGCTAAACAGAGAATCATTAATGGAGGAATATCGAATGGCAGAGAAACACTTAAAGAAATGTTGAACCTCATTAGCCATTAGGGAAATGCAAATCAAAATGACCCTAAGATTTCACCTTACACCAATCAGAATGGCTAAGATCAAAAACAAAGTTATTTTTTTATACTTCTTTATTTACTCAAACATTATTTCCAACAAAAAGGTCAGTTTTTCACAAGACTGTAAAAAAGTATCAATTATATTCTGACATGAAGAATTTTTTTAATTTTCATATTAATTACACTTTATTCATTTTGTATCCCCCCATAAGCCCCTCCTTCCTCCCCTCCTGATCCCACCCTCCCTCCCCTTTCTGCATGCATGCCTCTCCCCAAGTCCACTGATAGGGGAGGTTCTCGTCTCCTTCTTTCTTAGTCTATCAGTTCTTATCAAAAGTGGCTGCATTGTCCTCTTCTGTGGCCTGGTAAGGCTGCTCCCATCTGAGGAAGAGGTGATCAAAGAGCAGGCCAATCAGATTATGTCAGAGGCAGTCCCTCTTCCCATTACTATGGAACCCACTTGGACACTGAACTGCCGTGGGCTACATCTGCGCAGGGGTTCTAGGTTATCTCCATGAATAGTCCTTGGTTGGAGTAAGAATCTCTAGGAAGTTCCCTGTGTTCAAATTTTCTTGTTCTGTTGCTCTCCTTGTGGAGTTCCTCTCCTTTCCAGCTCTTACTATTTCCCACTTCTTACATAAAATTCCATTCACTCTGCGCAACAGTTGGTCATCAGGCTCAGCATCTGCATTGATATTCTGCAGGGCAGAGGCTTTCAGAGACCCCCTGTGGCAGGTTCCTAGGTTGTTTCCTGTTTTCTTCTTCTTCTGATGTCCATACTCTTTACCTTTCAGGATGGGGATTGAATATTTTAGTTAGGGTCCTCTTTCTTGCTTAGTTTCTTTAGATGCACAGATTTTAGTGGGTTTGTCCTATGTTGTATGTCTATATGAGTGAGTATATACTGTGTGTGTCTTTTTGCTTCTGGGACAACTCACTCAGGATGATCCTTTCCAGGTCCCACCATTTACCTGCAAATTTCATGATTTCCTTATTTTTCATTGCTGAGTACTACTCCATTGTATAGATGTACCACAATTTCTGCATCCATTCTTCAGTTGAGGGGCATCTGGGTTGTTTCCAGCTTCTGGCTATTACAAATAAGGCTGCTACAAACATGGTTGAGCAAATGTTCTTTTTGTGTACTTGAGCCTCTTTTGGATATATGCCTAGGAGTGGTATGGCTGGATCTTGAGGAAGTGCTATTCCTAGTTGTCTGAGAAAGTGCCAGATTGCTTTCCATAGTGGTTGTACAAGTTTACATTCCTACCAGCAGTAAAGAAGGATTCCCCTTTCTCCAGCATGTGTTGTCACTTGAGTTTTTGATCTTGGCCATTCTGATGGGTGTTAGGTGAAATATCAGGGTTGTTTTGATTTGCATTTTCCTACTGGGTAATGAGGGTGAGCATTTCTTTAAGTGCTACTCTGCAATTGGATATTCCTCTATTGAGAATTCTCTGTAATGCTCTGTTCCCATTTTTTAAATGGAATTACTTGGTTTGCTGCTTTTCAGCTTCTTTAGTTCTTTATATATACTGGATATGAGTCCTCTGTCAGATAAAGTGTTGGTGAAGATTCTTTCCCAATCTGTAGGCAGTCGCTTTGTTTTGATGTCGGTGTTTTTTGCTTTACAGAAGCTTTTCAGTTTCATGAGGTCCCATTTATTGATTGTTGCTCTTAGAGCCTGTGCTGTTGGTGTTTTGTTCAGGAAGTTTTCTCCTGTACCAATGAGTTCTAGGGTATTCCCTACTTTTTTTTCTAGCCAATTTAATGTGTCTGGTTTTATGTTGAGGTCTTTGATCCACTTGGACTTCAGTTTTGTAAAGTGTGATAAGTATGAATCTATTTTCATTTTTCTACATGTAGACATCCAGTTGGACCAGCACCACTTGTTGAAGATGCTATATTTTTTCCATTGTATGGTTTTGGCGTCTTTGTCAAAGATTAGGTGTCCATAAGTGTGTGGGTTCCTTTCTGGGTCCTCTGTTTGGTTCCATTGATCCACCATTCTGTTTCTAAGACAGTACCATGCAGTTTTTAAAACTGTTGCCTTATAGTACAACTTAAGATCAGGGATGGAGATACCCCCAGAAGATCTTTTATTTTAGAGGATTGTTTCAGCAATTCTGGGTGTCTTGTTATTCCATATGAAGTTGAGAATTTTTCTTTCCTGGTCTGTAAAGAATTGTGTTGGTAATTTGATGGGAATTGCATTGAATCTGTAGAT
Organism: Rhombomys opimus; assembly: GCA_010120015.1. Classification (NCBI taxonomy): domain Eukaryota; kingdom Metazoa; phylum Chordata; class Mammalia; order Rodentia; family Muridae; genus Rhombomys; species Rhombomys opimus. The sequence continues at coordinate 91,596 of REGO01000169.1, read as the reverse complement.
TGCTTTTGGTAAGATGGCCATTTTTACTATGTTAATCCTGCCAAACCATGAGGTTGGGAGATCTTTCTATCTTCTGATATCTTCTTCTAATTCTTTCTTCAGAGACTTGAAATTTTTTTCATACAAGTCTTTGACTTCCTTGGTTACGGTTACTCCAAGGTATCTTATGTCATTTGTGGCTATTGTGAAGGGTGTTGTTTCCCTAATTTCTTTCTCAGCCCTTTTGTCTTTTGTATACAGGAGGGCTAGTGATTTTTTTTTTTGAGTTAATTTTGTATCTAGCCACTTTGCTGAAGTTGTTTATCAGCTGTGGGATTTCCCTGGTAGAGTTTTTGGGGTCACTCATATATACCATCATATCATCTGCAAATAGTGATAATTTGACTTCTTCCTTTCTAATATTTATCCCCTGGATCTCCTTCAACTCTCTTATTGCTCTAACAAGGACTTCCAGAACTATATTGAAGAGATATGGAGAGAGTGTGCAGCCTTGTCTTGTCCCTGATTTTAGTGGGATTGCTGTAAGATTCTCTCTGTTCAGTTTGATGTTGGCTGTAGGCTAGCTGTATATCACCTTTACTATGTTTAGATATGTACCTTTTATCCCTGATCTCTCCAATACTTTAAACATGAATGGATGTTGGATTTTGTCAAATGCTTTTTCAGCATCTAGGGAGATTATCATGTGGTTTTTTTTCTTTCAGTCTGTTAACGTGGTATACCACATTGATGGATTTCCATATATTGAACCACCCCTGCATAACTGGGATGAAGCCTATTTGGTCATGGTGGATGATATCTTTGATGTGTTCTTGTATTTGGTTTGCGAGTATTTTGTTGAGAATTTTTGCATCAAAGTTCATAAGGGAAATTGGCTTGAAGTTCTCTTTTTTGTTGGGTCTTTGTGAGATTTAGTTACCAAGGTGACTGTGGCTTCATAGAATGAGTTTGGTAATGTTCCTTCTGTTTCTATTTTGTGGAATAGTTTGAA
>REGO01000169.1:59908-88262 GCA_010120015.1 Rhombomys opimus | reverse complement strand
GAACAATCCTCTGTTTCTTTTATTTCATTCAGTGATTTAAGCATTTCCTCTCTAAAGGCCACAAATTGTTTGACTGCAGCTTCCTCTATTTCTTTTCATATTTTCTTTGTTTCCTCTGTTATCTTCTTCATGAGCATAGATGTTAGATCATCTTCTTGAATTTCAATTATGCTTGAGTGTCTAGGGATATTTCCCCTGCATAACTGGGTTCTGGAGATGCCATATTGCTCTGGCTTTTGTTGGTTGAACTTTTACGCTGTTTTCTCCCCATTGGGCTATCTTAGGTGTTTGAAGTTAGTTTCTAGTTGTTCCTGGACTCCTGTGGTGGAGAGAATCCCTTTGGCAGGACGATTGTTTTTCCTGAAGGAAGCCTTCTCAGCTTTTTGGGTATAGTCACTGGATGGCCGGTGTTTTTCAGGAGTTGCTACAGCTCACCTCAGGCATAGAGACCTGGGTGGTAACTATGGTCCTTAACAGTTGAGAGGGCTCTCCTCTCACCGGGAGAAATCCTGGAGACAGCTGTCCTACTTCTGGGTTTCTTGCTCTAAATTTAGTGATCAGCTGCTGTAACCTGTGTGTCTCATGGTTTGGTCAGTTTTGTTAGGGATAAGTAGTTGCCCCTTGGAGCAGTTTCTGGGGGTTCATCTCAGGGTGCCCGGTCTTTTGTAGGTCTGAGGTTGGGGCTCTGTGCCCCAGAACCCAAGAGGTAATCTGTGGCAGGTGAGTATTGCTTTCCTGGTAACAGCAGGCTATCTGCGGCACAGCAGTTCCCTGGGTTGGGCCAGTCTGTGGTACCTTTTCAGGGGATATACTGGGTTACCTAAGTCCATCCCCTTTGCTTTGTTCCTTGTTCCTTGTGAGGGTTTCTCCAGACAGTGACTCCAAGACTCTGATGTCTTGGGGCACACAGTTCTGTCTGTAAGGAGTAGTTGCTACAAAGCAGGCCTCTGGGCTGGCGGAGCTTGTGCCCGCCTGCTAATCTGTGGGAGCTGGGTTCCCAATAACTGTGTGCTCCCTGCTTGGGCCTGGATCCATGATGGCTGGGCTTACTCGCCTGTTTGAGATTTGCAGTCTGCGAGATTTTCCCCAGGTAAAGCCTAGGTGACTCAAGCAGCCTGGTTTCTTCCTTCCCTGTGGGGCCCTCTCCGGACAGGGATTCCCAGTCTCTGTTGCACTGGGGCGCGCAGCTCGTCTGTACTAGTGACTGGGCGCACAGCTCTCTGCGCGGTGGGAGCTCAGATGTGGTGGTGGTGGGTACCCGAGGTCTGTGAGACCTTCCACGGAAAGACTGGGTGACCTGTGATCAGACTCGCAACTTTGCTTCTCAGTGGGGTTTTCTTGTGACTGGGACTCTCAGTCTCTGGCACCCTTGTGCCCATTGATCAGCCTGGGAAAGTAATCGGGACATGCAGGTGTGCGGCTCCGGCCTGGAGACCAAATGCCAGAGTTAACTGGGATCTTTTCCGGGTTCTGGCTGGGTTGCCCGAGAGTGGACCTGAATGATTCCCACTCCATGGTAGCCTCCCCTCACCTGGGAAACATGATCCCTGTAGTTTTAGGGCCCAGAGTTCATTCTCCTGGTCGCTGCATGGAGACTGTTGTCCTGCTTCTCAGACACAGTGCTCTCCAGGCGCCACCATCTTGCCCAACTGGGCATTAAGAATTTTAGAACTTCTTTTCTTATATAGTGAAAGGGAATTTAGGTTCTCATTTTCATACATGGTTAATGCAGTATGAACATATCTCAGTTTTAAATAGTACATTTAAATTAATGTTTCCTAAATACATTTAATCTAACATGCTCTACCTTGTCTATGATACTTTCGGGGTTTCGTTATTAGTATTTCCTTTCATATTTTAATAAAATTTAACTTCATTTTACTTATATTTTGTTAACATCGTATAAATCATAAAACATTTTAATAACAATTTAAAGTAATACAAAAAGATCCAAATAAATAAGTCTAAAATAAAAATGTTACAAGTTACAATATTAACATGACAAGATTTATATAATCTGGTTGCCATCATGTAATATTTGTCCTGTTCTGTTTACTATAGCTCATTAAAGCTTAACTGTCAATAAATGCAGAGTTAGGTTGACAATTTATGGTATATTACAAATATCTAGAAAAATAATTTGAATTATTACCAAATCAACTGGGAAATATTTGAGGTGATAAATATGTTCACCATCATTTGAACATTGCACACTTAAATGAGTATGCAAACATCACAGGGTGCTTGTTGAATATATATGCTTAATTTCTAATTAGAAAACAATTTTCAGGAACATAAACAGGCCAGGTAGCATTCCACCGTGGGCAATGGTGCTAACTTTAAAGCCTGAAGACCTCAGTTTGAGCATCAGGACAGAAACAGGAGCTCCACAAGGAGAGCAACAGATTTAAAGGATTTGGACACAGGGGTCTTTTCTGAGACTGATTCTCCAACCAAGGACCATTCCTCAATATAATATAGAAACCCTGCTCAGATGTAGCCCATGGCAGCTCAGTAGAGGGTTCTCTGCTGAGGGGAACATGAACCATCTCTGACATGAACTCAGTTGCTGGCTCTTTGATTACCATCCCCCTGAAGGGGGGGGCAGCCTTACCAAGACACAGAGGAGGATAATGCAGCCAGCCCTGATGAGACCTGATAGGCTAGGGTCAGATGGAAGGGGAGGAGCACCTCCCCTATCAGTGGACTTGGAGAGAGGCATGGGAGGAGATGAGGGAGGGAAGGTGCTATTGGGAGGGAATGACTGAGGGCACAGCAGCTGGGATACAATATGAATAAACTGTAATTAATAAAAATAAAAATATATCTTAAAAAAAACAAAAAAAAAGAAATAAAAAAGAAAATAAGGTTTTGAATGATTACTGGAGGGAAATTATGACCTAGACAGTTTTTATACAAGTAACATGAGAATGACTTTCACCATCTTATCCACCTTCCATTTGATGTATCAGAAAATCAATAGACTGGATAAAATGCCATATTTTTAAAGTTGTAGTAAATCTGTTTATTTATTTATTTTACATCCCAGTATCAGCCTTCTCCTTCTTTTGTCCCATCCCCACCCTCCCACCCTCTCTTTTAAACATCATAACTGTACAATTTTAAGTCACTGTGAATTTTTATTAGGCTCTCCTAATATTAGGAGAGCTAATATTAGGCTCTCTTTTAGTCAGTGATGCATCTGAGTCGCTCTTTGGTAATTTAGTGAGAAATGAAATGTCATTTTTCTATGTGAGTAATCCAACCCTGTTTGTTGACAGACATTAACTCTCCTATTGAAATCACTTTGTGTGTCACCTTTAGCAACACCTATGGATACTATATGTGCAGCTCTGTTGATGGACTATGGGTTATTTGAGATATCACATGTGTCAGCTAATTTGGCATTGACTTTATCAGATGTGAACTGATATGGATTGTAACAAATCTCATGTCCTACTTCTAGGTGGTTTGTCATTGTCTCCTCAGCTAGTCCCCAGGTCCATCTAAGTTTGTATGTGCGTGTGTGTGTTCAAGCATGGAATGTTTAGTTGAATGAATAAATGAGTATGGAACACTCCCCAGCTATCTACTTCTCTCCATTCAGGCCCTTCAGTGAATGTCTTTCCTTACTATTCATCTATGGGTCCTAGCTGTTTCCAGCCCCAAACATCTTAATCATCATTACTAAGGTTTATAAGATTTCTGCATTTATTTCATGTTTTTTTTGCTCATCTGTATTATGGGTACAAACTTTCAGTTTAAACATGAGGCAGTCATGGACTTGATCTTTTTTGTTCCTATTGAATTAAATAGAAATGTCTAGAGGTGCAAGTTTATAAAAAATAAAACTTCTGTATATTGTATTCGGTTTTACTTATTTACATTTTCAAGAAAATTTTTCTTTCTGTTACTTCATTTTAGTTAGTAGCCATACCAACCATTTAAAAGATATTTACCAACTTTAATTTATGTGTACTAGTGTTTTGATTGTATGTAAGTATGTGCACCAAATATACGACTGGTTCTTAGAAAATGTTTAGTCACCATGTAGGTGTTTAGAACTAAACCTGAGTCCTTGATAGCAGCATCAAGAGTGCTTTAACTATGTAAACAATTCTTCAGCACATACCAACAATTGTTAAGGATTATATATTTTAATATAAGAACTGCTAACATATTCAATATAAACCCTTTTCTCTTAAAATATGATGCACTTTTTCATCTGCTATTAGCTAAAACACTTGACATGGAGTATTTGTTAAATAGATATTAGTGTTACTGAAGATAAGACATATTTATGTATTTATAAATAGATATTTTTCACTGTTCAGAGTTTATTTGGTGTTTTCATTAGCTACTGATCTTCTTGGAATGTGGCATGCAGCATGGCTGTTAGGTTTACCAGATCTGCTATTTGCCAGAAGTATATTACAGGTGGTCCTTTGTATAAACATCTGGCTCAGAATACATTCAGAAGCACTTTCCTAAATAATGAACACTTACTTATTTATTAGAGCAAATGAGGTAAGTCTATACTTCAGGTGACATCCAAGTTATAGCCTCCTTCCACCAGCACACAACAAGCCAAGGATGTCCCTGACTTTGTAATTTCTGAATTTGATTTCTGTAAGTCAGAATCTGTACACCTTTAACTACCCATCCAATAATATCAGCTAGTACAATTCTGGGCTTTAAAGTCTTTCGATGTGATTGGGTCACTTTTTCAGAGAATGAAGGCCAGGATCAGGCTTACAGAATAACAGAATCCGGTTCTGGGTGATGGAGGGACATGTGCTGGCAGATGGTGACTTAGGGAAGAGTGAAACAAAGAAATTCTGACTGTTCCAGCTTAACGGTCATTTATGGATTCTTTCAGTCTGCGATGTAAGAAGTTGCCACTAGTCCTTGGCAACTAACCCTGGGCTTTGTCTTGTAACTTTGAGTCTGGGAATCATTTGTGAAAAGTAACTAAAAATTGGCTTTATTTTTTGAGTGAGTAATTCTCCTAGATATTATTATTTTATCCCTTTGTGCTGAAAAGACTTGGAGAAATATGGACCAAAAATTTTAGTACCAACATTTCACAATAAATTCTAATGAAAATATAGACAGGGAAAGACATCACAATTTACCCTTGATATTTTCTCTGGTGATGAAAGTAGAGACAAAAGAAAAACAAGAGATATTAAGCTATATTATTCGTAGAATATGCTTGGAATAAGAGATAATAATTTAGGGCATTTGAGTGTCTCCTTCATCACAGCAAGACACTCCAGAGTCTTGCTGGACTAAGAGGTGGACTCAACATTTCCCATGTTCATCCGATGAAACTGAAGCTTAAATGAAGTCAGCTGTACGACTACCTCAGTTTCACAGGAGATGAAATATTCACTGTTGTCACGGGGCTTTATCTGACAAGTTCTGTCTGAAGAGAAAATTCACGAGCTTTCAGAAGGCTCACACTTCTGATGTGCGTTTCCTCAGAGTCCACTTCTCTTTCAAACATTGCTGATCCGCACTTGATAAGATTTTTGAAATGCAAGTCAGGCGATTTGAGCAGATGGAGGTGAATTCCAATTTCCTCCAGGATATGAACAGTAGAATAAAGTAGTGATAAGAACATTTTTTTTGATACACCCAGTGACTAAAGTATGCTAATAAATGAATGTCACAGTCTATCTCTATACCTACCAAAGCAAATTTACTAGGCATTGAGTTGTATTTTTCAAATTTCAGGGGCATTGCTGCTGCTGTATTTTAGTTGGTTATTTTACTTCTGAATAATAAATATTTAATTTTTGTCACAATCAAAAAAGTGACATACATATTGGTTTTTAGGATTCAATGTTAGGATTATTCATTCTTATCTTATTAGAAAGAAAATATATACTCACATCCAACATAAACGTACATAAAATTTTAACAAAAGATGAATATAAAATAAAGTTAATCCAGCCAAGTGGGAGTCTGTTTGCATGAATAAAATTTATTTGAGTTTAGAACTCCTACATATATATGTACTTTCTGTGAATATTTTCACGCTACAGTGGAAAACCAAACAATTTGACCTCAACACTTAAAATACTGACTGCCTCACACTGTACAGAAAGATACAGCCGACTCCTGAACTATAGAATATTACTTTTTAATAATTATTTTATTTCTTTGTATATTAAATTTAGTTTCAATTACTTGCCAGTTTAACATTTCAAACCAGTAAATATTTTATATTTTAAACAGTTGATGCTCTTTTAGACTATATAGGGAAACAAAACTATGTATGTATGTATAAAAAGCTATGTATGAAAAGTTGATTCAGGAGATAAGAGCAAATTCTAGTTAAAGCTAGTGCAATAAAGCATAATCAAAAATTTAACCAAATTTTAAAACAGCCTTCATACTTCTGGATACTTAATTCCTCAAATTAAAAAAAACAGTGCAACAAGAAAACTAACTTCTGTTTGTTATAGGTATTAATTTGCACATGATATAATTTGTGAAAGTGCTGGTAGGAAAGAAGAATTTGTTTATTTATCAAAATTTTTGAGCAGAGAAATTCCAAATATTCATAGAACAATGCATATGAAATCACCATGTAAATCTGGGAGGTAGCTAGAGGTGTTAGGAAGTTATATCTGCTGGATACATAGTCATTACAACCATGAACTCACACACATTGTGATTACATGTACTGAGCCTGCACTGTCAGTCAAGGATGGATGTGGGCCTAATGGGTCTACACTTCTGTGCTAAACTATTGGCTACTGATAGATAATGTAATTAATTTTAGACCCACCAGTCTCTAATGGGACAATTTAGAATGTCTGCTACTATCTTCCCTAGCTCCTGACTCTACATAAAGAATGTCAATGTTATTCTTAATATTCTACTTGATATATGCTAGGTTCACATGGGAAAAGACTTGTGAGTATGTCTATGAGGATTATCTTAACCATGTTAAGAGATGTGGAAAGATTTGCTCACCATCACCAACATGAGTTTGGGTTTCTAGGCTAAAGGGGAGGAAGTCAGGACACAGGATAATTCACTACTCTCTTATGATAACTATGAGTATGATTTCACCAATTCTTCTACTTTTGTCATGCAGACATCCTTCTAGTAATATGCTTTAACCATGACATTACTACTACTGAAGCTTAGTTTCATAAAACCTGACACAGAGGACCTCTGAAAGGCTCTGCCCTGCAGACTATCAATGCAGATGCTGAGACTTATGGGCAACTTTTGGGCAGAGTGCAGGAAATCTTAGGAAAGAAGTGGGAAACAGTAAGATCTGGAGAGGACAGGAACTCCACAAGGAGAGCAACAGAACCAAAAAATCTGAGCACATGGGTCTTTTCTGAGACTGATACTCCAACCAAGGACTATGCATGGAGATAACCTAAGGCCCCTGCACAGATGTAGCCCATGGCAGTTCAGTATCCAGGTGGGTTCCATTGTAATGGGAACACAGACTGTCTCTGACATGAACTGATTGGCCTGCTCTTTGATCACCTCCCCTTGAGGGGGAAACAACGTTACCAGGCCACAGAAGAAGACAATGCAGCCACTACTGATGAGACCTAATTGACTAGGATCAGAAGGAAGGAAAAGAAGACCTCCCCTATCAGTGCACTTGGGGAGGGGCATGCATGCAGAGGGTGGAGGAAGGGAGGGATTGGGACTGGAGGAGGGAGGGAACCACGGGGGGGGGATACAAAGTGAATAAAATCTAATTAATAAAAAATTTAAAAAAATTTATGCATGTATTATTATCTTTCAGAATTCATACAAAATACTTTGTAGATACTGTATTTATTTCACAATAACTTCTTGGACAGTTTAGGATAGCTGAAAAATGAAAGTTCAAAGAGCAAACCCTTATGGTTACCCTGTTTAGAAGGTAATGTATACAGGTATCAGACTCTTACAATATATCATCTAAATATGTTCTTTTATTTCGCATTAATAAAATTTTATGATACATATGGTGATATGGAAATGCTAACTAAACTGAAATTGTCATCACATAGTGTAAGCATACATTACATCATCACATTGGACCCCATCAATAAGTACAACTAAGGATGTTTTGATCATTTACTTGTCTTTATGAAACTGGCTTGTTTTGCTTAAAACAAAACAAAACAAAAAACCTCAAATGATATGGATGTTTCTGAATGACACAGTATTTCTTTTTTATGAAGGCATAAAATGTCATAATCTATACCCCAACTTTCCAATGTTGTAGCAGAGTTCACAATATACAAATTATATCAGCAGCTTAATAATACCTCAAATGATTATATAATTAATTTTTGATCCTTGGAAATTTCATCGTGTAAAAATATGTCTTATCCCTTTAGGGTGTCCCATAACACACCTCCCTCCAAAATTCATGTCCTCTTTTTATAGCCCACTGATCCCCTATGTGAATTGGTGTGGTATCATGCTCTGGTAAACATGCAAATTACCAATGTTTAAATCCCAAGGAAAAATGTCTCTGCCTCTCTCAGCAGATACTAAATGCCAATAGCTCCACAGGCAGAAATGGAAAAGTGAAACAACATCATATCTGCTCCTCTTTTTCTCCCAACACTTCCCCTATGTTCCCATCACAAACATTTCCTCCTCATCATGTCCTTTTATTTTAATTTAAAATAAAATAGTAGATTTCATTATATTATCATATTTTCCTATTATTCAAGTAAAGCTGTTGTGGCTTTCTCACATGGCCCTAATTTCCTACAGAGTTTAGTCTCACGTAATTTAGTAATTTAAACTTTTATTGATTCTATGACTAAGACTTTGTCTTAAAAAAAAAAAAACATTTTCTGATTTTGGTTTCTGTTGCAGAGTGAAGATGTTGATTGTTGTTTGCTTTTGAGTATTTTTGGGATGGAGTCCAGTCAGACATGGAGTTCATCCAATGAAGCCCACACCATCCACAAATTCAGCAGAATCCTTATAACTTAACTTTCTGTATTTTTTGTTTACCAGCATGAACCAGCATGTCTGACAGATCTAGTGGTTTTGGTTGTCTCTTTAAATGTCTCTTCTGTATTTCAAGAATTTTCTGATTTTTTTAGTTTTCAAAGTTGAAAATAACAATACCATACATATACTCTGACATGGATTCCTCCTTTTAATATCCTAAAATTATTTTTTAAACATTTTCCTCAATTTGGCTTTTGGACAAATCCTCCTCACTCTGTGTCTATGCTTGTGAGACACCACCTTCTATACCATCAATCTGCCAGGCAGGACATGGGTGTATAAGTAATAGAAGCAAGTGCATTTGAGGGGTAATCAACCACCATCTTGACCAAATTTAAGACTTTCCATGCAGGAGTAAATTTTTTCCAAGTAATAGTACTTCCTTAATATACTTCCATCTATATCACTCCTAGGCATATATCCAAAAGAGGCTCAAGTACACAACAAGGACATTTGCTCAACCATGTTTATAGCAGCTTTATTCATAATAGCCAGAACCTGGAAACAACCCATATGTCCCTCAGTGGAGGAATGGATACAGAAATTGTGGTACTTTTATGCAATGGAATACTACTCAGCAATTAAAAATGAGGAAATCATGAAATTTGCAGGGAAATGGTGGGATCTAGAAATGATCATCCTGAGTGAGGTATCCCAAAAGCAGAAAGACACACATAGTATATACTCACTTATATAGACCTATAAGATAGGATAAATATACTGAAATCTATCCACCTAAAGAAGCTAAACAAGAAAGAGGACCCAGGGTCCGATGATCAATCCTCACTTAGAAAGAAAAATGGGATGGACATTGGATGTAGGAGCAAACAAGTAACAGGACAGGAACCTGCCACAGAGGGCCTCTGAAAGACTCTACCTAGCAATGTATCAAAGCAGATATTAAGACTCATAACCAAACCTCCGGCAGAAAGCAGGGAATCGAAAGAAAAAGGGGGGAGTTAATACGACCTGGAGAGGACAGGAGGAGATGCAACCTAGAGTCCCTGCTCATATGCAATGCTTGGTAGCTCAGTATCCTAGTGGGTACCCTAATAAGGGGAACAGGGACTGTTTCTGATGTGAACTCAATGTTGGGCTCTTTGAACACCCCCCCCCCCCAAAGAAGGAGCAGCCTTGCTAGGCCACAGAGGAGAACTTTGTAGCCAGTCCTGAAGACACCTGATAGACCAGTATTAGATGTAAGGAGAGGAGGTTCTCCCTTATCAGTGGACTTGGAAAGGGGCAGAGAGGAGATGAGGGAGGGAAGGTGGGGTTGGGAGGGAAAGAGGGAGTGGGATACAGCAGGCATACAAAGCTAACAAACTGTAACTAATATAAACAAATAAAAATTAAAATAATAATAATAATAAATTCTTTCCAAGTATACAAATAAAGTCAAAACTTATGTGAGGAAATCATAGACTATAAGGAGGAATTTGCTACTAATTAATAAATATACATGATGTCATGCTACCTTCTAAATATTTATGTTTATATACCACTTTCAGGTAAAGAAGCTTCTTATTGCAGTGGACAGTGGTAAAATACACTTTCCAAGTGTAGAGAATAAGTAATATCTGTATCACTACCTAAGGGGGAATTTTAATCTAGCAACATAGTTTTTCTAGCAAGGGATAGCATCTAAAGATCTTTTAGGTCTATGTGATCCAACTGGACTTCAGACAGGCCCTAGATTATAGTATGATCTGAGTAGAATACAGACAAACACATTTAATTCCAAATAATGAAGTTAAGATTAGTTTATAGAACAAAGTAGGCAGTTTTTAAAGTGACATCTAATTGTGGGACAAAGTGACAAACCAGAGAACGATTCGACAGAATGAATCAGAGATAGGATATGCACAACTCTTACAAGAACCAACAGTATAGAGAAGCTACTTAAGGGCAATACAGATGGAGATAGAGAGAAGAAGACAAACAGAGAAAGAGAGAAAAAAAAGAGAAAAGGAAGGGAGCAGAACATTTATGGAAACAGAGTTCAGGAGTTGGGTTTTGGGAAGTTCAGTTGAATGCAGTTGAGTTCATGCAGTTCTGTTCATTTTCTGCAGTCAGTTCATGGAGTTCAGAGGAAGTTTTTCCAAGGAGAACAATTCAGCCAGAAGCTAATCAGTCAGGTTGGAGAGGAGTTTGAACTAGAACAAGTGAGTTGAACCAGCCAGCCAGAGTTCAGAAAGAACTAGAAATACTAAGATTATTCAGCAGTATGGCTTGGAGACTGAAAATATCTAGGCCTAGATTAGCAGATGGAGGCTGGAAGGTGAAGCTTTCAAGGTCTGAGTGTGCAGAAGATTAGGTTATGCTGGCTAGAAGCATCCAGGACAAGGCTTAGTGATACAACAAAGATAGAAATGCTTCTGGTTCAGCCCAAGCCATGTATTCGTTAAGCTTGGGTATGATTATCATCTTATTCCCCCATCTAAGCAAATAAAAGCAGCATTTAAAAGAAGAAGAAGAGGAAGAAGAAGAAGAAGAAGAAGAAGAAGAAGAAGAAGAAGAAGAAGAAGAAGAAGAAGAAGAAGAAGAAGAAGAAGTCACTGCTATAAGCATATAATATCAAGGAAGAAGGGGAAGAAAATAAATAGCCAGAGAGTCCGAGCACTGAGAGATGGCATAGTTGTTGCTCAGGCAAACTCACAGCAGCTTGGTGACCTACACAAGATCAGTTAGTTAGTTACAAATCCAACATGCAGCAGAGATGAGATTACAAAGACTCACCTCAGATGAGGTGCTATTGGCAGTTGATGGGTGCAGGGTGAAGGAGAGTCACTTTTCTTGATAAGTATGATAATTCCTAGGCTCCCAGTGTTTTAGTAAATGACCTGTGTACATACAGACATCACTGATTGGATTCAATGAGTTACAGTAAGTAAAGAACAAAATACACAAAGTTTGTGACTCCGGGTGGAATTTGAGGTGGGATGAGTGAGGAGGGAATATGACCAAGCTACATTGTATCTATGTATGAGGATAAAAGAAAAACTGAATAATGTACAGATACATCTAATGGGGTTCATGGTATTGCAGATAATAATATAAAGTCTTAAAAATATATGTAGAATCTAAAATACTTATAATTATCTAGGTATAGTGACTTGTCTGTAATCCTAGCACTTCGTATGCTAAGGACAAAGGATCACCACTTGTTGGAAGCTATTATTGTCTACAGTGAGGCTATTATAGGCTACCTAGAGTGCCAGGACATCCCCACTTAGGGTGGAACTTATCTCATGGATAAACAGCAAATGAACAAAAAAAAAAATGGTTCCACGCAGCTACATTTTAATTGATTTTTGTTTTCTATAATGTTCTCTATCCACTTAAAAGGGGAAATTGGTTTGATGAGGGAAAAAGACTACACATATCTGTGGGTATAAAAACTGTGTTCATAGACTGTTGATACGATTATTCTGGTTTACTAAATTGGTATTTGTAGATTCCTTTACAATAACTATGTTTTCAGGAGCACTGAGAGGTTTCTGGTTTACTATATCAGCAATGGTATCCCCCTTTTGAGTGGGTCTTACAATTAGAGAACTATTGGTTACCATCAAGATATGCCTGCCACTTGTACATTCTTAGGATTTTAGTGCCATTCTGGAGCCTAGTTCAAAGAAATCTATAAAACATTCCTTGTACTTAAGGCTCATAAAACATTACAAAGAGAGTATATAAGAATTGTAAAATCTGCAGAATGAGGGAGTTGGTTGTGAGATGATTTTTTTCTAGTAACATCAGAAGCTACAGCTATAAAGACTCACCAAGATTGCCCCAAAGTAAACTGGGCAATAGTGACCCCAACAAGGTGCCAGGAGAAACCTCAACATCAACATGGTCCATGGTCCTGCTGCAGATGCAGTTTGTGTTGATGTCTGTAGCTATTGTTACCATTGAAAGCCATGTGGATGTCTGCAGCTTGTGCATCAGCCTGAAGTCATGCTGATGACTGTGTCCCATGTAGCCACTAAGGGCTGTGTAGATGTCTGTGGTCTGTGCTGCCACCTGAAACAATGTTGATGTCAGTGGACTGGGTTGCTGCTGGGGACAATATTAGTGTCAGTGGCCTGTTTTGTACAAGAGGCCATGTTGACATCCTTGGCCTGTGCTTCAGGAAAGGGCTCTGATTATGTCCATGGCCCATTGTATCAGAGGACCGTGTTAATGACTGTTGTCTGTCCTGCCAACAGAGAGCATGATGGGGTCTATGGCATGCGCTGACTCCAGAGACCATGTGGATGTCCATGGGTCTCTGCTGTAACTAGAACAATGTAGAAGTCCATGATCCATGCTCCAGCTGGCTGTTAAGGGAAAGGAAGCAGACTCACACTTGAGAAAGAGGACGATAGAAGGTCTCTCTAACAACCCCTATACACTCCCTCCCCAAAACACCCAAACAAAAAACTAATAGCTTAGACAGAAAGCCATCAAACAGAACTCTTTAAAGTTGTGATAACTGAAGTGAAGCTATCCACAACTGATGACTTCTGATAGAGGTGCAGGTTGGAAGGACTCAGTACTCTCCACTGGAAGTTTGACCATGCTCCAGTGAGTATACAGACAAGGCAAATTACATTTCTTGTTGTTATTTGTTAGTCTTCTTCTTTTTTCTTCTTCTTCTTTTCTTTTTCATCCTCCTTTTCCTCTCCTTTTATTTTATTTTTGGAGAGAGGTAGCAAGGGTGGGATGGCAGATCTAGGAGGACTGGGAAGTGAGTGGGATGGGGTCCATGATGTGAATGATCCCAAATAATCAACAAAAAAGAGTGATACCAATGAACATGGCCAACTGGATAAGGAATAAAATATTATAGGCACCTGGGTAAAGCTGGAGGTGGTGATCACAAAAAAGAGGACACCAATTGATTTTCCAGTGTCAAATGGTCAGCCCTGAAAACTTAAATACAAGTAATATTGTATGGACTCAGCAGGTTAACTTTAGGAATGGATACATACATTATATACATATGTGTATGCAAAAAAAATAAAAAGAAGAAAAAGTTCAATAACTAGTATGCAGAAGAGATATAAAGCTCATTGTATTTATAGACAGACACATTTGTGAACACATACATAAGTGTACATGTATGAATCTTCTTAGAGTTTTGTGGAAATATGTGTCTGTTTGATCCAATGAGTAATGATCCTGAGTCCCAATTTCCCGAAAAGATTAAAGTGATTTGTTCATAAAATTAATATATATAAACAATTTAATAAAATTATGTTATACATCATAGTTTGCTACATATTCAAAATTAATAGCAATGAGTTTTTCTCAGAGATTATTAAATTATATTACATACTCTGTGTTACATGCATGGAGTTCCTTTTTCCTATAGCACATTATAAGTCGGTGGTTTTCATTACTATTAATTCTAAGTAAGCTTTTAAAACAGTATTCTTTGTATGGCAATAACAACACCAGTCTACTTTAAAATATAGGATGGAGGAAAACCTGGTTGAAGACCCACATGAAATCAATGGCTGCAAGGATAGAAAGACTAAGTTTTCTTAAAGGATCAGACTCCTGATTGGTTCACTAATTGAAAGCCATCAGCCATAAACATATATGCATCTGAGCAACATTAATTGGAATCAGCATTTCTTTCTATCTATTTACTATCTATCTATCTATCTATCTATCTATCTGTCTGTCTGTCTGTCTGTCTGTCTGTCTGTCTATCTATCTATCTATCTATCTATCTACCTACTTATCTATCTTTCTACCTATCTAACTGTCTGTCTGTCTATCCATATATATATATATATATGAATGAAATAAAGTCATGAGCATGGGGAATAACATAGGAGTATTTCGATGAGGGAGATATGACTTAAATCATATAAATACAATATTTTTATTTGATTATCAAAACTAAATTAAAAAGATTGCTTATTTGAACAGTACAAATAATGGACAGGAATTAAATAAAAAGATACCAAATATAACAAAGGTAATCAGAAACTAATTTGGGCCCCCATAAAAATTTAGTTCATTTGTGTTTCTCAGACTAGGTTTTATGACAAATCTTGATTGAATCTTTATTCTCTCATTTTCATTGCTTTATTAAGAGAAAAGTTCATGTCCAAATCATTTTATTATCAGTTCTTTACAGTAATATTGTTTTCATAAGGTCAATGTTTTTAAACATTAATATCTTTTATAGAAATTAACATGCTAGGTTTCAAAAAGTGTTAAAGAATATGTGAAAATGTGGAATGCTGGAGTTTGGGAAGATGACAGTTATAAGGCTAAGCAACCTGGAGAAGAAACTAATGGCTCTAGACTTAAGCAGTGAGTGGAAAGAAGGCAAAGGTAATGTGCAAGACAGCAATGAATAATTATGTGATCATTGAGTGACCATCCATCTCCCTCTTGTCATCCATTATCTGTAGAGTGTCAAAAATGAGAGTGAAAATGTGTTTACTGAAAAGAAAGTGATCAGAACAAAAGGCTGCTTTTGGAGTATTAGGCTAAAGCATTTTGGTATATCAATATGTTAATACTGGAAACTGGGAAGATTGCAAAAAAGACGCATAGCTCTTCTTGGGTAACAGTCTCAGGATAATACTCATTTACTCTAAGAGTTGTGTTGTAAGAGGTAAGGCTTTTTACTAGGCAACCTTTTAAGTTAGACATGATGAAGTATGTCAATAAATTATACATCACCAACATCAGCAGGACCAGATGGCAGTCATTCACAAACCCTTCAGGGCATCTGAAATTAACTCACTACGCTGCAAACTAAACTGTGCACATTTATCATGGACAGAAGCTATCTTCCTCAAAGACTAATCAGCAACTGCAGTTAGAGAACGACTGCATCACCATAACAGTAACCAGTATAAGGAGTTGCTATGAACTGAGCCCAAACTGACCCTTTATTTGATGTAGCACAAATAAAAGTTGATATTAGCTAATGCATCCAGATAATAAGGTATAGAATATAAGCCCAGAAAGGTTAATTTAGTTTGTGAAACAGAATTTGTCAGTGCTTTCTGAGAAGTTGTATAGCTCTTTCCTGTAGATGAAAAGGTCAGGTAATCGGAAAATATTGGCTTCATGCAAACAAGTAAATGTTCCTCTAGACTGAACACCCAGTATGAGAGAAGGTAGGTATGACAAAAAGGAACTTAGTGTGATTTTGAGATTTTGTCAAAGAACAAACTTTTGCTTTTCCTTTTTCTGTTCATTTGTTAAGGAACAGCTAGCTTTTTTTCAATGTCTATCTGTTACGAATAGAACAACCATCACGTGTTTAAGCAAAACTCTGTGGTAGGTTGGAGCACCTTTAGGGACATGTGTAAGAGTGATGTAGATGATCATGAGATAGATCATTTCCCACCCTCCTGAAGGAACCACCATATTGATTTCCACAGTGGCTGGAGGAATTTGCTCTCTCATAAGCAATGGATGAGTGTTCCCCTCAGTTCACATTCTCACCAACATGAGGTGTCATTTGCTGTATTAATCTTTGCCATTCTGAGCAGTGTAAAATGAAATTCCTAAGTAGTTTTGGTTTTCATTTCCCTGATAACTGAGGATGTTAAATATTTTATTAAGTGTTTCTCAGTTTCCTTGAGTATTTGAGTTTTCTCTTCTGAGAATTCTCTGTTTAAATATCTAACCCATTTTAAAATTGTGTTATTTGTTTTCTTGATATCTAGTTGCTTTGATTTGGATATTAGCCCCTATGAAATGTGTAGTTGGTGGAAATATTTTTCCACTCTATAGGCTGCAGCTTATTACAGATGATGGTGTCCTTTGCCGTACAAAACCTTTTCATTTTTATGAGCTTCCATTCATTAATCATTGATCTTAGTCCCTATGCTAACTGAATGTTGTTCAGGAAGACAATTCCTGTGCCAATGAATTTCAAAGCTATTACCCATTATTTATTCAATCAGATTC
Organism: Rhombomys opimus; assembly: GCA_010120015.1. NCBI lineage: Eukaryota > Metazoa > Chordata > Mammalia > Rodentia > Muridae > Rhombomys > Rhombomys opimus. The sequence goes on along the minus strand of REGO01000169.1, from coordinate 71,336 downwards.
AGTATATCTGCTTTTATGTTGAGGTTTTTGGTCTATTTGGAGTTATGTATTGTACAGGTCGATAAAATATGAATATTATTTGATTTTTTTTCTACATGTAGCCATTCAGTTTAACCAACACTATTTATTGAAATTTCAGGTCTTTTTCTCAATTTGTGTGTCTGGCTTTTATTTTAATCAAAAAGCAAGAGTCCATAGGTGTATGGAAATATTTCTGGGACTACAGTTAGATTCCATAAATCAGTGTGTCTGCTTTTCCCAACACATTGCTGTTTCTATTATTATAGCTCCATAGTACATATTGAGGCTGAAGATGGTGATAACCATAAGCTGTTTTTTATTAATTAATTAATTAATTAACTTATTTATTTATTTATTTATGTTTTTTAATTTTTATTAATTAAACTTTATTCACTTTGTATTCCCCATAAGCCCCTCCTTCCTTTCCTCCTGATCCTACCCTCCCACCCCCTTCTTCACACATGCCCCTCCCCAAGTCCACTGATAAGGGAGCTCCTCCTCTCCTTCTTTCTGATCTTAGTCTATCAGATCTCATCAGGAGTGGCTGCATTGTCATCTTCTGTGGCCTGGTAAGGCTGCTCCCCCCTCAGGGGGAGGTGACCAAAGAGCAGGCCAATCAGATTATGTCAGAGGCAGTCCCTCTTCCCATTACTATGGAACCTACTTGGACACTGAAATGCCATAGGCTAAATCTGTGCAGGGGTTCTAGGTTATCTCCATGCATGGTATTTGGTTGGAGTATGAGTCTCTGGGAAGACCCCTGAACCAAGACCAAATTACTTGGTTCAAATTTCTGGTTCTGTTGCTCTCCTTGTGGAGTTCCTGTCCTCTCCAGATCTTACTATTTCTCACTTCTTACATAAGAGTACATGCACATTTCCCAGCAGTTGGCCATAAGTCTCAGCATTTGCTTTGATAGACTGCAGGGCAGAGCATTTCAGAGGCCCTGCATGGCAGGTTTCTAGCTTATTTCCTGTCTTCTTCTTCTTCTGATGTCCTTCCTCTTTACATTTTGGGATGAAGATTGAGGATTTTAATCAGGGTCCTCTCTCTTGATTTTGTCAAATGCTTTTTCAGCATCTAAGGAGATTATCATGTGTTTTTTTTTTCTTTCAGTTTGTTAATATGGTGGATCACATTGATGGATTTCCATATATTGAACCACCCCTGCATGCCTGAGATGAAGTCCACTTGGTTGTAGTGGATGATATCTTTGATGTGTTTGATAAGGTTTGCAAGTATTTTGTTGAGTATTTTTGCATCGATGTTCATGAGAGAGATTGGCCTGAAATTCCCTTTCTTTGTTAGGTCTTTGTGAGGTTTAGGTACCAAGGTGACTGTAGCTTCATAGAATGAGTTTGGTAGTGTTCCTTCTGTTTCTATTTTGTGAAATAGTTTGAACAGTATTTATGTTAGCTCTTCTTTGAAGGTCTGTTAGAGTTCTGCACTGAAACAATCTGGTCCTGGGCTTTTTTTGCATGGTAGACTTTTGATGACAGCTTCTATTTCCTTAGGGGTTATAGGACTATTTAATTGGTTTACCTGATCTTGATTAAGTTTTGGCATGTAGAATTGGTCAAGAAAATTGTCCATTTCATTTAGATTTTCAAATTTTGTGGCATATAGACTTTGGAAGTAAGAACTAATTATTGTTTGGATTTCTTCAGTGTCTGTGTTTATGTCCCCTTTTCATTTCTGATTTTGTTGATTTGGAGAGTATCTCTCTGCCTTTTAGTTAGTTTGCCTAAGGGTTTGTCTATCTTGCTGATCTTCTCAAAGAACCAGCTCTTGGTTTCACTGATAAATTTGAATTGTTTTATTTGTTTCTAATTTATTGATTTAAGGACTGAGTTTGATTATTTCCAGCCATCTACTCCTCTTTGGTGTGTCTGCTTTTTTTTTTTTTCTAGGGCTTTTAGGTGAGCCATTAAGTTGCTTGCATGAGATGTTTCGAATATCTTCTTTTAGGCAGTTAGTGCTATGAACTTTCCTCTTAGCACTGCTTTCATTGTGTCCCATAAGTTTGGGTATGTTGTGTCTTCATTTTCATTGAATTCTAGGAAGTCTTTAATTTCTTTCTTTATTTCTTTTCTGACCCAGCTGTCATTTAGTAACAAGTTGTTCAGTTTCCATGTGTGGGTAGGCCTTTTGCTATCTTTGTCATTGAGGTCCAGCTTTAGTCCATGGTGATCAGATTGGATACAAGGGATTATTTCAATCATTTTGTATCTGTTGAGTCTTGCTTTATGACCAATTATATGGTCTATTTTGGAGAAGGCTCCATGAGGTGCTGAGAAGAAGGTAAATTCTTTTGTGTTTGGGTGAAAGGTTCTGTAGATGTCTGTGAAGTCCATTTGATTCATGACCTCTGTCAGAGTTATTGTTTCTTTTTTTAATTTCTGTTTTGTTGACCGGTCTTTTGTTGAGAGTGGGGTGTTGAAGTCTCCCACTATTAATGTGTGGGGGTCTATGTGTGGATTAAGTTTTATTAAAGTTTCTTTTACAAATGTAGGTGCCCTTGCATTTGGGGCAGAGATGTTCAGGATTGTGATATCTTCCTGTTGGATTTTTCCCTTGATGAGTAGAAAGTGTCCTTCTCTATGTCTTTTGATTACTTTTGGTTAAAAATCTATTTTATTAGATATTAGAATGGCTATTCTTCCTTACTTCTTGGGTCCATTTCCTTGGAAAACAGTCTTCTAGCCCTTTACTCTCAGGTAATGTCTATCTTTGTGATTTAGGTGTGTTTCTTGTATGCAACAGATTGTTGGGTCTTGTTTACTCATCCATTTTGTTACTCTGTGTCTTTTTATTGGAGAACTGAGTCCATTGATGTTGAGAGAGATTAAAGACCAGTGGCTGTTAGATCCCTTGATTTTGATGTTAGCTGTGGTCATAAGGTTGTATGCTTGGTTGCTTTTTGTTTTACTGTATTAAGGTTATTTATTTCCTGTGTTTTCTTGAATGTAGCTAGTTTTCTTGGGTAGTATTTTCCCTTCTAGTGTCTTCTGTAATGCTGGATTTGTTTGTAGGTATTGTTGAAATTTGTTTTTTGTCATTGAATATCTTGTTTTCTCCGTCTATGAGGACTGAGAGTTTTGCTGGGTATAGTAGCCTGGGCTGACATCTGTGTTCTCTTAGGGTCTGCATGATATCCTGATATCCGTCCAGGCCCTTCTGGCTTTCATAGTCTCTGTTGAAAAGTCAAGTGTGATTCTAATGGGTTTGCCATTATATGTTACTTGGCCTTTTTCTCTTGCAGCTTTTAGTATTTTTTCTTTGTTCTGTATACTTACTATTTTGATTATTATGTGGCGGAAAGATTTTCTTTTCTGGCCTAATTTATTGGGTGTTCTGTAGGCCTCTTGTATTCTTATTGGCCTCTCCTTTAAGTTGGGGGAATTTTCTTCAATGATTTTGTTGAAAATAGTTTCTGGGCCTTGGAGGAGGGAATCTTCTTTTTCCTCTATTCCTATTATTGTTATGTTTTGTCTTTTTATGTTGTCTGGGATTTCTTGGATAGTTTGTGTCAAGAGGTTTTTAGATTTATTATTTTCTTTGATGGATACATTGATTTCTTCCATTGTATCTTCCACACCTGATATTCTTTCTTCCATCTCTTGTAGTCTGTTGGTTATACTTACCTCTGTAGTTCTTGTTTTCTTTCCTAGGTTCTCCCTCTCCATGATTTCCTCCATTTGTGTTTCCTTTAATTCTCCCAATTGTATCTTCAGATCTTGAACCGTTTTGTTGATTGCTGTCACCTGTATGACTGTATTTTCCTTCAATTCCTTCACGTTTCTTTGAACATTCCTCAATTTCTTTTATTTCTTTCAGTGATTTTATTATTTCCTCTCTGAACACCACAAACTGTTTGCCTGCATCTTCCTGAATTTCTATAAGGATGATCATAATCTGTTTTTATTATATCTTCCCCTAATTCTTTATGCATTTTATTTGCTTCCTCCATTAACCTCTTCATAAGCATAAATGTAAGGTCATCTTCTTGAATTTCACTTATGTTAGGGTGTCCAGGGCTATTTGCCCCTGGATAACTAGGTTCTGGGAATGCGATATTGCTTTGCTGCTTGTTGGTTGTGCTTTTTTGCTGGCCTCTACCCATGTCTCTGTCTCAGGTGTTGTCTGTTAATTTCTGGTGCCTGCTGGGTCCTGGGGTGAAGATAATCCACTTGGTGGGGTTCTGAAGTTCTCCTCTGCTTTTTGGGTATGGTCAACTGAATGGTGGTGCTTCTCAGGAATTATCACATTTCACTTCAGGTGTATGGAACTATGTGGTGACTCTGGTGTTCAAGAAGGCTCTCCTCTCATCAGCAGATGTCCTGGTGATGGCTGGCCTGCTGCTGGTTTTCTTGCTCTGAATTTAGTGAGGAGCAACTGTTGTTCTTAAAGTGTAATTGTTGGGTGCAGCCTTCTTGAAGAACCAGGGATTCCCACAGTTTTGTCAGTTTAGCTAGGGATAACTGGTTGATCCTTGGAGCAGTATCAGAGGACTGCTGTAATGGCTCTTTGACTTTTGTAGGTTTGAGGATGCAGCTGTGTGCCCCAGTGCCCTGGCGTTACTCAATAATGGTGGGTGAGCACAGTGCTCATGCCTGTAGTAGAAGGCTAGAGCCTAGAGTCTGCGTAAAATCCAGAAAGTCTTTTGGAGCTTGGTGTCCTGAGAGTTGGACCTGATGACCCTCCCCCCCCCACTGTGGGATTTCCTCCTGACAGGAACACCCAGTCTTTGCTTTGGGACAACAGTTCTCTCTGTGATGGTGAGTAGAACCATGCATGCACAGACTTACGTGTCTCCGCCTTTCTGCCTTTCTGGGAATTGGGTGTCTGGGAGTCTGCTGAAACTGGGTAATATTTCACGGAGACCTTTTCGGGGTGGTGGTATCAGCTGAGTGTTCTGAGATCAGACCAGCCTTTCCCCTCCCTGTGGGTTTTCTCCAATAGAGAAACACAGTCTCTGGGGCCCTGGGGCCCACAGTTCTATCAGGGGTAGCAAGTCAGGCAAGCAGGCCAGACTCTGTGCTGGCACCTGGTTCCCCAGCTCTGGCTCTGGCTGGCTGTTGGGCACCCGTGGAAACCCGGGCCTTTTCTAGGGAATGTCTGGGTGATGTAGGGTTCGTCTCAATTTTTTCCTAAACTGTGGGATTATCTCTCGACTGGAAATCTCAGCCTCTAATGTTGTAGTGCCCACAGTTCAGTCTGGGACAGTGATCAGAGCAAGCTGGCGTGTGCCTCTGGGCTGGTGACCAAGCGCCTGGTGGAACCGGGAGCTCTTCTGCGGTTCAGCTAGGTGAGTTAAAGCTGATTGAATCCCCCACCGTGGGGTATCCTCTCACCTGAAAAACACAGTCACTTGTGTTTTAGGGCCACGAGTTCTGGCTGCTGGTCACTGTGCTGATCCTGCCATGCTTCTGGTCAGAAAGAGAGTCATCTTGGCGCCGCCATCTTGCTGAATCGTATTTGATCAGTTTTATAGATCATTTTATGAGCTGATAAGAAGAAAGGAAAATATGTTCTTTCATGTTTTGGAGAAATATTCTGGAAATATCTGTTAAATACGTTTGGATTTTTTAATTAATTAATTTCTTTATTTATTCACTTTTCATCCTGTTCATAGCCCCTTCCCTCCTTTCTGGCTGCTTAGGTCCATTTGTTTTTACATCTTTTTACCCTAAGTTGATGTCTAGCCTTGATTTTAAGGTGTATTTCTTGAATTCAAAAGAATGGAGTTTGGTTTTGCATATATTCTGCTAGTCTCTCTCTCTCTCTCTCTCTCTCTCTCTCTCTCTCTCTGTGTGTGTGTGTGTGTGTGTGTGTGTGTTAACTGAGGAACTGAGATCAGTGATGTTAAAGGTTATCAGTGAGCAATGTCTGTTTGTTCCTTGTATTTTCATTGTTGTTGCTGTGATGATGATGGTGTTGGTGGTGGTGATGTGTGTATTTCTCCTTTTTTAATTCTCTCATAATTTGCTAATCTGTGATTACTTATGTCCTGTGTTTTCTTTGGTGTTGCTGACCTCTTTATTTTGTCATGTTTCTTCTGGCATCTTCTATACTTCCTGATTTGTAGAAAGATACTGCTTAAATTTGATTTTACTGGAATGTCTTATTTTTTCATGTGGTATCAATGAATTTTCTTCTAGGTATAGTTTCCTCGACTGTCATTTGTCATCTCTTAATATTTGTAAAACATCTTCTCAGATTTTTCTGGCTTTTGAGTCTCTCCTGTGAAGTTAGGTATTTTTTCTAAAAGGTCTGCATTTATGTATTACTTGATTTTTTTTCCTTTGAAGTTTTTAATATTGTTTCTTTGTTGCTTATATTTAGTATTTTATTATTTGCTGAGGGGAATGTCTTTTCTGGTTCAGTTTATTTGGTGACATTTTGACCTTCAGGCTTAGAACAAGTTCAGAATTTTTAAGACTCTAAGAACTCTTATACATGAGCCAAGTATATTTGGCTGTGAACCACTGAGGACCATGGTAATGTAGGAAGGTTATCTTTTGAAAGTCAAATATTTGTGTGTCTAGCTGAAATGGGCATTGTCAGTCTTCCCAGAATCACCCAAGAGGTATGCCACTGGGTGTATCTTTGAGGATGTTATGAGAAGTTAAAATAAGTCAGGAAGATCCACACTGAAATATGTGTGGTGCCATCCACTGACCTCAACTCCTGAACTGAATAAAAAGAAAAAAGGAAAAACCCATAAGATCTCTATCAGTCATCTTGCTTTACTTCCTGAGGTGCCCTCAGTTAAGGAATCCACAACTGCCTGATGTGGTCTTTTCTGATCTCATGCCATCTTTCTCAAACTATAAAGCAAAAGGACTTAGTCATCTCAGAAACTGTCTTTGGTTACAGAGATGAGAAAACAACTAGCATACTATATATAATATATATGCACATAGTATATCTCATATTAGATAAAATTATAAGGAATCCTTCATGATTCTTATTGTTGGGTAGGGGTATTCTCTGATTCTGAATAAGGCCTGTAGACAGAAGAAATTAAAAGCAGTTAATTATCACAAAAATGTATGCATGTGAAAAAGATGTTTATATTTATTAAATAATACAAATGAAGTGCTCACATACATGAGAATTAAAATGAAATATAACTTAGAAATAAGAAAGTAGAATCAGAATTGATCCAATATTAGATGTATATATATACCACTAGTCACAATTCTTTTTTTTTACATCCTTTTGACTGTTATTTATTTATTAAATGATGAAATTATTTGAATACACGATCTATCTAAAAGTATTACATGCATTTCATTGAATGGTAGAAGACTCAGCATGTGTTGAGAAAGTCTAGAAGACTTTTGTCCGCAGGTTTAGCATGTTTGACAGTCCACCTATGAATGACTATTTGAATATGGTTCCCAGCTTCGACCTTTCCCCCTTTGGTTATTGCAGATAGGGTAGTAGACATAAATTTATACAAAACTTTTCATCTAACCCAGAGTACATTAAAACTTTTGCTTTATTTAAAGAAATTGCTTAGTACATATAGTGAAGACTAGAGCTGAAACTGTAGGGCACATGGACAGTTGAACTCAGTTTCTTCCAATGGTAAACGACGGAAGTGTTCGTGAGTTTGCATTTCCTCTAAAAGAAGACTAACAATGAGCAGTGTGGAAATTCTTTGGTCCTGTGAGTTCGATGGAGTAGCCGTGTGTTTGGTAATCTGTGATGGATCACATCACTGTGAATTAAAATTTAATAGAGAAGCACACTACAGTTCAGAGAGCTCCAGGTCTTAGAAAGTATATCCCATCAAAATGAATCCAACAGGACAGAGACAAAGTCATCCAAAGGCTTGCTGTGAGCACCCCGCTTCACTTGCCACATAGTATTGTTATCTTTTCATTGCCTAGAGAGTCTTCTTAGTTTGGAAACCATGCTCTTATATATGCTGACCCTTACAGAGCCTCCTTTTTTTAAAACTTTTATTAATTACACTTTATTCATTTTGTATCCCCCATAAGCCCCGCCCTCCTCCCCACCCAGTCCCACCCTCTCCCCGGTGAACAGTATTGCTGAAAATTCTCTTATTGTGAAGTTTTCATTACAAAGAAAAAAACAACCACTCCAGAGTTGTATGCAGGAAACACTCTTACACAGCACCTTCCTTCAGCAGAGTTCTTAAAGTCTGGAACAAAACTCCATGACATCATACCTCTTACATTCATGCTCCTTTTACATAGCCCATATGGGTGACACCAAGTTCTGCTTCTAGCACTAGATGTACTCTCACAGTCTTGGTTGACAGCTACAGCGGCCCCTGTGCCTTTATGGCTAAATCTTGGAAAAGACATATTTGGATTTCCACTTTAAAGCAGAAAGGCCCTGTGGTGACATTCTCATTTCCAAATGAACCTGTGTTTTACCAGATAGACATTTTCACAGGTGGCATTCTGTCCTTTGGGTACCTTTTTGTTTCCTAATGCAAAGTTTTAGGTGTCTTTATAATGGCACCAATATCTTTAGCAACTATATAACTCCGTCATCACCACCTGTTCTTTCAGCTCTGCCCAAAACTGCATTTAGGCTTCTTTTTCTGCTCAAATTGCAGGTTTTCATATACTACTGCTTTGTACTCTCATTTCAAACCTCAATAAACACACTGAACAACGATCATGCAGCAGCCTAAACAATACTAGTTTTGTTTTCTTCACCAACTATTTTATTCTATTATTTTTTGATTCAGTTTCAGTTGAATTTTCAGGATGGAGAGAGAATGCATCCACCATCATTGCTAGACCATAAGAGAAACTTCCTCTAACCACGTTTGTGATCAGGTCTCTTCTTTCTACTATCTGTGAACTCAATCTCCACTTTTTTTATTTTTTTACGAAAAGAAAAACAGCCTTTATCTGCGTTATGTAGTCTTTTCTTACACATTTCTAGTGTGTTCATGCCCGTGCAAGCACATGCATGGGCTCAAACATATGCACATGAACATATGCCACGGTGCACATATGAAGGTTAGAGAACACATTACAGCAGTCAGTTCTTTTCTTACATGACATTGGTTCCAAGGAGCTGAACCTTCTTTTCAGTCTTGGTAGCAAGTGCTTTTCCCACTGAGCCATCTTGTTGACCCTAAACATTTTTCTTTTCTTTCCTTTTCTTCTTTCTTCTTTTGTTTTTTGACAAGGGAAGAGATTACTTGGCTTACACTTTCCTTTTGTAAACTAATTAATAATTAATTAATTTTAATTATAGCCCCTTTCCTTTTTTCTTTCTGGTCCCACCATCCCACCCTCTTCCCTTCCCCCCCCCCTTCTCCTCAGAGCACTGCTCCCCTCCCTCCTCCCCCCCCCACTTAAAAACCCACACCAGTACATAAAGTTGAATCAGGACTAAGCACATCCGCTTTCGCTGAGGTCAGACAAGGCAGCACAGCTAGGGGAAAGTGATCCAAAACCAGGAAACAGAGTCCATGTCAGAGACATAATAGGGAACACACATGAAGACTGTGCATCAGCTGCATCTGTTTTGGGAGACTAGGTCCAGTCTCTCTGACTAGGTTTCAGTCTCTCTGAGACCCCTTGGTCCTCAGTCAGCTCAGTCAGTTAACTCTCTAGCCATCTCTCTCATTTTTTTTAATTTTAAATTTATTTTATTTTTAATTACACTTTATTTACTTTGTATCTCCCCCTCTAATTCCCTCCCTCCTCCCCTCCCAATCCCTCCCTTCATCCCCCTTCTCCATGCATGCCCCTCCCCAACGCCACTGGTAGGGGAGGATTTATTTTTCTTCCTTCTGATCCTAGTCTGTTAGGTCTCATCAGGAGTGGCTGCATTGTCTTCCTTTGTGGCCTGGTAAGGCTGCTGCCCTCTCAGGCAGAGGTGATCAAAGAGCAGGCCAATCAGTTCATGTCAGAAGCAGTCCCTGTTCCCATTACTATGGACACTGAACTGCCATGGGCTACATCTGTGCAGGGGTTCTAGGTTATCTCCATGCATGGTACTTGGTGGGAGTATGAGTCTCAGGAAAGACCCCTGTGTTAAAATTTTTTGGTTCTGTTGCTCTCCTTGTGGACCTCTTGTCCTCTCCAGATCTTACTATTTCCCACTTCTTTCATAAGATTCCCTGCATTCTGCCCAAAGTTTGGCCGTAAGTCTCAACATTTGCTTTAATAGTCTGCAGGGCAGAGCCTTTCAGAGGCCCTCTGTGGGAGGCTCCTAACTTGTTTCCTGTTTTCTTCTTCTTCTGGTGTCCATCCTCTTTACTTTTCACAATGGGGATTGACCACTGTAGCCAGAGTCCTCCCTCTAGATTAATTTCTTTAGGTGTACAGATTATAGTAGGTTTATCCTATATTATATGTCTATATGAGTGAGTATATACCATATACCGTGTGTTTTTCTGCTTCTGAGATAGCTCACTCAGGATGATCTTTTCCAGTTCCCACCATTTACCTGCAAAGTTCATGATTTCCTTGTTTTTCATTGCTAAGTAATATTCTGTTGTGTAGATGTACCACAATTTCTGTATCCATTCTTTAGTTGAGGGGCTTCTGGGTTGTTTCCATCTTCTGGCTATTACAAATAAAGCTGCTACAAACATGGTTGAGCAAATGTCCTCATTGTGTACTTGAGCCTCTTTTGGATATATACCTAGGAGTGGTATGGCTGGATCTTGAAGAAGTGCTATTCCAAATCAGTTAGAGGAAAAAGTGGGGAAACTCATTGATACAGGATACAACTTCCTGAACAGAACACCAACAGCACAGGCTCTAAGAGCAACAATAATTGGGACCTCATGAAACTGCAAAGCTTCTGTAAAGCAAAGGACACCATCATCAAAACAAAATGAATACCTACAGATCAGGAAAGAATCTTCACCAACCCTCTACCGGACAGAGGGCTAATATCCAGTATATATAAAGAACTAATGAAGTTGAAAAGCAGCAAATCAAGTAATCCAATTAAAAAATGGGGAACAGAGAACTCTCTGTTGAGGAATATCAACAGAGAAACACTTAAAGAAATGTTCAACATCATTAGCCATCAGGGAAATGCAAATCAAAACAACCCTGAGATTTCACCTTACACCCATCAGAATGGCCAAGATCAAAAATTCAAGTGACAAAACATGCTGGAGAATTTGTGGAGAAAGGGCAACCCTACTCCACTGCTGGTGGGAATGTAAAATTGTACAACCACTCTGGAAATCCTTCTGGCCCTTTCTCGGCCATATCTCTTGATTGTCAATTGACTACTTATTTATTGTTGGTTATGGAGAATAATATCTTTTTTTTATTAATTACACTTTATTCATTTTGTATCCCCCCATAAGCCCCTCCCTCCTCCCCTCCCAGTCCCACCCTCCCCCCAGCCCTTTCTGCATGCATGCCCCTCCCCAAGTCCACTG